>JACDJE010000013.1:597833-620333 GCA_016647715.1 Pavo muticus
TATATATATATATATATATATATAAGTTTGAAGATGTTAGTATATAACTTTATTTCTCTCTTGTATGTAATAAATCATGCAGAAATCATGTGAATGACTAAAGCTCTAAAAATACAAGCCTAAGAGGTGGAATCTCTGGAGGCCAGCAATGGAGTGCTGCTGTGCAAGATCGGTGCTGCAGGTTTCTGTGTTTTGCCAATTAACAGCAGATTGAGAAGTCGGGCGACAGCGATGGGTTTAGTCCTGTTATCTGTCTCTAACTGTCCTGCTGGCCTGAATTGCTGATTTCTCTGCAAAATCATGACAGATGTGTTACTGGGAAACATATTAGTTGAGTAGCTGGTGAGAGAGTTAATGCAGGGGATAATAAGTAGCTAAGGCTGTGTCCTCCAGCAGACTTTGATGTGTTTTGATAATATATGGGACGGGTCAATCTGCCCTATTAGCAAATGTAGCCAGTTTATGCTCTACATACAAACTAGAGATTTGATAAAGTACTAAATTAGTTTTCACAAGGTATTAGATGTTAGATTCTTAATGGGATCATCATGCTTTTGCTACACTTGGTTAAAATGTGTTCTGTAACAGAAGCATTGAGGCAGCATGACATTTCACCAGGAGAGGAAGCGTGTCTTGTGACTGAATCACGAGCCTGGGAATTATGAAGTCCAGACATTGCTTGGCTTCTGGCTTACCCTCTGTGTGATTTACCAGAGTTTTCTCTTCTTGCATCTGTAGACTGGGTCTGTGTCTGTTCCTTTTCCCTCTGCCTCCCTGTGAGGCTTAAGCCATCAATGCTTGTGGAGTTGCTTTCTTAGGGAAGGAAGGGGAAGTTGTGTGTTTTTTTTTGTTTTGTTGTTTTGCTTATCCTTGGATGCAAAGTGTTATAAGGTGCCAGTAATCGTAATTCTATGAAGTGCTTCTGCTGTAAGAGACTAATACCACCCACCTCAGAAGGCGTTGGGGAATTCCCTAAACCTAGCAGCAGAGAATTTTCAGGTTTGGATACATTCAAGCAAACTTGAATAAGAAACCTTAGCAAAGCGTGAAAGAAGTTAAGGACTTTTTTGTTGTGCTGCCTAGCTACATCTTGCAGTTGATCTCTACCAGTTCTTATAAGGTGAAGTAACTAACACCCATAGTTCAGTGAGGCCAGAGCCAAGAATCCCTTGGTAAGATACAGCACATGAAGATGATGTCCTTCCCTGTGCATGCTTGCATCCATTTTACCAGTGGGGAACTCAGCAAGCAACCTTCCTGGAAAAGTGATCAGTCTCCAAAATAGGTCTTGTCTGAGTGCTCCCATCACCTGTGCTTCAGTCCCTTCAAGAAGGCTGCTGCTTCTGTTAGCTGGTGCCAATCTTATTATCTTATTTCTTTGCTATCAAATAAAGGAATATAAAAGATATAAAGCGGCAGAATGACTTTTTTAGTTCTGTGTTTTCTGACTAGTTAAATACAGGCCTTAAGCTGCTGACAGGAGTGTATGCTCATAGCTGACTTCAGAAAACTGCACTTTAAAATCCATTCGGTGTTTGGTATTTGTCATATGAGTATGTTTAAAGTCTAATTTTTGGTTATAGTTATTTTTCCAAGGGTTTATAGCTATTGTTCTTAATTATATTGGCAGTGCATGGTTTTGTTTTCTCTAACTGTTCACAAAATAGCCAGTCCCAAGTGAGAAGTGCCAGGCTTCATGCTCCTCCTAGCCCCAGGGAGACGTCCCTGCCTTTCTGTGAAATGCCACATGAGTGCCACACATAACCTCCCCTTCCCCCTTCCCCCACCTCTGAAAGCACAGAAGCTGCATCTCAATATAGATCACAGTGGAAAATGACTCAAAATTACATGACGGCTTCTCCCTCGTTTTGCCCCCCCTTCCTCTTCTCAGCCTGTTTCCCAGATGGGCTGTGGTAAGAGATGTGTGGTGTATGGCAGTATTTTAGTTCACTGTTGCTAATAATCCCTTTGTGTATTTCATTAGTGCCTTATTTATAGGATTGTGAGAAGGCACCTGTGGTGTAGCCTGTGTCCCGGGGACTGACATGATTTTTGGTCCTGGAGTCCCATTCCCTGCTAAGTGATGCTTTGAGCTCAGACCCTGCATTTTAGAGCCTCCAGAGCTTGGGGAGAGCACGAACTGGGGTGCTGGCATAGACAAGGCTGGCTACCAGTCCTTGCCTTGTAACATCCCATAAGCCTGCACTTGGCAGGCTGCGCTTTCCCTAATAAATTCGTTTTTGAAGCCACTTGTTAGTCAGGCTCTGTGCTCTCTAACTACAGCAAGGGCCCTGTGTCTTGGGCATAAATTACTCTTGTGTGCCACTGTCTCTGAGCAGCCCCCCAGTTATGGATTACTTTGTTCTCGACTTGACAGGAACATAATTAGAGCTGTTGATGAAATCTACCAAATTGTTCCTCCGTGGCCTCAATGGTCAGGAAATTTGGCTGAGTCGTATTTGTCACCAACGTAAAGGCTCTAAACACTTCATATTAACTATGTTATTAATGTGCCCTCTAATCTGTCTGTGAATTGGTAACACTTGGAGTGAGCTTGTGCTCTAATAGCACTGGTGATGAATACATGGGAATGCTGCTAAAAAGTTTCTGGAGGGTGAAAAAAGGAAATGTTAATAAAAAGTGACTATTTCTAGGTTGTTTCTTTTTATGTGTGTATATCTTTGTTATGCATATTTTTTGTTTGTTTGCTTGCATTTAATGGAGATTCATTTAAGCTCTACATTGAAGGACCCTTTTCTGTTCTATAGGATTTGCTGACATTTTGGCTGTTTCATTGCCAGAGGAGGCTTTGTGTGTCCCAAAGGAAGTGAGTGATCTGGCCATAACAAATCCTGCCAAAATATTTTAACACCGTTACGATTTTCTAGTGCAATGCGTAGTGAATGTGACTAGAAAAGGATGGTGAGTGACGAAGGGGATCTGCGCCCTCTCCTGTGCACTGCTCTGGCAGAATGCGCAGGCAGGTGCTGGGGTGGTGGGAGACCATGGTCAGCAGCGTGCTGCTCACCTCTCTGGTGTTTGGCTTTGGAAAGAATAAGTGTGAGCTGCTGTTATATGCCAGCCTGTCCAATCTGGGTCCTGTTTCTGAACTTTCCAAGAGCGCAGGGTGGTTGGATGGGGGGTTTAGTAGTTTGTGCTAAATAATTGTGTTTGGGCTGCTGTGATTGTGTGCAGTACATTTAAAACAAGAAAATACGCTGAGTGCTTGCAGATCATTAGAATGGCTTACATTGGGAAGGACCTTAAAGCCCACCCCATTCCACTGCCCAGCTCAGGCTGCCCAGGGCCCCATCCAACCTGGCCTTGAGCATCTCCAGGGGTGGGGCACCAGAGCTTCTCTGGGCAGCTGTGCCACTGCCTCACTGCCCTCTGAGTAAAAAAAGGTGAGAAAATCGTGGTGGCTGCCTCTCCTAGAGTGTGACAAGCCACTGTCTGGTACAACACAAACTGTCTCCTACTGAGCAATGGGCAATGCATGAGTTATAAGAACTTTGGGGTAGTTCTTAACGACGTGAGCAACTGTGTTTGGATGAGGAGCTAACGCACAAAAATGCTGAATTAGGAATTTTCACCTGTAGCATTCAGTGTATGTCAATTCTGACAACATAATTTTTAGAGCTGGCAATATGGGAGAACACTGTTAGAAGATCCTTGATATATTGTCTGAACAAGCAAGAAAATTATCTTGTATCTTACTTAGCTTAGTGATTTACTTATATAAAATTTAGTACACATGCTCCAGCAAAAAACAAACAAACAAACAAAAAAACCCAACCAACACAAAAAACCCCAGCCTGCCTAAAATTAGTATTTGGTACACAATTTAAAATGTAAAACCCTTAAGCAGTTCAAAATGATGGCTGTTATCCTGCAGTCAGAATCTTTTGTGCCCGATGTGCACCAAGCTGGATCAATCCTACGTGGTGGTGTTCATATAGGATAAGCTCCCTTTTCTTCGATTGCTCTGAATTCTCATGTACATGAGAATAAGAAGAGCAGCCAAACATTCCTGCCAGTAAGTTTTGCAGAAGGAGAGAAAGCAGATGAAAAATAGAAAAGTTGAGAATGGCTGCAGCTTTGGAAGCTGCTCAACATTAGCCAATTTTTCCACCTTTACCAAAGAGTCTGCCCTTACCAAGCTGTTTGTAAGCCTGACCCATGTTGTCATATGCTGTCAGACTGAAATAGGTATCTTCCAGCCTCTTACTGTTGGTGACTTTTCCCATCCCGATGTTTCTCTATCGGTTTGTCTTTGAATGCTGAGCAGAGCTACAGGTTATAGAATGACAGAGTTGTTTGAGTTGGAAGTGACTCTTAAATGTTGCCTATTCCAACTCCTTGTAGGTGACCTCAGTGAATAGGGACACCTACATCAGATCAGGTTGCTCAGAGCCCCGTCTAGTCTGGCCTTGAACGTCTCCAGGGAAGGGGTATCTACCACCACTATGGTCAACCTGTGCCAGTGCCTCACCACCCTGATTGCAAAAAACTTCTTTCTTATATTCAATCTAAATCTTCCCTCCTTTAGTTTGAAACCATTTCCCCTTGTCCTACCACAATGGACCCTGCTAGAGAGTCTGTCCCCTTCTTTTTTTATAGCCCCCTTTTAGATACTGAAAGTTTCTCATGCTCATCTCCAAAGCCCTTGTCCATTTTTTGCTGGGCTTGCTCCAATGCCACTCCCACACAGTACTATTCCCAGGGGCAGTGATGCTGCTACCAGCATGAGGAAAACATTAACCTGGGAGTTAGGACTCACTTTGAGAACTCAGCCTATGATCTTAATATTCATTAAAAAAATGAGAATCTAACTCTTAACTTTCTCATGCAAATCAATCTATTTCTAGTAATGAGCAATTTAAGGGTTTTTTTTTTTTTAATATGTGGTTGCCATCTCTGGAAATCAGGATCAGAATTCAGGATGCTCAAATTAGGCATTAGTGCATATAGATACTCTGTTGATGACTCTATTATTAGAATGAAGTAGACCAGTACTTTCCCTGTGTCTGGTTTTTTTCCACTGTTTTTGTCTTTTCTCTCTGAGTTCATTTTGTCTAAGTTTTTCTCCCTCAATTTCACCCTTTAATTCATTTCCACCAAAACCATGGGGTCATGGAGGGCTTTCTAAATAATTACATCATGTTACTTCACTGTGTTGAAAACTGAATTACACTTTCTTTTGTCGTAGCTGTGTTTTTATCACTGTTCTAAGATAGCATTTTATTTGGGATATTTGTACCCAAAAGTGTGCTGTATTGCTGTTCTGGCTGGACTTGGTTGATCTTTCAAATGTGCATTCACTACTAAGAATTTTTCTTTAAATAAGTGAGCACTGTATTACTAACAGAATAAAAAAGGTACTAGTTTATTTTCAGTTTCCAGTCAGAGCATCATGATGTGTACTCAGTATGTCCAAATCTAACTTGTTTCACATAGTAGACCGAAGTGTATCATGAACCAAGCAACCAAGAATAACCTAAAGTATAGTTTCACCTTTTGGTTTAGATTAGGGAGCAAAAATGGTTCTATAGAAACTAAAACACTTACTTGGGGGGATGAGGGGAAGGTAATATCAGAACTGGGCTCTGGAATATTAATTTGATAAAAACTGTGTGTTCTTCAGCATCAAATGTGAGAGCATGTGCTAGTAGACACTTGTGCTTAAATCAGGATTCATAAGAAATGATATGAAACAGACTTATCACTTCATAAACTTTGAGAAAGGTTGTTTTCTTTCCTAGACATAAATTTCTTGTCTGTTTTATTTATTAAAATCTATTTATAAAATAAAGGGTATTTCAATGAAATTTTGAAGCTGTTTCCTTCAGGAACTGTACCTAGACTGAAGATTTATCACTGAGTAGTTAATATGTTCAACTGCATCTCTCCTGTGTTGTGGGTTTTTTTTTTTTTTGTTTTTTTATAGTAAAATAGAGTTTGAGGAGTCTTTGTTACCAGACTGGCCAGTGCAAATCTTTTAATAGGCAATGCCACCAAATTCACTCACATGTGCATACACTCATGCAGGTGTGCACACAAGGAAACACCCTCCAGACACACACTCCTGCAATGTATGGACATGTACTGTAAGTTGAGTGCAAAACAAATTCAAAAAGAACTAAAAAGTGAAATTTACTGCAGGATTTTAGCTTGCTACTGGATGGGAAAACTTGCTGTAAGTGCAGCTTTCATGGTTCTCAGTGCAAACTTAGGAATTGAGATGACCTGGTGGATACTGGTGGTGTTATCCTTCTGAAAATTGCCACTGACCTGTCCTCAAAACACATAAATCCTTACTGAGTGCAGCTGCTCAGGTACAGCAAACCGGACTTGGCAGAGCCCAGCTACGAAGCTGTGTGGTACTTGACCTATATGAAATCATAATGTTTCAAAGAAAAAAAATACTGTCTAAACCAACAATACTAATTATGACCATTTCTTTGGATACTGATTTCTCAGCGGAAATGTATATGGACATCAGATCACTTTTTGGCTAGGGAATGAGCACTCTAATTGTATATAATGCAGTAGCTAAGAAGTGTTTCACAAATGTGAAGACCAAAAAGATGGACCTCAAACTGACTCCACTACATGGCCGCTTACCAGAGGAATGCTTCTGCTCAGTGTTTCAGTGAGAGTAGTGAGCTATTCCCACAGCGTTATTCACCTCTTGGGAGTTATTCAGAGAGCGCTTGGTAGATGTGTTCCATCATTGATGCTTTGTTGCCTGTGGGTAGCAAGCAGTTGAAAAGGAAGTTCTTTAAGATGGAGAAATCCTACTTTACAGGGCAAATGAGTGAGAAAATAATGTTCTGGTTTCAGCTTCAGAAACAGCTTTCTAAAGACTACTGTGGGCCCAGGGTGCTCATCTAGGAAAACTTGAAGCAGTCTGTTTAAACAAAAAGAAATAAAGGGGGAGTGTGCCATTGCTCACACCTCTCACTGTGTGTGGGAGCTTGAAGTAGAGCCGAGGCTGAGATAAGAGTCTGCTGCTTCTCTTCATGAAGAGACTATGAATTCAAGTTTGCAAAGATATTAAGATTTACTAAGTAAAGTCATACTTGTCAATAGCTCCTCTTGCTAGATATTTAAAGTTCAAGTGCTTGTTTGCTTTGGTTAAGTGCTCTGAAGTACTTTAAAGCATTGGCTCATTTATATAAACAAATAGAGAAACTCACTGATAGTCTTCTCAGAGTGTGTTACCCAGTATTTGGTTATCCTTCCTTGGGTCTGGAAAAGAATTATACTAGCAACTTCTGATATGTGTGAGTCTTTGTTAATGAAGTATGATATTAGATCACTTGAACAGTCATTGTCTATGTTGTACACAACCGTGAAGAAATAAAGGGAGTTAGTAGCTCAGAAAGAGGTTTATAAAGAGATTTACCCAGAACTTAAGTATGACATAAGGAGAAGAATAAGCTGAAAGCCTCATTTCCTTTTTGAGTATTTGCAGTAGAGAACTAATGCTATACTTCTCCTGTAATTTTTGTCCTTCTGCTCAGCTGCCCTAATTAAAGAATCTCTTTTGGTGCAGCGGGTTGTGCAGCCAAACTCAAACAGGCTCCCAAACCATAGGAAAATCCTGGTCACATATGCATGGACATTCACAGAAAGAAGGGAAGTACCAATAATAAAAAAAGGATCATGAAGGTGTTTACATGCTTCCTACATTGTTCCCTGCTAGAGTTGTAGTGCTACCCAGCTAGCTGCCCTCATGGTGGCAGCTGTTCCATAGTGACAGTGCTCTTCTGTAGGAATTGTGGCCTTGTGATACATCTGTGACACTGGAAGCCTTAGAACATATGTGCCCAACCACTAGCTTTGTTTTGTTGCACTTTACTTTTATGTTTTAATAAAAAATAGACTTAATTTTTTTTGTACTTTAATATGTAACTCCTTCAGCCCAAGACAATTCCTCTTCTCTCAGTGTGGCCCAGTCAAGCCAAAAGGCCGAGACCTTTGATATGTAGAAAAATGAGTATACTTTATACAGATTCAATTGTATAAAAATAAGCATTATTTGGAAGAATCACTGGACAGAAGTTATCCAGTAAAGTCAAGGCAGTTTAGTTCCAGAAGCAAAGGTAAAGTGAATGCTAGCAGAGTATATTCTCCAATAGTACATCATAAAGTTAGTGTGGAGAAGTAGCTACGTGCTGACTTCAGGCAAGAATGGCATTGTTTATTAAGAAAAAGAATACTTTGCCCAAATAATTTTGACCTGTGTGTTTTATATGTTCCTCATGCACTGCCTGTGAAATTCAGCAGGTGCTACAAGCAAGTGGATTTAGAGCTGTTGCTAATTTAAGCTGCACTTAATAAAACACAAGTTTGAGGTATCTTACAAATCAGCGAATGTGGCATAGTTTGAAGATTGCTTTTGTCAAGTTTGATTAGCTCAAAGAGAAACCTTTTCTAAATATTGGTTGTGAGATTAATCAGGCAATGTAAGACCTTGAATTATTCCTCATCACAGGAAAACATTGTAATGTATTATCTTGTCTGATGACAGGAAAAATGTAACTTTTGAGGATTTAAAATTTATGCTTTAAAGATTGGACCAAAGTGAAAACTTTCAGACCACTTTTTTTTAGCAACTGAGTTGTTATTTTCCCTATTACACTTCACTTTCCTGGTGGTGTATTCCCATATTACAAGCTGATAGTACCAACATCATTACAATGAAGGATGTTCTCATTATTGACTCCATTCTCAGTTAATTATAAGTTTGTCGTGTTTTAATGAGTAGGATTAAACTTTCATATTCCAAATATATGTCTCATGTTGCTTGCTTAGAAGCTTTCTAAAGGAGGTGGTAGAGCCATTTATCTGAATAGTGTGAACAAAGAGTAGTTTGTTTCTTCATGCTAAAAAGTGGTTACAGTTTTTACAAATGTGTGCAGAAGAGCCTAGTAGCTCTGTTTTGGAACAAACTTCTGAAATTCGGGCAAAAGCGTTCTTGTTCTTTTCTAGTTTTTGGTCACAGGCAGAAGCTTCCTGCACTAAAATAAAGACTCACTCACTTGGACTAGCGTTATGTCCTGTTAATGTAGGATAGCACAAGGATGAATAGCCCTGTGAATTTTAAGCATACTGTAATTTTCAGAGGTTGCACTTTATTCCTCTTTAATACATCTCTACTTCCTTCTACAGCCTTATTTAAAGGAAAAAAAAAAAGTGGTATTTTGCATCCTTACTTAATTGCCTCTCTTTTAAATGTGGTAGGTTTGCAGCAAAGCCACCATCCCTCATAGTTTTCAGATTCAGATTTTGTCCAGTGCATCTCTGCAGAGCATCTATCAGTCTCTCTCTCCAAAATTCAGTGCATTAACAGGTCCTGATTTTTTTCATCATATTTTCTGATGCTTGTCCATCTTCTGTTTCATCTCACAACTCCTTGCTCGTGAGTACAGATCAAATCCTTTCTCAGAACACTTGTTCTTTTGTTTCTGTGCCTGTAAAATACCTAAGCAGGGTGGGTATGTTCTAGCCCTGGCGTTGTTGGAGTGCTCCTGCTGAGCTCAGTATGGCTGTTTGGTTGTTGTCTTCTTTTATTCCCCAAATCTGCCAATAATAGGTGCATATTGCTTTCAGGTATGTAATAATAAGCACAGACCCTTGTAAGTAGGTGTTTCTCATAATACAGGCAGGTCCTGTTTTTGTGGCTGCATAAATCACAGCAGGCTCTTACTAAAGAGAGCAGATTCCTTACCAAAAATAAAAGCCTTCATTAAATATGTTTTATATTGTTTGCTCAATGGATATGAAATTAAAACAACAACCTTGCCATTTGAATAGCAATGTCAGCTAATACCATCTGAGCATGATTTGAAGGGGATTGGATCAGCTTCCCCCTTGCCAGGCCCTGACCTGAAGTCCGGAGCAGCAGCTGACACCTAAGGCCAGAAGCAACCCTTCTTGATCCCAGTCTTTGTACATCGCTTTGGCAAGGCATGAATTTCTTCATATTGCTCTGTGTGGCTCAGTTGTGGCTTTTGCACCACTTGAAAGTAATTCAGTAGGCTCCTGCATGGCAATGGGAGCTTTATCCCCCACCCTCCCCCACCATCGTCCATCCTCACGCATATGTCCTACGTGTATCATTATTATCAGCAGCATCTGTCTTTTAACTGATGATTTATTCGTCTCCCTTTGTACAATACTAGATCTAAAATTACATCTGTCTAGAGATAAATGCATGATCTCGAAGATTTAATACTGGTTTCAAAATTTTATTACCAATAACTAAATATGAAATTGCTTTAAATTAACCAGTAATTATTTAGAATGAAGAAAGAAAGAGTTAAAAAAAAAAAATTAAATCTCTTTCCCAATCAAACTAGACCCCCTCCTTCCAACAGTGCTGTTGCAGGAGGTTTCAATGGTATGAATAAATGTATTTCTTTTAACACTTTTGTTTAAAATGCTATTGTTTCATCCGAGGTGTGAGGAAATGTGCTAACCTTGTCAATGTGGGTGCAGTAGAGCAGAAATGATAACTGTATATACTTTTTTTTAACAAAAATATAGTGTGTGTATGTGCGCGTGTGTGTGAGAAAGAGAGAGAGACAACTTATTTAAATCCTGAATACAGTCAGACCTCATATGCANTTCTCTTTTTTTTTCCTTGCCAAGATCTCAGTCTGTTTTTTTCCAACTGCCCCTCTCCCCACTATTCTTCAAGACATTCAGAAATAGTGCTGTACTGTGGGCTGGAAGAGATGTCAAAACACCACAGTGTTGAGAAGATGGTAGGACTTCTTGTTTTCCCATCATCTTCTAGTTTGTTAGGGGGTCTTCAAGGTCTTTAGAGTCTTGAAAATATTCCAGGTGGAAGAAAGAAAGCTCTTGAGATAGCATCTTTCTGCTTTGTGGGAAACATGTACAACCCAAAGGAGAATTGGACCGAAGGGTGGTTCTTGCATTTCTCCTGCAGGGCAAGGACCAGTTAAAAGTATGGCATGTAGGAGAAAGAGGTCCACATTTTGAAACAAGGAGTTTAAAGAAGATTCTGGGACCATATAATCAGATATCTCATCCATACAGATTTTGCAGTGGCTAAAGATGATGCTCGGTGAACATTTGGTGATTCAGAGAATGGAGCTGTTAAAAAAAACACTCAGGTTTGTCTTCTCTGAGGGTTCACAGAGAATAAGCATGAATGCACGAAAAGGCTTTTGGCTGGAAATACTTTTGTGATCTTGAGCACGAACAGGAGGAGAATTGGTCTGGCAATTCATGTGAACTAATTCTTGTTAGCAACAAATTGTGCATTTGTCAAGAGAAGGCCATTTCTGCTGTTGGTTTGGGTCTGTGTAAGGCGTGTTGCTCATACGTGAGTGCCTGACCTTGCCTTTTCTTCTACTGCTTTCCTCTTGATATGAATTGAATAGGGAGGTAGATATATGTGCTTCTGGTCAGCCAGATTGGCGCTCGAGGTGATACAGTGCTGCACGAGGACAGTATAACCTTAGGTTTACAGTGCTGGCTGCAGCTGAAGAAATGTTTGGTCCCTACAAGCTGCCTAGACAGCCTCTTTAGAGTATTGGTTGTGGTGGTTTTCTCTCCTTGCACTTGGGAAGTTCCTGGCATAGGAAGATCTTGTCTGCAACAGGAAGGGGCTGCTGAAAAATAAATAAGAGCCCTGGCTAGAGATTCCTAGAAAATAGTGAGCAGGTTTCAAAAAACAGTACTTTTCTACCAAACTTGTTTCACGTTACAGTATTTGAATCTCTCCTTGAAAGTATTTGAACAAGATTTTGAATGTTCTCCTCGAAACTGCATCCCCAGAGTAAGAATGGGAGTTTGCATTGCAATGCTATACTTAGTGAACTAGCATGCAAAACAAAGTCCAAAAATGTTTACGTGCATATTGTCTGTGAGGGTATTACACCTACCTGAGCTTGTCTGTTTTCACAAGCAATGTGGAAGGAAGCTCACTTGGCCATATTCACACTTGGTACAAACAGAATCACCTTTCCTGATCAGAGTGAAATTGTATCCTCTGCCAGCCCCAAATTTATCTCCGAGACTTCCAGATAAATACCAGTCTCATGCTCTGTTCATTCAACAACAAAACAAAGCTCTTTTATGAAGGGAGAAATGCAAAGTAACGTAGGTAAGCCCTTAATTACTTTGGCTGTAGAACAAACACAGTGTTTCTTCCTGCTTGGAAGGACCTAGCCTTCTGTTGGGAGAGTGGGTTCTGAGATATCTCCAGCACTGGTAGTGTTCCTACAGCAGCTGCCTTTCCTAGCACACTTTATACAGCACAAGATGCTTCTGAGTTACCCCACTGTATGGAGGGAGAGGCAATCTTTCACAGCCTGTGGCTCTGCCTGGGCAATTGATTTGAGACACAGATGCTGTCTCAGGGTGTTTTGTTGCATGGGATTGCATTGTAAGTGCGTCACTTCCCATCTGTTTAATTGGAGCCTTGGGTGACACTTCTCTGCTGCTTTATCCCCAGACAGAAAGCTGATCCATGTTTTTGCTACAAGGTTGGAAAGTAAAGCTGAGTTTGTGGTGAAGCAGATATATTGTCTTCCCATGCTTTGAAGACAAATGGAGTCTCATCCATCGCTGCTACACCAGTATGCCGGTGCTGTTTCAGACTGCTTTGGTTTAGGGTCTCAGTTTGCCCTTCCTTCCTAATGGGGTCCCTTGGTGGTAAATGCCATCGGAGTGCAGGATGGATGAGGTGCCCCAAGGACCTGCAGCAGGCTTGCCTTTTAAGCAGTGCCCTGCTGAACTGTGAACTGGGGCTTTCTTGAAGCACTGCGTGAGGATATGAATTCAACTTGGAGACAAAAAAGGGAACAAATACCACATACAGCAGTGTGTGTCAGTTTGAAAGCACACGCTACTCAGTGGCAGCATCAATATGCATCTAAAATTATTTTCTTGCATTGTCTCAAGTACTTCTCAGGGGCTCTTTGTTCTCGTTCCCTGTGGAACGGGCTGAGAACAGCGGCTGGTGCTCTGCTTCAGCCGCTGTCAGACAGGCTTGCAGATGAATTAATTGCATCCTCACTAATGACCAGTGGCCCCCTTGCTGCCGGGGAAATGGCCCTTCTGCCTGTGGGACTGCAGTGGGCCAGCTTCATTTGGTGGGATAGCATGCACAGAAATACCGAGTGGGGCAGTTGGCTTCTGGGGTGGGGAGGGGGTATACTCCTTTGGGGCTGTAATCTAGCTTGAGTTTGTGAGTTTCTTTCCATGCATGCAGCTTTGCAAAGCAAAAGCATTGTTTCTAGTTCCCAAGTTGCACTCACATTGAACTTTACCTATGTGATTTGTTGGATGCTATTACAAAAGGGTAGGACAGAGGTGTCATGCAATAGAGCAATAGTCAGTCTGTTTTGGTGTGTCGTAATAGCTCACGTGTATTGGGGTGTGAGGCTGAGCAAGTGTCTCAAACAGCTGATTTGGGTTTCAGCATTGAGCCCAGCTGCTCCCTTGCACACTCTGCACAGCACAGCAATTTGGGGAGCAATGGCCTCAGGTAAAGAGGAATCACAGACAGACTTCTGCTGTGAGGGGTGAGCACTCCCTGCCCCTGTCTTTTCCCTTCCAGACTTTCATTCTTCTTTTTAAAATTTCCTTCTCCCAACTTGCAGTGTGGGAGGACACCTTCCTGTGAGATTCCCAGGAGTACGCTACATACTCGTTAGCCTGGTTCTCCTGTTTGATTGTACTGTCTTTTCCGCCTTGCCTTCTTACAAAGCCCATGTTGTTTCAAATAGCTTTGAATGTACCAGTAACTGTGTGTTACAAGTGAGAAGCGAAACAGAGATGTCTTCACCCAGGATTTGGAAGTGGTAGGAAGTGACCTCTTACACTTCTGCTTTTTAGATCTTTAAGACCTAAGCCACCCTAAATCTACTGTCCCTATAAAAAGCTGCATTTTAAAAGGCTTTAGGAGGCTTGCTGACCTTGCAACCTACTTTGTAAGAAGTCTGTACCCACAGCTATTAAACAAAATTAATTTCAGCACTTTTAAATTGTTAATCTTGCAAAAGACAACTTGCTTGCTCTCCAGTGATCCCACAGGTCGTCATTCTGTGAGCTGCAAGCCATCACCAGGGTTCATGGCTCTGAACATCATCAGTCTGCTCATGGTCTCCCAAATGCCTTGCAAAATTAATTCCTTTGCCCTCCGCATTGCCTACTCCGGCAGCCCTGAGTTCTGGGCAGTCAGTGAGCTCTCAGTACATAGTGGCTGCACCACAGGTTATTCTCTTTTTAAGGTTACTCCATCCTAAATCAGTGCTTCTACTCCTCAACTCACTGTAATGAACTTTGGGCAGCAGGACTCTAATTCAGTAGGAAATGACAGTTTTAGTGTTCAGAGCTTCAGCTTTTCTATCGCAAGGGCGACGTCTCTTGTAAGTTAAGTTTCTCCATCCCCATGGGGCAGATGTTTTACCAGCTGCTAATTTATTTTCTATCCTTTTATGTGTATTTTTTCTGCTTGGGCATGAAACTTGGAAACACTGCCTTTTTTCCTTCTTATAGTGATATGCGTGAGCCCACGGGGGGTGGGGGAGGATGCGCGTGCTGTATCTGGTATTATTGTGCCTGCTCCTTCCACCTCTTTTGTCTCTGCCACTCAAGCCAATTTCAGCTATCCACCGCCTCTCATTTGGAATAATAGCCTCTCTTTTTACTGTTGTCTTGTCATGTTTGATTCGGCAGCACAAGGGTTTTAAATTAGCCAAAACGTTTGCATGCTGGGCTTCCTCTGCTGCCACTACCAGTTGTGGATCCACTAAACCACTTGATGCTGAAATTGATGATTGCTCGGAAGGAATAAGAAATTGTTGGTGGCTACTGGGAAGATTCATTCATGCCAAGCCCCTTTTAAGCAACACAGGGGGAGGGAGAAAGAGATTTCCTTCATTTCCCCACTGCCTGGCTGGTGGCTGCATTGTGCCTGTGCCAGGCTCCTGCTGAGTGATTACAGCCTTGCTAGGCTGCATAGTTCCTGTGATTTTGAAATAAAAACAGAATGGGGGAAANAAGCCCTAAAGAATTGCATATGGATTAGGGGGATGAATATTCTATTATTTCAGTCTGTTCTGCTGATCTTCTTATTGTGACTTTGCGCTTCAGAAATCTGCTAGGAATTTGGCTTTGCTGTACTAGGCAGTAATTTTAAATGTGTATCAAGCACTTGATAGTGTATGATTTGCGTGCTTTTGCATTCCCATTCCCTAAATTTTCCACCAATTTATTACTTTTTTCATACTGTTTTAATATTTCAGGATGATGAATATATACAGCATCATTAAAGGTAAATAAAAAATGCATGAAATTAAAAAATGGAATATTAGATGTTTCTTTGCTGTAATCCCTAGGTCCAATAGGAATGAAATGTCTCTGTTCTGTCAAGTAATCCCTAAACATGATTAGGGACCTTGTAGTTTCCACATAGCCCACATAATATTTGTATCATATAAGCCTATTTATGTAAGGTTTGAGTAAAAGTTGTTATTAAAAGACCTATAAACCTATTTTACAATTCAAAAAGATATTCTTGCCTCTTAATCTCTCTACTTTTATTATTTTGCTGGAGTTGATGGCAATACGTCCTTAATTCATTTTTCAGAATTCTGTTACATCTTTTGGATACTTATGTTGTGCATTAACGATCCCAGTGTAATGTATTTTAAGGCAGAGAAGTGAGTTCAATAGTTCATCTACTTGCATAGCTTCTCCTGCAGTCTGAGTTGGAGGGGACATGTGCTTCATTTGAGGCCCTTTCTTTGACATCCAGGTTTGATCTGAACAGGAAATCAGGAGATGTAGGGGGTGTTCTTCTGATTTTGGGGAAGAGGAGGTGGAAAGAACAAGAGAGGGGGATAATTTTCTTAATTCACATTATATTGGTGATGTTGGATGCTTCTGGCAGCAACTCAGGATGTTTTGGAAGTTAGCTTCTGATTTGACTGGTCAATAGGATGGCTGTAGGATGAAAAGGCTACAAAGAAGGAAAACATGGGAAAAGTTTTGAGCGGCAAACAAAGAGAGAGAGACGGTGGGTGTCGATGTTATTCTGGTGACAGTGATGCTGGAGATGTCACAGCCCAGGACCTCCTGTTCCTCCGTGGCTTCATCCTGAGCAGGAGGCTGCTGTGGGCCCACCTCATGAGCTGCTGGGCTGAGCTCATCACTGTTAGGGGTGCTCCAGCTTCATGGTAATACAAGAAGGAGCAATAATGACTTGAATAAAAACAGCGACTTCTGTGGTTTGAACAGACCTTTGCGAAGGAAATATTTTCAAATGATAACAGGGGTCAGCTGTGGTAATCCAGTGTTTCCCATAAGGAAATTTGAGACTATATAAACCTTGGGATACCTGCTCAAAACCCCCTGTGGAAATACATCTGTATTTCTCTGACATTACACTGAAATGTTACTCTTATTTCATTTTTAGCAGTTAGGGTGGCATTTTAGCAATAGCTCTATTCTTGTATTTATGAACTGAGAGAAGCAAAACTGCTCACTGCTGAGCCCAGGGATCCTCTTCCAGGAAAACTGAGATCAATAACTGTTATCAAGCCTACATTTATAGGGAGTGTTAAATGACCACAAAGTCCTGATGTTCATCAATTAATACGGTGCGCTTATTACAGTGCTGTGCCCCCCCCCTCCACCCCAACCTGCTGTAGTCAGAACTTTTGATCTTTGCTATCATTTTAAGCAGTCACTTTCAGTTATCAGCATTTCTTTTTAACTGGAGATCCTGTATTGGTGCCAGTAAGTGAAAGGCAGGTGACGCTTTTCCTCACCAGCCTGCTCCTTCCTGCTGCCGATGGGAGGTAGAAATGCCATGCTGAAGCTCAGGGCTCATTTTGGGTTCAAAAACAGGGAACTGTAAGCATTTTACTATTCAGCAACAAGGCACACTGCAGTCAGAAAGGTGCAAAGCCTCGAAAGTGAAAATAAAAGCCTTATGCACAGGCTCATTTTCAGATGCCTTTATTGCCTCAGTTTAAGTGGAAAAGAGGGATTTGGTAAAGAGAGAGCTTAATTTAACAAAATAATATTATGCTTTCAATTCTTAAAATGAATGAATTATTTGGATACTTAACAGTGTAATGTCTTTGAATAATGCTGGTACTTAAGATAGAAAAAATGATATTGCGAATGTGCTGTGTTTGCCTCACGATGTTTTTACAAATTTCACATTTATGGGAAGCAATATCATTGTTGCGAATTTCCAAATTGCTTTTCGCAGAAATCTGCAGAAATTAAATCTCCTCCTTGTTATGAAAATGCAGCGACGTCTCGAGATGCTGGCACATAAGTACAAATCTGAGGAGAGGATGAGCCCAGTTCTGCTTGCAGTCATTGTATGTTAACAGCTGCAGAACGTTCTGCTAGGTCTAGGTTGCCATACAGTGAAGTAAATCAGCGTATGTTTAAGTGTAGCGTTTGAACAGCAGCACAGAAGTCTCCCAGGACCTCTTGTGCTCCAAGTTAAGCCCACACCTGACTGCTTCCGTGGAGAAGAATTTAGCTCACAAAGTGGAGTAGTGTGTGATGTAAGAGTAACGGCAAATTATGTAAATAGTGAGTCTGCAGAGAGAACATCACAGATCAATTTCAGGCTCAAAGAAAATAACTTGAATACAAATTTGTGTGGGCCACGTGATGATTTCAGACTGTGGCGTTACCGTGTGGTGCTATGCGGATCTGGTCCGCTGTGGAGATCTCCAGCAGAAGTCTGCTGGCCTTATGCTGCTTTCTTTTCAGAACAGCTTTAGGAAAGGCCCCACATGTTGTCTGAGAGATAGGAGATGTGGGAGTGCAGGGACAAAGCCATTCATGCTGACAGGAGCCACTGAGCCAGTACTGGGAGGGAGCAGGGTTCTCATGTCAGGTCTTCTACATCTTGATTTAAAGCTGGATTTAAACTACATAAAAGTGCAGTCTGGAATGCATTTAAAGTCAGTGACAGAATTAAGGCAACTAATTTTTACAAATGTGAATGGTTCTTATGGAGGACCAAATTTTAAGAGCTAGGACCCGATTTACCTTCATCAGATGTTTAATGGGATGCTTAATTTGATTGCTTCTTCAAAAAACTGCTCACAATAGTTAAGCTATTGCCTGAATGTCTGGGTAATCAAGGTCTCTGTGTGTGTTTACACCTTGATTTACAGGTGCAAATAACCAGATGTTAATGCTGCCAGTTGACTGCAATGGACAGTTTTAGGCTCAAAATAATGACTGCAGAACTGTGGGGCTTTCCAGCATTATTTTGCTGTTTTTGAAACGAGTATACACACTCGTGCAAGTCTATGTAGAGGAAAGCTTCTGAACTGAAGTTGCAGAAGGGCTCTTCATTGTAAAAGCTATAAGACATCTCTTTTCAGCAAGGTTGAATGTTTTAATCAAGAGATATAGGCTCTTTGCATTAAAACCAGCACGTCAGCCTACCTCTGTATAGCCTAGAGGCCCCACTAGGTGGGTTTATATTTCCATACAAAAAGAAGGAAAAAGGAAAAAATGTGTAAATGAAAGGACAAGAGCAGTTATATATACTGTAGGACATACAAGGCAGTCTATACTTTGTTCTTTGTCACATTTTGAATATAAGGACAACAGTTACTGTTGTCACCATTTTTATTATCAGCCACATTGTAATGTATACGAAGAGTGTAGGAATATTGGACATAGGTGCTTGAAAATGCTCATTCTTCCTCGTTATTTTTACTGCAGTAATTCTACAGTAATGAATTATCAATTACATTAAGTCTTTTTATTTCCTATGGCACAGTTATAACAACTAAAATTAAGGGAGTTATGCTCATAGTCCCTCACACCACTCATTCTGCTATGGGCAAACTTTTGCTGTTTTCTCACAGTAACCTTTACAAGGCAAACGATAAACATTATTTCTGTTTTAATGACTCCCAAATAATGTCATATTTAAATGAAATGCATTTTGCCTCAGCAGGGTTCTTTGAATTTATGAGTATTTTTGTCCCATATCCTACAATAATGTGACAAATATTATTTGCATTTTTACTGTTTTCTTGAATACTTTTAAACACCCATTTTAAGGAGACTTCAGATTGCTTTTGAACATATTTGAATGCATTTTTAGCTATCACTAAGCTTAAAATAGGAACCCTTTTTTCAGCTTATCTTTATTAAACACCTGTAAAAATCAGTAGTATTTCTTTTTTCTTATAAAGCTTTCTTCCTTTAACAAATGCCAGAAATGCTGCACAGTTTCTTTTTAGTATGGACTTCTTTTCTTAGAGGTAATGGCCGGTAAATGGTCTGGTAATGTCTGCATCATACACTCACTGTCATAAATGGAAACATGAAATCATAATGTAATGCATCCATTCTTTACCTACAATCAATTAACATTTTCCAACTTTTAAAACATATGGTCCTGACAGAAATTTTAGAAATGGCTGATTTTGTATGTATGATCATGCTTACAATAAACTTGTGATCTAAAGAGTAGATGGCTGGGTCTGTCAGTGGCTGATTCTAGTCACATTTTCACTTTGCACATTTTAAAACCACAGTTTTTTTTATTGTTGTTGTTGTTTTTTTGTTTTAATTTGAATACCGATTTTAGATTTATTTTTTTTTTTATCAAGTCATTTAAAGAAACACAGTGTGTGCAGTGTTATCCATTATACCCCTGTGCTAAGAGCAAGCTGAGATTAGGGCTCCAGGATGGAATAAAGATGGAAAGGTAGGAGCAGAATTGAGGGAAGGTGACAAATACATAAATAAGGAGATGCTGGCCTTTGCTTTGGTGTTGGGGTTTATTTTCTAAAGGACGCAGTGGGCTGCCTGTGAAAGGAGAGGCTGCCTGGTGTAATGGGAGAGCAGGGAGGCCTGTGGTGCACGGCAGCTGCTGCTGGAGCCTCTCCGATAAGATTGTGCGAGGTGCCAGTATCAGCACACAGCCTTGTAGCGTGTCACAGTGCTTTCACGTGAACTGAGCTGAACTGTCTCCTCACACTCCCTCCTGCTCTTCGTCTCGTTCCCATTCCCCATGCTCATCGCATTGAAGTCAAGAGAAGGAAAAAAAGATTTGAGGATCGCCCAATTTGTTCTGACATAAAGAGATGTTTAGCTCTGTGAAAGGTAGTGGAGGCAGAGTGCCTGACTGACATCTCAACAGGCTGTCTGCTGGGATTGTTTACTTCATGTCCCTTCATATTCCTGCTGTGTCCTGTGCGAGTGCTCGCATCTAATCTTCACAGCGAGAGTGCCACAAGTCCCCTGGGCTTTGGTGCTCAACACCTTGTTAGATGGGGCATGCAGTGCCACAGCTCTGCTGTTGTGCTTGCTTCTGTTCTAGTGTTTTGGGTTCCTTTACATGCCAGCTTTTTTTTTTTTTCTCAAGAGAGTTGCTAAAATAATAGCATACGTTTCCTAATTTCCTTGGTCTTCCCTTAGCAAGAGTAGATTTGGGGTATATCAGATAAAAACACAAGGAGGGAAAGAAAATAAAAGACCCCAGTAAGGCAAAGCTGTAAGCAGCATTCTGTGCTTTTGTCTTTAAATGAAGATGCATTGACCTGCTTTTGTTGGTTTAGAAAACAGATGAGAGAAAATACCCAGTGAACCAGCAACACAAGGTGTAACACTTTGATAATAAAAGTAAGACGGCATCTGATCACGAATGCTGGACTCTGTGCCAGGGGCTGCAAGGAAGCTTAGTTGTTTAGGGCTCATTTGCTTTTATGATGCTGCACACGTTGTGATGCATTCTGGCATGCCACATCCCGTTACATCACATCAGGTTAGCCACGATGCCGAATGGCACCAAGAACACAAATTAATGAGAGCTAATGCTCACCTAGTGTTGTTGGAGCATTAGCAGGTGCCTTGTTCACTACAGCTGCTCTCTGCATTCAGTCCTTCTAAAGCAAATCTGATACTGGAGATATATGTATTAATTTCACAGATAGAAATGTTATTTTTCATTAGGCTTCTTAAAGTACATTAATTAACAGATGTGGTTTAATCCTTGTTAAGCCATTGAAAACAACCCAGGTTCTGTGCTCAGGGTCTTCTCTGCTCCTTTTTAAAGGCATATCTTTTCTGCTGGTGGCAATTGTTGGTGACAAATGACAGCATTGCACTGTCCTCTCTGCTTCCTGTAGAGCTGGGGTTTCACAGCTGCTATTCCAGAAACAAGCTGGGCATATCCTGCAACCTATGGCTGTGTGTGAATGGTTGTCGCTCTTCAAGTTTCATATCAGTTTCAAGTTTTGAATAAATATCTCTTAATAAGCCTCTCTTCCTGAGGTAATCAGCATCGCCATCAGAGAGATTTCTGAAGAAAAATCATATTCTCAGACAATTCTTTTTCAAAATTGGTGGTCTAAAGCTCCATCCCAAATGCAGGGATGAGTGTGGTGACTCTGAGCAGCTGCATAGCGGAAATGAGACCAGCGTCAACAAGCATCTCCCCATTTTTTGAAATATGAGGTTGTGGCAAAGCAGTGAGTGAGGGTATCTGCTTGGTTAGATTCTCTCACTTTTCTTCACTTCTGTAGCACAGAAGGGCTAAACTCTCACTGTTCCGTTAGTGGCTGTTGCAGTTACAAGACACTGCTGAGAGGCCCAGTTTGGCCAAAAGACCAAATTCCAGTTCTCAGAATCGAGCTATTCAGGGAACTTTTTGCCGCAGCTATGGGCCCTCTCCTCCCCTCTCCTATGGGAAGTATTAAAAAGTGGTTCAGTAAGTCTCGGGCACTCAAGAAAAGACTCACCTGTATGTCAGGTTCAGATCTCTTATTATCCGGCATGACTAATAACTGGGCTCATGCGGCAGCAGGTATAATTAATGACTGGATCATATTTATGTAAGAGCTGCTGTTGTGCTTCGTTCCCATTTCAATGTGTCTGTCTTTATTTTGCTTGTGTGTTGGAGTCAGCGTAAGCAATTGTTAGCCTCCCTTTAAAAAAAAAAAAAAAAAAAAAAAAAAAAGAAATCGCAGCATCTGATGTTTTCACTTGGGGAACGCTATGGGTGCACTCCAGCCTGCATAGCCTGATTCTGGCAGCTGCTGAGGTGATCCAAGCTGTGTATCTGTGCACCTTGCAAATGGCTCTTCCATCTCAACATCTCGTAAAGGGACATTCAGAAAAGAGAGTGTTGAGGCAACAGTGCCAGCTGTGCCCACCTCAGTTTCTCAGGTGTCCCCTACTTCTACAGGTATCTCCCTGAACAGAAGCATGTTGGCAAGCCCTAGGCTGTGACCCAGCTTTTTGTGGCATGGCTCTGGCTGAGACGTGTGGGTGATCCAAGAGGTGCTCGTGGCCAAGTCACATGTAGTATTATGCACATTTAGTGATTTACTGGGTTATATACCTAGCAAAAACTATTTGCTCAGCAGTAAATAGGTAGCAGTGTGCGTTAGATGCTAAGAGCTGTACACAAGTATGAGTTTGTGTGTCTGCTGGTCCATGGTCTCACTCTTTTCC
>JACDJE010000013.1:625333-670844 GCA_016647715.1 Pavo muticus
AAGGTCCTGCCAGTGGGAATTTTGCATGGATCAGAGAATAGTGGAAAATCGGGAGCAAAGCAAAAAGAGATAAAATAAGAATAGTTTTTAAATAGGAAATGCTGGCAGAGCTATTAATCACAAACGTCTTTGAGCACTAAGGGTTGCACAAGTGGAGCTAATAGTGGAGGAGAGGGTTATTTTGCCGATATCTCAAAATACATTATTAAAAGCAACATGCAAAATTAAAGGGAGATAATGTCTGAACAGATTAATGGCATGTAATAATGATTAAAACAAACAAACAAACAAAAATCCCTGAAGTCAAGATCCAAATGCAAAACCCAAGTATTTTCGAAAATCTAAATCTTTATGTTGTGGCTGTTGATTATTAAAAGGGATATCCCATAAAATACTGTTTTGCAAGTTGCTCTTTTTGGCATACAGTTGCAGCTGTGAAATTAGACGCTGATCTCATTTACACTAATACAAATAAATCACAATTTCTGCTGTTTTTCTGGCTGTATGCCGCAAC
This sequence comes from Pavo muticus, assembly GCA_016647715.1. Taxonomy (NCBI): domain Eukaryota; kingdom Metazoa; phylum Chordata; class Aves; order Galliformes; family Phasianidae; genus Pavo; species Pavo muticus. The sequence goes on from JACDJE010000013.1 coordinate 625,848, forward strand.
TGCGACCAGAACGTGGATGATGTTAGAGTCTGTGGGGTTTTTTTTTAAAGAGATTTCTCAATGCCTTCAAGTTGAGTTAAAATAGGAAGAGAAAAATGTATTTCTGTTGCTGTCTAAGTTGGCCAATGCCTGCCCTTCCCAGACACGCACATGAAATGGGCTTCATGCACGTAGAGGCCTTTTTTCTGAAAGCAGGAAACAAGCCTCTGGGAAAATCAGGCAAATACTTCAGACAGAACGATCATTATCGTATGCCTTTCCAAAATTTACATTATTGTTTCTGGAGTGATGTCATTTCAATCAATTTAGGGCAAGCTGAGCACAGTTTTCGGAATTTGAAAAGGGGTCATAATCTCCTTATATGGGATGATACATTCTCTTTTAAAATCCTTTTCTTGCTGTTTCTTTGACCTTCCACTCCTAACACACAATTGAACATGTTTGATGAAAGAAAACAAACCTAAATTCTGTATGGACCTCGAGTTGTGAAACAGGCAGGGTTTTTAGTGAAGCCTTCATAAGCTGTAAATCAGTGTAAAATTTAGCTCATATTGCATTCTCATTGGAAATGGGTTATATGATAATTTATGTTGAGCTGATCATAACTAAGCACCTCGTAGTAGTGTCCTTCAAAAAATTTTAATCAAGATTGTCTTTCTCTCTCCACCTCTCTTGGTGCAATTTCAAGAGGTTTATTTGCATGTCAATCTGCACGTGTTACTGAAGTTATTCCACTGAAGCAAGCACAGCGTCTTGCCTGCATACGTGTTTTACAGTGGCCTCATGAAAGGTGACTCTTTGCATTTATTGCTGGCTTGCGCTCCTGTCAGAGTTGGGCCTTTCATTCTTATAAGCCTTGAAAACTGGAGTATTTTCAGGTACCTGTCAGATCCCGTGTATTTTGGTGCTTTGTGGTGAATGCGTGCACACAACCTCGGTGAAGAAACTGTTGAGCCCATGAAAATCACTGAGATTGTCCAGCTTTTGCTTAAAAATCTTTGTTAAATGTGTTTCTAAGTGTGCTTGACATGTACTTTTAGATGTATGTTTTCTCTTGAGGTTTTTCTCTGTTTATCATATGGTAAACACTTGAGGGATTCCAGAGCCCTGTCTCAGGCAGCAAATGCCGGAGGAGTCCTCTGCAGGACAAGCTTGCCAGAAGTTCTTTAATATGAGGGCTGCCTTATTTTATGATACTTACACAATGTCTAATACAATGGGGCTCTGCTCTGCATTGGAAACAGCGTTACTCCATAATTGACCATAATAAACAGTTTCCCATATAAGGATGTGTAATCATGACAACCAGGGTAAGAAGAGGTGTGCTGGGAAGAGTGGGTGTGTGACTTCTTATGCAGGCCTTTTTTTTTCATAATTAAAGGATTATATTATGCAGTTACACCTGGGTGGACTCTTGTTAGAACCTAGAAAGGATAAATAAGATTTGAACAGACTGTGAATGGATATTGAAGATAAAGGTTATGAGTTAAACCCAAAGAGATTTCTGTCCAGAAACCTAGCTGAGTGTATTTTTAGTCAGACTGAAGGTTTAAGCTTACTTGTTGACAGCCAAGACACAAGCAGCCTTCATGCTATGGGGGAGCTTTGGTGTTGAAGGTGGAGGACTTGGGATTTGTTGAGTGGCTGAAGTGGAGGGATAGAACTGCGGTACAGAAACCATACCCAGGTAACCATAGCTGCAGCAGATGAAGTGAGCTAGGGGATGCTGAGGCCGCTGGTGAGGGAGGCTGAAGGTAGAGATGTTGGTTCATTGGCAGGCAATTCATAACTTGCTCTGCATGAAAATGTCAGGAGATGTTCAGTGTGTTTGCCTCTAGATACTGCTAATCAGCAGTCACTGCTAGGCTGGAGATTTTGTAAAAGTCTTACAGAATGGATGGAGATATTCCTACCAAACACTCTTTCTCTTCCTACCTTTTATGTCTTTGTGGTTTTTTTCCCTTATTTTTCTTTTTTTCCCCACCAGTAAACATCAGAAGTTGAGGTCTTTCCCAATTATCTTTTCCTCCCACCAGTCATTTCTGGCTATGTTCCAAAGAAGAAGAGAAGATGACAGGTTTTCATTGGTCACTTAATTGTGTATGCCCATTGGTTTCAGTGACTTCCAAATTCATATTTTTGTGTGCTTGGGGGCTTTTGTGACAAGGTGCTAATGGGTTCCTGGCTGGGCAAGCACCTGTGTCAGAAAGTGTTTCATAGTGCTCCTTATTTATCCAGCTCTGACTGCTTCCATTAACTTGCATATACCTTTATTGCAACCCCTTTTAGATTTGCTGATGCATAACCCACTCGTGCAGAGGAAACTATTCCTCAAACATACAAAGGAAGCTATTCATTTCTCTACGGAGAGAATGTGGGAGTTTCAAATGAGAATTCCACTTCCACTTGTGCCTGAGGGACAAGATACAGAAAAGACTGACACTGACTTGTCCAGGGATTTTCACAGAATGATCTGTGAGGTTCTGCAGAGTGGGCTCTGGATAGCTGGTGGGTGTCCTGCTGCTGGAAATTTTCATTTCTTAATGTTAGTCTGCTTTAAATGATAGATAACATAACATACACGGTTTCCTAATAAAACACTGTTACTATAGCTGCTTCAGCCTTATGACTGTAGCTTTGAAAGAGAAGTGAAACACTTGAGGGTGTTAGACCATCTTCTGTGTGATGAATGAGACCTTAAGACCATTCAGGATGTTTTGTCTAAAAGTGGGTGTTTGTCACAGCAATGAGTACCTTTGCTTCTGAAAAAGACTGGGTTTTCTGTTCAAATTCCTTGCATTTCCTCTTATTTAAGTTATTTCTTGATCATCTGATGTATTTTGAGGGATAACACTTGTTACTTGTCTTAAATCTACGGAATAGCTTAACTTTTTCTTCCAATCCAAACCTGGGTCAAAAAAAATTGTGTGGATTTTGTCCTTACGTTATTACCAGCAAGTAAATCCTGCGTATGCAGTGAACTGTCTAGGATAGTTACATAGCATGTTGTCCTTTGTTCTAAGGAGCACTTTCCATAACATGACTGTCATCAATGCTTTCAATGGAAATTTTTTTTATACTTTAATTTGCTTCCTAGTCCTCTTTTACACCTTGGTTTGCTCTTTGCACTTCTCCAAATTTGAAGACTTGGATGGTGAACTTCTGGGTGGGGAAAAAGCAAGATATAGTAGGCTTGGGGTCCTCTGAAAATAGAAGTGTAATAGATTTAGAAATTTATTTAGTTAACAGATCTTCTGAAACGGAAAACACATACAAATATCCCAAAGACCTTAACTTCCAAATTCACAGGCCAAAGTAGGAACAATAAAGGATCTCTTGAGACCAGTAGAGTATGTCCTGTCATAGTTCTTTCAAATGATTTTTGTTTATACAGTCATGTATGGTAGAGATGGCCAAGAACAGAGAAACAGAATAGATAAGTGAGATATTTTATGATCCAAATGTCAGATGATAGGAAAGACAGACTGTATTCAAAGTCAATTCCCTACTGGGGAACTTGCCTTCAGCACAAGACTTTTTCATTTTCCCTTGCGCTCCAAAAGACAAAGGCTGTATTCCATTACAGAAAGTGATGATGTCTAACCTATATATCTATTATTTTTACACTCTCTTATCCAACCAGATTAGTGGAAACTAAATTACGTGTTTATCCTTTCAATTGATAGACATCTTTTATGTTTCTTAACTGATATGTTAAAAATATTTACCCCCCCAAAAAATGACTCAATACCTTAAAAAAGAAAAAAGGAAAAAAAGACAAAAAAAGTGTCTATGACCAGAGCTGATCTGGTTATAATTAATAGAAGCTTTTGATTTCTTTGTACAAAGAAGTATCATTAGGGTGTTTTTTTTTGTTTGTTTTCTTCTTTTCTCCTCCTGCAACTGTTTTTTCTCCAACAACTATACTATTGTTGGAGGTTGTTTTTTGATTCAGCCATGTATTATAAAGATTACTGACTAGGAGTTTTTGTAATTACCCCTGGATGATATCGATGATGATGGAGTAGGAGCTCAACACACAGCTGAGCTGCAAGCAGTGCTCTGCTTGTGTTGCTGGAAAAGCAGCTGCTGAGGAATCTAGTGAGATTCTTCAGACTGCCCTGTCCTCCCTCACGGCACTGCTGTGCTTCAGAGTATATTCAGGACTGTCCTCTATTTGTAGATGGATATCTGTACATGGTACCCATAAAACCATTAAATTGCAGGAAAAACATTTTTCTGTGGCCACTGTTTAAACCCAGAACTCTGCACTCCCTAAGACAGAAGCTCCGAATTGGATGGATTTGGGGTTCGAGGGTCACACATTCAGTCTTGGTAATCTGTTGTTCCCACCACCAAATTCACCTTCCAGATATGCTGCTGCAAGAATTTCTGAGTAATTCATTGTCATCAATTAAGTTAGTCTAGAATTACTCTAGTGTACTTGGGAACAAAATTAAGCCTCTAGTCTGTTCTGGGAAATTAGACAGATATGTTTTTTTTCTAAGTGGTTTCTAATTCATTTCATTAGGAAATTATTTGATGAATGTAATTTAGGCATTTGGGATGGGTATAGTGTCTGGGGTTTGAACAGTGACAATTTGTAGCTGGCCAAAAGGAAATGAAAGCTTAATATCTTTACAGAACACTTCAATATTTTTATCCCCAAGCATTCAATGCTTCAAAGATATTATAAAGATGTGCAATATTAGATTCGTTCTTAAAGATCTGGGAGTGCTCCGACTTATTTTCCAAAAATGAGTTTGGTACCTTTAAACTTAGCCCTCTCATGGTGTAAGTTTGCGTCGGTGGCAGTTGTTGTAATTTTCACAAGTTAGAAGTCTGCAAGCGTTAGGCACAGATTTGGTTCGGCTTTTCTTAAGTTGCATAAAAAATCACCTAGGTCTTGTTCTACCATGACTTCACAGTATTTATGATACCAGAAGAACTTTATGCTAAGTCTGATGCAATATTCTTGGCCACAGAACTTTTTAACTGAGTTCGCTGGAAACCTAAAGGAAGGTGAAACTACCAAGGTCAGTGGCATGATTATATTTTTGCAACGTGAATAAACAGATGTTCACTTTCATGATTATTCACACCTATGCTATTGGACATTAAGTAAAGTATCTCAGCCTACTGTTATACCTAAATCAGGATTGTTGCTGCTAAAGGCGTATGGAAAACTTTTAAACTCTGTTGGATGATGACAGAAATAATGAATATAATTCACTATAGTTGATTTTCAATCCCATTTCACTAGTGTTTGGAACAAAGGACTAGGCTAGGTTCTTTGTTAAATTTGCAGACTTTTTTCTTTTTTTTTAAATTAGTGGGGTACTTAGAAATCTGGTCCACTGCACCTTTGTTGATTCCTCTAAAGGGTCTTGTTAAAAATTACTTTCCATATGCAGGGAAGAAAACAGCTCCTTGCCCAAGAAGTAGTCCTTGAATTGCGCTCAGGGCATTCTGGGGGGACGATATTACAGTACGTTAAGGTAATCATTTTCTTCTACATCAAAATTGTGTATCAGATTTTCTGGTTTCTCCAGTTATTCTACATCACTTTGATACAAAACAAACAAACAAGCAAAAAAAAAAACCAACCCACAACTATTTTCTCTGTTTATATACCTGTAAATATCCCACATGCATTTGACTTACACTGTCAGAGCAATACTAACCTGTTGAAGTGTACCTGTAATTTTGGCATAATGGACTCATTACTTCTAACACAACAGCTCTTTCCTTGTCTTTGCTGTGTCTAATTTCTTTTAACCTCACTTAGGTAACTTTACTCCCCTCTTCTGCCATTTTATTCTCAGGCCTGAACTAATTACTCTTTTTTACATATATGCCAAATAACTGGCTCTTCTTCCATCACAAACATACCATCCATTAGGCATGTTAAAACCTTGCTGTGAGAGAAATGAGAGAGGTAGAAAAGGATTAGGATGGGCAAGAAAGTTTGAGAGCAGATCAGTCCATTTGTCTGCCTGGTCTCTGTGTTCTTGACTAAACTGTATTGACTGTAATCTTGCTCATACCAAGTTAGCAGCACAAAGCATAGCTTTAGCTGCATGCAGAAGCGCACCTACCTCTTGCTGTTAGGGTTTAATGACAATGGTAGAGTTGCAGTAATAGAACAAGAGAGAAATAAGTAGAGGATCCTTTTCTGTGAGTGAGATTTTCTGTTTCTTTCTTTCAAGATGCAAGTGTTAGCATGATAGTGGTCAAAGAAGAAAGGTCAAGATGGGAAATGGGAGAGCTGAGAATATTTATTGTGGTGGTTTGTCAACCTCTTGCACACCCTGTATAAAACCAAGAGATTTTAAGCCTATGATCTGAAAGCTTAAAATTATATCAATAAATGTCAGTATAATCCAGTGCAGCTGGAGTCCAGCCACACCTGTATGAATATCTCTGGTTATCTTTAATCCAGTTCTCACAAATAAAACTCCACCCCTGTACATGTTTATTAAAGTACTTTGCTCTATGCTTTTGTCTTCAGTCTCTGTTTGGATCCATAATTACTAATAGCAGCTGGACAGTTGCATGCAAGGCTTCTAGTTAACATTCATGGTGAGCTTCATTGAGCAAGGTGGACATTGTATGGTTAATAAATAGATATTTCTAAAGCTCACTGGAGCTCAACAGCAAATATAAATAGTAGAATAACCTCTTTCTTTGCCTTTCTTTGAAAAGATAGGAAAAGCAAAATGATAATTTGTCCAGCTAGAACCTTACTTAAAAATATCTTGTGGAACAACTGAGAAAAATATATTAATGTATGATATACATACATAAACCTTCTATCAAAGAATCTAGATCACTTTAAAAATTCTTAGTTGGTGATGTCCCTGTTTAAAAAAAAAAAAAAGTAAATTAAATATTACCTTTTCTTTTAGAAATATGTAGGTTAGGTGATTATGAACAGGATGCTGGAATCACTCAGTTGTAGAATTAAAAACAGAAAGGAAAAAATCCTCATACTTGTCTTCTCTTCTGACACACAGTGTTGTTGTAAACAGATTGAAATAACTCTGAATGTGATGTTTAATACAATTTTGCCAAAGAGAAATGTGTCCAACTTCAAGCCAGCCATAGCTAAGTGAATTATTTCTTTTTTTGACTCTGACAGTTATCTTGAAATAGTCCTTTGATGAAATCCTCTCCTCTTTCAAGTCCTTGGAAAAACTCCTACGATGAGATTCATTTCACCTAACTTTAGACATCTGAAGTGTAAACTTCTATATCTGAGCTCCCCATCCTCGACTCTCTTTATAGCTGATGGAGAGAAAGCAGGCCTTCTAGGGTACGATTCATCTTGCTTGTTTTGGATGGCTTCTTCAGAAGAGAGAAATTCAACCCTGTAAGTGCCTGCCTCTCTCTACTGGCTTTAAAGAGATACTAGGTGACCAAGTTCAACAGCATCGCACTCATCTGGTCAGAAAAAAACACCTGTTGTGACTTCAGAGGGAATTGGATGCCCACATGTTTTACTTGGGAAGATATCACAGGCTCTGTGTTGGAAAGGCTGATGTTCTTGCAGGTTGGAGATATGTTTTGGTTATGCTCCCGAGTGCTTTCACACTTCTACCTGTGCTCTCAACATTCTGTGAAAATCTGTTCAACTGAGGAAAATCTGCTGGCATTGTAGATAGGATGTTAAGCTTCTTCTCAAAGGTACTACTATTCTTCATGTAGAGTATCTTTATTCTTCTTCCTGTAAGCACACAAATGCTCTTAATCTGCAGCCTAGAAACTGTCTCACTTCAAAACATTCTGGCAAAGCTTTAATGCCTTCAGAGGAATGCTAGAAAACAAAAAGTTATTCTGATATCGTTTTTCTTCTTGTTACCACTATTCTTTCTATTCCTAGCTTAAGACAGAGATGAGCCAAGGAAGAAATAGACATAAGCCATAATGGAAAATGGGATATTTATGAAGTCATGTGCAGTAGCTATACAGATATGACAAATAACATGGGAATCATGATAAGCACCAGAGAGTATGTAGCAGTTGTTCTCTCAAGCTTCATCACAGTGTCTTGTGAAATAAACTTGTTCACCTAAAGGTGGGAAATAATCAGGCTTTAACAAAGAAAAATGAAAAGGAAGGGAAACATTACAGGGATTTGTCATTGCTTTTAAATTTAGGAATATATCTTTAGTAGGCGATTGAAGAATTACTGGGGTAATACTGGAGGTACTGTTTAAGATGCTTTCATTTTTTGTGCTGTGTTTTAAAGATGCATTCCTTAGCAAAGCTTATCTGTGCAAGGATTGAATAAAATCAAGTTCAACATCTCCAGTGTTTAAGATGAAGTAATGTGTTGTCAGTGCACTGTTGTGTATGTTGAGGAGGGCTGGTGGTGTTACAAGTAAGTTCACTGGACTTTCTTCACTGGGGAGTGGGCACACTTCAGAGCCTGTTGTTTCCTTGCAGACCAGGTTTATGAGTGCTGATTGATATGGTCTCCATGCTGTGACAATCACCTGGGCATTGCTGAGCTTCAATTAATGCCAAAATTGGCTGCTTTAGTCAGTGAGCCATCTCCTTGTTTGGTGTGCGTAGCTTGGCTGAATACAGTTTGTATGTTATAAATGATAGATGCTGTACTGAGTTTTGAGATAGTTTACTCTTCTGTAAGTGGATAGGATGAAGAAGCAGAGATGGCCAGCCTAAATGAAATAGCTAGAACTTGTGCATGTAAGCAGAGCATTAAAATGATCCATTAAAGAATCTGGCATGCAGGAGGGTATAGGGAAAACTGGAAACTTGAGAGAGTTGTAAAAAAAAAGTATCTGTGGAAGAAAAGTAAGAGAGAAGTTTGGTTGTGAAGGTATGAGGAAAGACAGATCAAGTTGTAGGTAGCTCATTGGAACCTTAGAGGTGGAGTTTTGTTCTGCCCAGTTACAAATGTGCAGATCCAGAACAACACAGCTACTCCTGTCTTCATGTTACACTGAGGTGAGAGCAAAGCTGATGAAATTGAGGCTGGTGTTGTTTTGTCCCATGAAAAAGGAGAATGTCAGATCACTTTTCATCTGTCTTGGCACTGACCCTTCATGTTATTTTGGTGGGATCCTAAAGAAACTTCATAAAGCCCTTCTTGTGTCAATGAAACAATAGCATGTCTCATAAAGAATGAAGAATCTTCCGTACAGGGCAAAAAAGGTTTGGTAAAAAAAAGACATGTTTGTGTGTACATTTAAAAAAATATATATAATTTATTAATTTACTCATCTTTATATAATTGCCTGATTTTTAGATACTTAACTGGAAAATATTTGTACTAGATTGGAAACTAAAAGTGTGTTTATACATTCTGTGTGAAGTGATTAAGGATTTTCTCAGGACAAGTTATTTTAGAGCAATTCAAAATATGTTATTGGTATCCTCTATGATACCATTGTATCTTTTTGGATCTGTCGGTCCTCCTCTTTTGTTCTCTCCATTCTCCCCATAATAATGCCTACTTGTGCTTTTGCTGAGGTGGTGTTACTTCGTAATTTGTTTCATACAACTAACACATTCCTACTTACCTGACTTAACAGCTATTAGAACATGGGGGAGCATTTTCCAGTCAAGGCTGTGAATTTCAGATGTGACCCTCAATAGACAATTATCAAAATCTGAAATTCACATCTTAATAAAAGGAGGGTTTATTTGTGTGTGTATGTAGAAGTGCTTTCTTTAGCCTGAGGGGTAACAGTAAATACAGAAAGTGAGATGAAAACTGTATTTTTCAGAATGGATATTTCATTTTTACTAAGTATTTTATTCTCTTTACTCTTTTCCTTTCTGCTAGAAAAAAAAATGTTAAACACATTGAGTCAGGGAGACATTCCTGTGCTGCATTAGAATAGCCATCAACGTCAGCTGAGACCATTTGGATCATGTCACTTGTCCTAAAGTGTGTAGCTGTTTTTAAAGAAAGAGCATGTCATGTTCTGTACAGGGATCTTTAATGCATGAAACTTGTTTGAAGCAATAATAAATCAAGTCCTTGCTGCTAAAACCAGTGTCTGATTTTCCCATACGACAATCTCTATTTTTCCATGTGTAAAAACTTGAGACGATAGCAAGAATAATTCTGCATCCACAAGTATTGCAGATGATTTTGATCACAACTAACTAAATACATAAATCTAGCAAAAAAGAAAAAAGAAGCTCACCCTGAAATGTAAATGGCCTGTCCGTTTGTCACAATGCTTAATAATGTACTCTTTTTTCTACAGGCATTGTTACAGGAGATTGCAAGATGTATAGAGATATTTTCATTATTCATGCTCTATTCAGGAAGCAGTTCTGCAGACATTTTTTCTCACCTCTCCCCTAAAAAGTGGAATAATTAAGATCAAGCAGAGGGTTTGAGCCTTATTTGCCTATCATCTTTCACTTTTACATGCAGGTATTATTTCTGTTAGATTCAAACCATTTACTGGTGATGTAAAGAAAAATCAAGCTTTTGGGATTTTTTTTGTTTGTTTGTTTTTTTCTTTTTATTAATTCCTCTTTATAACTTTGCACAGCCATAAGAAACACAAGTAAAAGAAATGCAAATGTAAATTCATATAAATTAATCTGGAGTATTTTAGAATTGTAGACTGTTTTAGCAGTGCGACTTAGTTTCAAAAGTGCTGTGAGAATCATGGAATCATAGATGAGAGGAATCTCAATGCTGGCAAATGTTGTTACTGACCACAGAGTAAAGCAGTGTTACGGTAGCTACAGATGGGTGGTGCTGAGATCCCCGTTTGGGCGAAGATTGAAGTTGAAGCTCAGCGAGACAAAGGGTTCAAGGGCCTGACTGCCACCTTGTGAAGTTCACTAGCTTTGGATTTGGACAAAAAATGAAAAGTATTGGAAAGTGTGGTAAAAAATATGTGTCGAAGCAGTGGCGCTGATGGCTGGGTCTCTGTGACAGCGGTGTGCCGTGCCCAGGAGCAGCCTTGCACCAGGAAAGCTGTGCCAAGGGCACTGGGCAGTGCCCAATGGTGGTGCCTGCCAGACCTCACTGAGACTCCTCAGCAAAGGTGCCCAGCAGACCCCACCGGAATGTTGTTTGCTTTATAAATGTGTCTGGGCTCCAGCCTGCTGAGGAACTGCAAGGAGGCCAGAGTGCATCTTGCATAGGCTAGGGTTTGAATAGCAAGTTTTAATGACTTTGAGTTACATCAAGAATGAGCTCGCCTTCAGCCGGTGACCTTGAACTGGAAAACGTTAGCCCCTTATCAGCGACCTGAGCCCTGAGGTCGCTTTGTATTGTTTTGAGAGTTTTTGCTTATGGAGATTGTTGTATTTAGTTTTTTAATCTGGTGCAGCAGAGTAGAGGTAACCGTTGGTTTGTTATAAAAACAAATGCTCCGCTGACCTTTTCCGTTGCAGTCGGAGGGCTGCAGAAACCTGAGGTGGCCATCACCTGCCTGCTTGTTGTTCCACTCCTGGGTTGCTCCAGAACTTCCAGTTTCCAACAGCTCAGCTCCCAGTGGCAGGCAGGAGCACGGAGCATGGCATGGGAAGTGTTGTGATTTGTTGCCATGCTGACAGTGTCAACTTAACTACAGCTGACAAACAGTTTTTAAATAGAACATTTCAATTCATTATAGTATTCTCCATCTGTTTTTTTTCAGTGTCTGCATACATGCAAAACATCTGAGAAATGCTACCACAATGGTTTAGTTTACTTATCCAGCCACTAACATTAATTAGCTGTTGAGAGTGCTAGTTTAGTGAGCAAGTAAAATGTCAATATTCTACTCTTGCTAAAGGAAACTATTTTATTTATTTAACAACAGCAACAAAAAAATACTCAGTACAGCTGCTGCTGCTTTTAGAGTTTTTCAATTTGATTTTTTCAGCGGAAGTTCTATATTGATGGCATTTTTTTTTTAAATTTTTTTTTAGTGCTTTGTTACCTCTTGCTTTTGTGAAACTTTGCTTCCTTCCAAAAGCATCTGCCATGGCTATTTCCAGTGTGAAACTGGTAACAGAAGGGGAGCATCATTTCATAATTAAATCAGGCTGCTGGGGTCAGATTTATAGGGCTTTATTCATGGCTTTGCCACTGGCCCACTCTATGACCTTGAGCAAGTTGCGCATTGCTGTATCTCAGTTTACCTGTAGGCAAACTAATATTGACTTCCCTTGAGGGGATATCATGAGGCTTAATTAAGTGTCTGCAAAGTTCTGTGAGATAGAGGGCTGAAAGCTACTAGAGACATACGAATGATGACGGCAATGACGATGATTGCACCACTTTCCCCAGAAACTGCCCCTGTAGACGCTCTGTGGATTAGTAGCCAGGTGAGCTATGAATCCATCAGTTCATCCATCACTTTCTCCTCTTAGACTGAGACCAGCTGGCCAGTTTGCTTATTAGTAGCTCTTAATAAATCAATTGTATTTGCCTTTTTAATTGTATCTTAAAGAGTAACACGGCTCTCTGCTTTTAAATTAAAAACAGGGTGACAACGTGTACATTAGAAACTGTGCTGCTGCTCTGTACTCTACTCTTCTCAAGGTATTGATGTAAAAAATGGGTGAAAATCTTAAGTTAAGAAAGCATATAATTAAAGCATGCAGCTATTAACTTCTGGCAGAGGGATGCTTCTTCAAAGTGTAGGCATCACTGTACTTCCTTGCAGAGTATACACTGTGTCTAAGTGTAAAGTATGTGCAGTACATGTATTTTAAAAATGGCCATCTACCCATCTACCCATCACGGGAATTCAAGGGGAAAGCAGCTGGTGTACTGCTTGTTGGCTGTTCAAAATAAAAAAATAATAATAAAATAATAATAAAAAAAAGTAAAATGAGATTATTGAATTATTCAAGATTACCTCATTGTGCTTTTTACTTTTAAATAACAGTAGCAAAAAGAAACTAAGGAATAACAAACTGAGGTTTTATTTTTAATTTTGAGACAAAAGTGTATCTCACCAATCTCATTAAAATGGAGTAAATCCACTAAAATATTGATAACATAATTTCGTTTGAATTTGGTTCTCTCAGACATGAAAAGTGAGTGGCCCGTTTAGAAATGGATACTCTTAGAGGAGTCCTGCACACTGAGATCAATGGAAGAAGCCCAGCTGGCTACTTCTTCCTATTACTAATTTATAGCAAATCAAGCAATATTTCCTCCTCTAACATATCCTAAATGCCAAGTCATGTAGGAATTCCTTCCCAAGTTCAGGAAGGGATTGGGGTAAAACCAGCAGGAGGGTTTACCATTGATTTCAGTGTAGCTTTTGCCCAAAGTCTTATTGTATTTTAGATTGTCATCCTTGCAGCTCTGTGGAGTTTGCCTTTCGATCAAGTGCAAAATTTGCCTTCAAGGGTTGCTTTTAGGTAAGGTGAAGCGATGCATGCCCAGGCAGGCGTCACCCTCTGTACTGGTCCTGTTGTGATGCAGTGGAATGGTGCTGATGGCAACTCTGCAATGGCAGGTAAGAAAACCAGCACCGTGTGTGTCATTGATAGCTGCTGTCTTTGGAGGGGAAATCAAAAAGGGAGGTAGCAGGGAGGAAGAGCAGCCATATGTACGTGTAAAGGAAGAATTATCTGCAACTGAGATAGCGCCACGAGGAGATAACAGAAATCAAAAAGATTTCTTAAAAAGGTTAACAAGGTAGTTAGTGGAGAATTCAACTACTGGAACATAAACTGAGCAGCAAGCGGAAGCAATGCATTTTGGGGCACGCTGATCCTGTATGTAACCCAAAGGCTCCCTTTCGCACCTCGATAGCATGTGGAAAGGACAATTGGATTTGAAGCCCTTACTACCATATACAGGTGACAGGAGGGAGGATTTCTGTTACTTCAGCAGGGGAACAAGCTTAGAATAAATGGAAATCTGGGCTTCCCAGCAGGAAATTGCAGGGATAGCTGGGGAACTGCACACCCAGGCCCTGCCTTCGCTATTCCTCACCATTCCAAAGCCTTCACACCAGGGCAGGACATATGCACAACAAAAAGCCTTGCACCCTCCCAACCAAGGACTGCTAGTTCTTTAGCAACAAATACATATAAATAAAGTAAAATTATGTGTATATAAATACATGTGTGTATTTTTATATATATATATACACACACATATATGTATGTATGTATGTATGTAAAACAGTGGCTACAGGGATTAATTGTTTTGGTATTGTCAGCCTGTAAATTGGAGGGGAGTATTTTGTGTTGAAGCATCTCATCTTTTTCACTTGCAGAAAATTTTCCTCTTGCTCTCTCCCTGTTCTCTCTATTTTATTTTTCTTAAACACGAGAAGTGACTTCACTGTGGGATCTCACAGTTGGATTAAAAGAACAAAATACAGAAAGATAAGTTCTTAAAACCACTGTGGGCTTTCACTAATGGTAATCATTAGCCCTGGTCTGAACTCTATTGACAAAATGTTGGAGTAGTCTTGAAAGCAGAGCGAGTGCTCTTTTAAAGGAAGAACTGGTTAATTAGGAGATCTGATGCAGCTGACCTAATTCTGCAGCTCAGTGCTAACTTTTTTCTAATGCACTATAACATAAAGATTGGAAAAGATACATATTGATTCATGCAAGTCAACAAGTCAGAATTTTGATTGGAAAGTTAATTTTGCAATTGCTATGAAAAATCTTCTTCCTTCCAGAACAATGCCAGATATTGTTTGCATGCAACTTGATAACCAGTCTGGAGTTTGTGTGTAATATTTTCAGGAAGCCGCAGACAGGAGGGAGAATACTTTATGGCACAAGAATGAGGGACTTGTGTCCTTACTCCTAAACTGCACAGCTGTGAGTTACTGAGTCCTCCTGTAGCAAGTGCAAAAGTCCTTGGTTTTTAAAGAAAAATAAAGGAAAAGGAATTTACATGTAATCCCTGGGATGGTTATTTCTTAGGATTGATAGCAATTACAAAGGATATGTTAATGTTTTCATTGTAAATTGGGGTGTGTGAGAAGTTGCTCCATTTCTCGATCCAAACATACGTCTTCTCCTGGCAACGTTATTTCCTGTTGTTCCTCTCTCCTCAACTTTATCAAAGGTGTGAAAAATACATGTTTTCTGGCTGCAAAGGGATCTGTTAGTGGTAACTCCTCAGAAGGGCAGCATAAATTCTTCCCTAATAGGCCTGGTAAAATTAAACCAATATTGTTCTGGTTTCCTTTTTCTGTAGACAGGATGATGGTAAATTGTGATTGTCTTGCTGTATGGTATCTCACCCAAACTTCAATGACAGTTTGTATATTTATAAACGCATACAGCCACAGAAGGATCTTCACATCCAACTGAGACACCCAGTCAGGAGTTGTGAATGACCTGGAGGAACTCCCTCCTCCCATCAACTGTATTTGGTGTCTGGCTTTTGTCTTGCAGTAGGTGTACGAGCATCCCCCCTCCCACCAGCAGCATTGCTGTGAAGTCTGCATTCAGCAGGGCTGTGCTGCAGATCTGTGCTGCTGGGCACACAGCTATGTTCCGGAGCTTGCAGTGTATGTTCCTGCAGTCGGCCTGTGTGATGCAGAGCAAATGTGATAATTAGGAAAGGAGGAGAGGACTTTCCTGGTTCCTGTGAGATGATACTCTTCTGTTAACATCTAAAATACACATTTGTTTTAGCACTGTTTCAGTTTTGGAGTGGCTGACACTTTGAGAGAGAAACATTTTGGTTTCTTATTCTTTCTCTAAATTACAAAACTCTTCTATTCTATTTCCCTTTGACTTGATATTGGGTCTAGGGCGTTTTCCCATCCATAATCTAACAGCTGCACTTTGACTTATCTTTTCAATTTTTGTGGGTGTCATGTATAAGTAAGATATACAGGATTTGTCCCAGAAAAGAATATGTTTCAGCTACAGTTTTGTTCTATGGTAGTACATTTGAATATGGAAGTGCTTAGATGGCAAGGGCTCCAGAGTACTGGTGACTGAATGCTAAGAGATCTGCAGGTCTTGCTGCAATAAGGGTAATTTTTGTCATCTTTCCAAACAATCTGTCCAAGGTTCTAGTCCTAGTGAAGCTCCTAAAAAGTATTTATAAATAAAGGTATGAGTTTCTCTCAATCCAGCAGTCACTTATTTCAGGCTGACTTAATAGTTTCATAGTGCAAAGGCCAAGTATGGAGATAGTGACTGAGTAATGTAGCAAAACTGGTCATTCCAAGGGGTATTTAAACTATTTCATTTATCAGATGCTTTAAATTAAGTGTACATATTTCAAAGAGAGAATTAGTGGGGATCAAATGTATAGAAGAGAGGAGCTGGCTGTGAAAAGAAGCACTGGAAAAAAGACTTAAAATAGATGGCAAAATTATTTAATTCAGATTTTTAGTCATAAGGAATGACTGTTGTATGAATACAGTGTTCCTAACACTCAGTGTGGGCCAAGCTTGCTAGCTCATGACTACTTCATACCTGAGACGCTAACATAGCACAGTGTGAAGCTTGTCTGTGATATACTCTGATAGTGCAACTTGAGTTAAATCATTACATCTACTCAATCCCTGGCCTAGTGTCCCTTGCTTGTTCTTGCTCAGAAATTAATCACTTACAGGAACAGCTTTTTGAAGCTGGAATAAGGGAGAAAAAGGATGTTCTGGCTGAAATCATGAGGGATGGGACAAAATTCACATACGTGGATGTTCCTCTACTAGGAGAGATTCAGTCTGCTTTTGTGCTTTGAAGAATTCCAGTGTGTTGAATGATAATGAAAGCAACTGAAGTAAAAATCCAGCGTGCTGCTTTCAGTAGAGTACAAATTGTTGCACAACACATCAGCAGTTACCTCCAGTTAGAGTTAATTCAACTCCAGGCTATAGTAACTGAAAATCATTTCCAGCTGATGGAGGCATAGGCGGATGCTTATGTGAAGTGCTCAGTTGCATATGGATAACTCTTTCCTATGTAACAGATTTTTCCCACCTAGTTGGTAGTTTAACAACAAAAGCAGGCATGAGAACTACTGTGCTTTCTCACTTCAGTAAGGTTTTATTTCTAGATGAGAACTGAGGCACACTGAGAACATGAGGAAGCTGCTGCATAATGCCATTATGCAAATGGTGTGGGCTCATCAATATAGGATATTACAGATGTACCAGGAGTTCAGAGTAAGGCAAGAAGGATGATCAGGTGTATGGGAGAACTCTCATGAGGAGAGATTGAGAAGAGTGGGATTGCTTACCTTTGAGAGGAGATGAATAAAAAAGGCATGATCAGAATCTAACATTTATTATTTTGCATAGAGAAGGCAGCTTGGGAACAGCTTTTCTCTCTATCTCATGATACTAGAAAAAGGGAATGCTGTAGAAAGGTGGCTGATAAATTTTTCACCTGGTGTGCTATTTGATAATGGACTTCTCTGAGAGGTTACTAAGGGATTTAATGTGTTTTAGAAAAGGTCTGGCAAAATATGTGAATGAGAATATTCTTGTTGTTAGTACATATTTAAAAAAAAAAACAAAACTGGAAGAAGTCTGAAATGATAGACTGTAGGTTTCCACTCTAATTGCTAGGAGACATCACAAGGACGTTTTCTTGGGGGATGGGTTATCCTAGATCTGCCTAGTGCACGATTTTTTTTGCATTTTCTGCTGACGCATCAGGTTATGCTTATAGTTCTAGATGAAACTAGATTTGAGCCCATGTGGCAATTTCTGTGTTCCTGGTTGTTTCATTGTCAGGCTATTTCAACGGCTGTTGATGCCAGCTCAAATTTACAGCCATATTACTTAGTGCAAGCTACTTGTGGCACGAACTGTCCTTTTGTTTGGAACTTCTTCAGTGTTTACAAGACAATGGGTCATGGTCTATGAGCACGGATATAGGCACAGTGGTAATACAAGCAACAAATAGTAATTGTCCATGTGAACATTTAGAAAACATCCCCAACTACAAAGATAAATTACTATTGGTAGTTGCAGTTATGCATCATGTATGGGAATTGTTTATTATTGCAATTGTTACGCTTTCTTCTCTCTATGCAGGAAGGAGGTTATGGCCAGACAGAAGAAATAGAGAGTAAAACAACTTCCCCTTGGAAGCCAGTGTCCAACTCCACTTTGAGGCCCTCAATGAAATAATGTTTGTTATTTTTGTCTAATCTCCAACTAACAGAACTTTGTGTTATAAAACTGTCGCATGCACCAGGTTAGAATTTTTGCTCTGTATTTGAGGTAGTCAAGGAAAACGAACTACCTTTGGCTATCAGAGGCTCTCAGGGCCATACCCTTCCCATGGTACGTGTGTAGCAGTTAGCAGTACTACTACAGCAGACCCTAGAGAAGAGAATACGATTCTTACAGTACTTATCCCTTTGCTACTCATAGAAAAGCAGCCTCTAGAGAACACATGCACACACAACTGTATGCATGTATGTTTAAGCTTCTTTCTTCTATACACACAAAAACACATTTGTACTCTAACATGTAGGCAAACGTGTACGCATCCAAAAGAGATGATCACCTCCTGCTGTTCAGAATTCTTCAAAGGAACTCAGTGTACCAGCATGTGGTCCCAAAATAAGGCACTGAAAATCTCAGCAATCCTATGAGGTTAATACAGTTCACTGTTGCTTAAATTAGATCACTGTAATTCACTGCATCTCTTGTGGAAATTAAATTTGTGTTTATAACTAAAGAGCAAGCTAGCCAGGTTCAGGAGCACATTTGGGATGCAAAATACATTAAGCCTATTGTGAGTTGGTTATTGCTTTTGGTGCCTTTAACTCCTCAGATGAAAGCACACCATGATATAAGAAGTTACTTGTGGTATTTTACTTTCCATTTATGAACTCAATTTTTAAAATTTTTTCTCCCAACTCTTCCAAGACAAAGAGGAGACAAATCAAAAGACACTTATTCTGTTCAATCCTTATGGCAAAGCAATGAAAGTGTAAGAGTTTTCTGATGCATTCTGGAAATGAATGCACAAAACAGCAAAAAGAAAGGGGGTTTGTCATCTAACTTCTGATGGGGTAAGAGCTTTCCATTAAAATCAAGCATGGAAGAAAAGCTGGTTTTATGTCATGAGACTTCATTACTAAAAATACAGTTGCATTATGGTCTCTAAGTACTAGGAGGCTTTTTTTGTTACAGTGCTACTCTCTAGTAGATTGCACGAGGAAGTTGGAGATGAAACTACTGTATGCAGACAAATCCATATTGTTGCTGTCTGTATGCTTGCTGTGAAACTGCTCTACAGCTATACAGTTTGAAAGCAGAATCTCATGAAAGTAAAATCAGCATAAAAGTCAGCTTTAGACTTCTATATTCATATTTATGAATTGAAAAACCTCAACCATGATCTTATCTGGAGCTGTGGTAGCAGTTGACAACAAATGTGCCCTTGAGAAAACTGTACACAGTAATGTAAGGGAAGCATGGATATTCCGTCCTACTGCTTCTTGCTTGCATCAGTGTTGTTATAATAACAGTAATGGTAATTATTATTAGAAGCTTGGGTGCCACAGTATATTTCTGAAGGCATGCAACTATTGTTCAAGCAATCAGTTTTGAGTTTGCAGTAGCTACAATGAAATAGATTCGCTTTTTTACTCTTCTCACAGTGAGGAGAGACACTATTCTCTTATACTGCTACATTTATGGGCTGCTGAAAATTCAGGGTAATTAGCTTTTTTCCTTCTGAAGTATTCTGGTTATTTCACTACTCCTGTTCAAGCTGCACTTGTTTGTATTGACTTCTGAGTCTGCACTCTCCTCCACCAGGTTTATCTGTAGACCCATGAAGATTGTGTTTTATTTAGAATGGATACTAACCAACTACAAATTAAATTTCTTACCTCTTCTCACTATTAAGATTAAAATATACATATGATTTTCTACAGTTGCTATTATTCTGTTGAGGCTTTTTTGATGTGGTCAGGTAGAGAGGCCTTGGAGAATGCAAAAATCAAGCAGAAGACTTTTGTTATTTATTTTCACAGTTACCAATCTGTATTGTTACCTTAAAAGGGTTTCAGTATAAAACTTCATGTGGGATGGTAGTCCAGCAGTAAGAGGCAGAATGTACCACAGCGTAAGATGCTCCACTGCAAGTGTAAATACAGCAAAAAAGGATAATAAATCTCATTCTGATTTAACCTCTCTCTATATACAATACTCATGTGAAAGATGTAGCACTGCAGCTTATTGGGCCAGTTTTTGGACAGAAATCTATTGAAGTCAGAAACTGAAGACCAGCGTGTTTCAAAACATAACAGCACTAAGCAGAGAGTTTGGGGAGAATACAGTGACAATGAGGTAGTGAGGGAAAAGGAAAATTCCTAATAATACTTACATAGCAGTGTATCTTAGAATCATAATTGAAAGTCCTAGTGAACAGATTATGAAACTTTCTTTCCTATGGGAATTTCATTCATTGAAGGTGCTCAACTGATTAAGTAAACTGCCAAGAGTGTCAAGTAAAAGGGTAGACTTTACTTTAATTTTCCATATTTACAGTACTCAGAAATCAAAGCCAGCCTGATCTGTACGGCCACCTCTGTTACAAAGTCCAAGTGTCTGCACTCTTTAAATGGCTGGTATCTCATTGTTTAAATAGCCTTTTGATAAGTAACAATATAATAGTGTTGGTGATTGCCTTACGATTAGCCTATCAGGGTGGCCTTTTAGGTTGTAGTCCTGAGTTTTCCTTTCTGCTTTGTACTCATATTATTAATAAACAAAGCACACAGGTCTTTGAACTTCCAACCAACACAAATGTCTGCGTATTTGTATGCATGGGTTCACGTGAGTGTGTGACGTTTTGTCTTGGCGTTGTGATTTCTTTTTAACTGACAGAGCTTACTAAATATTGTGGTGAAGGTTTTTGAAAATTACACTCCTGTAAGTCAAACTTAATGAAATTTTTTTTGTGAGATGGGGAAGAGACCACAAAGTCTCAGAGCAAAAAGTGTGGAGAGGGATAGGTGGAGCATAGTGGGGTGAGTTCATTTGTGAATAAGAAAACAAACCAATAAGAGGAACAGCAAGAACTGAGAAAAGGAAGGTTGAAAGACTGAGAGGAGAGACACCTCTTATTTGCTGAGGTTCTAATCCTGGTGTTCAGAGTTGCAATTGTTGGGCAGCATTAGTCATTCAAGGCATAAGATGAACTGTTGTTTTCCAGGCTGGATGCACTGTTTTTGTTTTGTTGTCCAAGTGCAAACAAATTTGAAGTTTCTGGTGATCAAGGAATTTTTCACATTACTTCTTCTGGGAATGGTTCATTAGTTGTTTTCTGTGGTTCCCACCTGAACTTGGTCCTCATGAAAGTCTTTGTTCTGAAAAACACCCTAATGTTGTTAGCATGAGTTTTGCTACCAACTTCAGCAGTGGACTTGCTGCCCTCCGTTTAAACCTGCTAGGGAAGGGATTTCAGGAACTGGGCTGGAACAGGGAGCTGGCAGGTTTGGGGCTTAGTCAATGTGTCAGCATCCTTCTTTCCGGCTCACAATCTGTGAGTGGGTCTCGAAGATTTGCAGAAGATTATTTGTTGGCTTTATTGTCGACAGGTTAAATATGTTTTATCTGACCCAAATTATCCATTGAAAGTGGAAAGTCTGTATTTATAATCATGGTTTTATTTTTACTGTCTCTTTCAGAAAAAAAAAAAAAAAAAAAAAAGAAAGCTTTTAAAAAAGGTACAAATTCTCAATTATAAAATAGAAAATAATAACCTAATCTGTTGGTCTACTAGGAGAGGCACCTCTAAACAATAACCAGTGTTTTGTTTTCATTTTTTTTTTTTTAATATATATACATATATATCTGTAAACTATGGCTTATGCCTATATCACGGTAAGCATAAAATATCTCTACACAAGTACTCAGTTTGCCTGTCTTGTTCACTTACAGGACTGTAAAGGACAGGTACAGCAACACGCTTCTGTGAAAATATGATTTGTATTATTATATGACTTGTGTAACCAGGAAATATTGAACATTATGGAGCATTTAGTATTTGTGTTTAAATTGCTCTAGACTTGAATAACACTGATGCTCAGAAATAAACCCAATGGAAAAAAAGAAGAGAGATGCTGCAATCAATGTCGGTAGCTGGTAATAACAGTAAATGGAAGTACGAACATGCTTCTTTCTCTTTGTGCTTTTTCTAAACATTCAATTAATTGTCCAGTAAAATATATCCAGAGGTTAGATTTTGTAACTACCCAGAGTTATAAGCCTTTTTGCCCAAAATTTCATTGCAGAGAACAGCTAATTTTTTGTTCTTAGCAGTGGTTTGACAAATGATCTTCAAGGCAAAGATGAAGAACTTTACTTGAGAATCAAGATTGTTTTTTAACAATGGGAAGGGAAATATACCTGCCAATGTTTCTACTTTCTGAAAACAAGTTATGTAGGAGATGCTTAAAGATACAATTTCTGCTTTCTACCAGAGGATTTTTGGAGGGGTGACAGGCTGGAAACATGGAAATTAATTTTCCTCTAAATAGGGAAGTTTTAAAACTGATTGGCTTGCATATAGAGTTGCTTTTTTTCTTTTCTTCATTTATTTTTTCCCCATTTCTTCCCCCACATGAGATAGCTCTATGGAATAGTAAGCCTGGCCAGTTTGGGATCTGAACACAATCTCACTCACCCTCATGTTGTTTAGCACTTGAACAGGAGTGACAGGCTTTGGTTCCTTTATCAAATAACTCAGTGTATCTATTTTTGTAAGCCGTGTCATTGGCTGAAAAATGCAGGTCCCTCTACAATTATGGGGCATGACCAGGAGGAACACAGGCAGCCGGGCTTTGCTTGGACTCCTACCAGTTAATTGAAATTTTACTCCAGCCAGTTTAGATGGGAAGTGATATGAAGATGTGGAAAAAACTGAGTTGAATTGATTTTTCCCCTTTTTTTTTTTTTAAGAGAGAAGTAAAGACAATTGTTTGTATTTATTAAGGGAGTTTGATACAAGTGCTGGGGGATAGACCAGAAAAGAGTGGGACCTCACTTCTGTCACTTTTTGTTTTCTTCCACATTTTTGAAGTGAAAGGAGAAAAATGAAATTGCATACTTCCACCACACTGACATCTATCTGTAACTAAGTTTAACCAGGAAAAATATATGCATAAACTATACAAGCATTAGTGCTTTAGCATTTTACGAGATGGCTTTGGTACATCAATTTGTGCCTGCCACAACTCTTGTTTACCTCAAAAAATTCTCAGAGATGTGAACACTAATTCTGCTTGTTTTTTTTTCTTTTTTTTGAGTGAACAAATGGTGAGGATCCTTCCACCATCAAGTCCTAGGGAGGGACTGGTATGCTGATGGTAATAATAAGGCCAAAAAAATGCTTTGAGGTTTCCTAGAACAACAAAACACTATTTCTTGCCATGTGAGCACTACTCATCACAGGGGACTGTCCTGTTACTCAGATCTGCTCATCTGGATTAGCAAGAGTTCAAAGGAATTCTTTTCACTTGACTTTGCAAGAATACAAATACACATTTGATCTGAATGTAGGAATGTAAAATCTGCGTAAGACTCTAGCAGATTTGAAAGAAGCAAGAAGTGAGTTAAAATCTATTGTATTAATATCCATGTTCCCTCTATTTTCACAAATGCTTTTGTAAACAGGTGTTGCAATTTTCCTAAATACATAAGCAGTTGAGATATGCCTAACTTCAAGTACTAGCTAAGGCTGTGGTAGCACTAATAAAAAGCAAATGGGATAAGCCTCAGTCTCCTTTTTCTCAGGGATGTGCCATTGTGGAATTTTATTCAACATTTCTTTGTTTTGTTTTGGTTTTCTCCTTTGACTGCTACCATAAGATTTGATTTTGCGAAACGATGGGAAATCTCTGCTTCTAGAAATTAATGAAAGTTTATGGTGATTAAGAACCTTGTAGATTAGGCCTTTGTGTGAAAATCCTCAATTGTTATAAACACATGTGACATTGTAGGCTTAGTCCAGAATGAATGGTTTTCCTGCACAATTAGGTAAATCTCCAAGTTATCAGTTCACCTGGCTGATTAAGCTCATTGAAACACCCTTGTGCGCTAACTTGGAAAATAGAATGACTTTGCTCATACTGAAAAATAAGCACAAAATGGTATAAGCAATAAATAAATATGTCTTAGACACTGGCCACAATTTAAGGAGGAAAAATCTTTGGGAAAAAGCTGGAAGCATGATATTAACTGGGTTTGGTTTGATATTTGGACAAAGAAATCACTGCTCTGAGCTGAGCAGAGAGATAAGCGCCTTGACTTGCAATAGATTAAGAGACCTGCATTGGTTAGAACAAACCATGTTTGAGACTCTCCCCAAGTGCCGCCACGTTTAGATTTAAGATTAACTGCAGCAGAATGGTGGAGCGGCTGTTTGTTTTATGAAACAATCACTAATGACATTAAACAGACGGTGCCCCTTCCAACACGATTGTTCATTTGCGATAAACTGAGAGAAGCCCACAAGAGATTGCAAAAGAAAACTCATAAGTGCTTCATTTTGAGGCTCTTACAATGTCCTATTGGAGGTGACAATTAGTGACAGAGAATAAGAATCTAACCGCTAATGCATTTAGAATTTTTTTTCCAAATAATTTGTAAATATTAGCTTTCCTCTATCTTTATACCGAGGAGCTGAATGGTAATAATATAATGACAAGGTTTTCTGTGTGGATTTTTTCTCCCTCCCTCCTCTTGCTCCTGTGTGAAGCCCCCACTAAGCATTAACAGTATTAAAAAGAGCGTTATCTATTAGTTCAATTAGACATCAGACATTTACTTTTCAATGTATTTGAAGACTGATTTGATTTGGGTCCAATCATTTAAAAATAAGAGAGCAGAGCTGTGTACAGAGCTGTGTACAGATATCTGTAGCTCTGAAGTCTTAATTGCAAATTCAGATAAGGATTAGAAGGGGCTGTATCTCTGTAGACCAAAGGTATTTGCTAATACCTGAGATATAAAAGTGGTTAAATTCAATATTTACTAATTTAGGATTTCCACTTTGGATTTTGATTAAGCTTTTTGGTTGAAAACCCCATGTTATTAAGCTGTGATGAAGGAAAAAAACAGCCCTTTTATAAACCTCACTTTAACGCTTTATTTCAAATAATTTATTTTGGACCTTCTAAAAGCTGTTGTAGGACTTCGTTTAAAGACAATCCCAACCCAAAAACCCAAGCAAAAACATTGTCAAAGGCCTGTTGTAGCATTAAGCTTTTGTTTAGTACACAGAGAAATATATTAATAAAAAGTGTTTTAAGTGCTTATTACTGAGATGGTTTGTTTTGAAACACAGGCTTTTTCACAGCAGTTTTTACACTTCATTGTGTACTGTGAAAGACACACTAAGTAGAGGTTGTCAGGTTCCCATCTGAAGTAGACTACTGCTGGGGAATGCAGCCATTTATGATGCCACTCAAGCAGGACTAATCTAGAGTAGATCTCTTATAAATAACCAGCCAAAAAAATACTAAATCATTCCCTTTTGCTGATTGAAGCAGGCAGAATTGCTGCTTTAAAGAGCAGGAGGTGCTCATTACAGAGACATTCAGAAAGAATTAGTGAATCTGTATTAGTGAGTCCCCTGGATATGGTCACACATCAAACCTCAACCTTCCTGGAGGAATCAAGGCATTGGTTTCATGTAGAGTAGTATTTTGAGAGCTTTGCTTGGTTTTTCAGGCTAATGTTTGACAGACAGCTGCTTTGTTGTTTTGTTTCTGCATTATCTACTCCGACTATTGTAAATCTTCCATTGTAAAACTTGGAATTGTACGTTCTAACTTGCTGTAACTGATGCCCACGGTTGGTATAAATGCAGATTTGTGAGCCCTGCCTTCTCTGTCCAGTCCTCCCAAAGCTGCACCCTGCTCGCAAGGGCCAGGCTGAAATGGTCTTTTGCACCTGAAGATGTGTTTGGAAACATGGTGCTCAGTCTTCCGGACCCTATTTACACGGCTAGTCCCTCTTATGAATAATTGACCTCCTGTATATTGCTTATGGAAATGGAAAAAGAAAAACCACTTCGAAGTTACATCCTCCCATTAAGAAACAGGCTCCAACTTAAAAGGAAGGAATATTTTTAATTTTTTAAATTGGAGTGACCTTTCTGTGTTAACGTTCATCCTTAGGCATCAGGAACACACAATTATTTAAAAAAATAATATTAATCCTGCATTATTGGCTTGAAGAGCTGGGAAAGCATGGATGGGAGAACACTTTTGGCTCAAAGATTATGCTATGCAATTTGTTGATGAGCATACCTCTTGTTTTGGAAACAAACTGATGCTTTGGGAATTAGTGAAACCTGACATGCACTCAAGTTCAGCACTCAAGTCCTTGGTGCAGAGAGCAATAAATAAGGGAGTGCCTTTGTGCTGCACGGGTCTGTCCGCTTTGCTCTATCGTTGCTCTTTGGAGCGAAAATCCTTAGCAAGAATTAATCTCAGGGTGAACCAGTGCACCTCTTGCTGCAAATGGTGTGGACTAAGAGAGGTCCAGAGCTCAAATGGTTTAAGGCTAGAGAAGTTCTGCTGAGTTTACGTCTGTTTCCATCAGGCTCAGATTCTTTTTAGATCTCAGACTGGTTATTACATAGTTCCTGTTAAAGAACTGAGATTGAGAACAAATGATGGGTTGCAGAAAAATGTGAAGGGTGAATGGGAAGAAGACGCAAGAGTTAGCACGTGCAGTACTTCCTGCAGTGAGATTTACTAGCTCTAGTTTTATGTCTAACAGTATGAGACGAAGTATCTGAATTCAATCCATGACGGTGATCTTAAATTTCTCTAAAAATCCTTTTGTGGGCTATAGATATATTTTTTTTCTATGACTATGGATATTTTCTGGAAGTTGCTGGCTATGACTAGCTGTAGTTTAGATATTTGCTAATGCACTTCCATGTTGGTTATTTTTCCAGGTAGGTCAGTAAGAAAATGAGAAGAATAAAAATGACCTTGCTAGAGTTGTTGTTTGATAAAAGTCTTTTTTTATTCCATTAGCCTTCAGATTACTTTTGTGCTGGTATGAGTCCAACCTAACTCACTGGAAGTAAATTCTTCTGAGTTGAGGTTCAGTGATGTAACCAGTAATAAAATTTGGCCCAGTGTAGTTATAAATATGCATCAAATAGAAACGATGGATTAGCACCCAGTAAATTCTAATTTGTGTAGTGAGATGGCCTCTGGATCACTTTGTGTACAGTGCTGTCTAACCAGGAGAGAGAAAGGAAAACAGTGCTGGGACAGTGGATGAGATAAAGACAGACACTGCCGTTGGTGCTTTGGAATGGTGAACAACACCAGGTCAAGCAATATGCATCAGTTATCCCATGTGACCTTCAGAATATTTGAGACCTACAGTACTATGTATCCAGCAGTTTTGTGATGCAGTTATTTTTAAAAACATACTTCTGACTTGGGAAGAACACTCAAACTAACAGTTTCTGACCTAAGTAAGGGCTCCAACCAATGACTGTGAGACAGTCGAGTGACATCCAGAGCGATAATGGGCAGCAGTCATTGCGGAGCTGCTGATGGCTGGGCAAGGAAAATTCATGACAGATGGACAAATGATAGGAACTTGAGCTTTTATGCATTAATTTTTGCTATAGTTTTAACACTTGTGTAGAGTAAAAAACTCATCTCTGTGATAAACCAGTAGTGAGTTTGAACTGCTCAAAATAATTCTTTATAGCCCATCAAAAATTCCTGACTTTCTCCTATTTATAAACGCTACTTCCTTTTCATGTATTCTAATTGTGTCGTATGTCTGTGTATTTCTATGCCTGTTGGCCCACTGCTGTTTTATTGTACACAAAATGTTCAAATAAGTCTTAACATCCAGTATTGTGTCTCCTGTTTGCATTTTTAGCTTAGAAATAAACAAGAATTGGTCTCTATCTCCATGGACAGAATATGCTTCATTTTGTGTTTTGCAGCATCACAGATACTGTTTGTGACTAGCTGTTACTTGTCTCTCAAGATAGTCAGTGAGATACTGCTGATGGTCATCACTAAGATAGCATTTAATTATTATCATATCCCAAATTGAAACAATAATCCTCCGTGGCGTGGCTTGTACTTTAGCTTTTCATTTGCAATGCCTTTTATGAATTCTTGAGAGGAACAGAGAAATAAGCAAAGATCAGCCAATTGAATGGCATAGAAAAAGAAGATACTAAAGGCAGAATGCTTGCCTCTAGGTCATATTTAAAAAAGAAAAGCAATAAATAAATAAACCTTTAAATTTATGGAACAGTCTTTTGATGTAAGAAGTCTCTAAATGAGGGTTGGATAAAAAGTGGGTTTCCTTTTGGCCTTTCTGGTATGGTCAAGTAAAGAAGTGCTTGCATCTACTATCTTGACCAAAAAATCTCTAAAAGTTCCCGACCGGAAGGTAGAAACTCATTATATTTCATGTTGACTCAGGACAGAAATTTAAATTATTTTCTCTAATTGTATGTGTCTTGATTATGTAGCAGAGGAAACTTGAGTCTAGCTTTCAGTTTTGAGCATATTATTCATGTGACTTTAAAGCTGTATCATTTGATGTGAAAAAGGTTTTAATATCTAAGAGCTGTTAGAGTCTGGTGTCTTTGAAAAGCTGGTGCATCACTTCTGGAATTGAGGAGTCAGAAATTAAGCCCTACAATTCATGAAGACTTTGCACGGTGTACAGGAACATGTAGTTCATTTCATTTTTCATTTAAAATATATACTGAAATTACCACACGAGAATGCTAGTGTTTAAGCTTCTCCAGAAGGGAGTTGGTCTGAATTAATCCAAGTGCTTTTACCTATTTTTTACAAGGTTAGCAGCAGTCCATAGTTGTTGTTTGGTGTTTGAGACTTTGGCAAGAGAAACTCAATCTCCAAGGCTGAGAATTAAATTCATTTGTTGGAATAGTAGTGAGAAAGACATTTAAAAAGGTAGACGGTGCTCAGCTGCTAGCAGTTCTAAGCAACTTTTTTTTGTATTTTTTTTTCTTGATATTTAAGCAGTGAAAAAATCTGGATTGTTTTCTAATACTGTTAGATATTTGGTGTTTTCAAGCTGTTTAACTTTGATAGGAAAGAAGTAGCTGAAGGTGTAGAGGCTTTTCCAAACACTTGCTGTGCTTGTGCCTTGGGAAAGGAGCCCTCTCAACAGCTGCACCTGAGAGAAGTGATGTTGCTTAAGGTGTTTCAGTGGTGTAGCATCCCCACAGTGAGCCCCTGTAACTTCCAAGTGGAAC
The DNA here is from genome assembly GCA_016647715.1 of Pavo muticus. NCBI lineage: Eukaryota > Metazoa > Chordata > Aves > Galliformes > Phasianidae > Pavo > Pavo muticus. The sequence goes on from JACDJE010000013.1 coordinate 655,035, forward strand.
CCCACTATCTCTCTTGCTGAAGACTGTAGCCAGCATTTCTACATGAGCTCTCTGGGAACGCACGTAACACGCAGGTTAAGCATCCTTTGGCTCTGCATTTATCAGGGGACTTGCTTTACCTTGAACTATTGCACAGAACTGTAGGTAAACAGACGGAAATGTGATGAGAACGTACACAGAAGGGGGATTTGTATGAGGAAAAGTTACTTCTGCTTTGTTCATTGAACAAAAGAAAATAACACTTCGAAAGGCCGCAAGTATTAGTGTGTTATTATCACATCCCAGTTTCTGCAGGCAAAAAAAAAAAAAAAAAAAGAAGAAGTTTAAAGGACAAAGAGAACTTTTCTGAGAGACAGAAATCCTCTCTATACTATCTACGTATTTAGCATAGATGATGTGGTTTGTGTGCTACGAGTACCACTGCTATTTTGTCTGTCTGGTGCGTGATGCGTTTCCCAGATTAGAAGCATTAGTGCCCTCTATTGTTCATCAGAGAACTGTAAATATTCTTGCCAATGATGGTCCTTATTATCACTCTTGGTATCAAACAGACTTTTAACAAAAAAACAAGCCTATTGTAGAAGCACATTTCTACGTGCTAAACTACTTAATCAAAAAGACTACATTTGTTTTTGTTTTTTGCTGTATTCTGCTACAGGATGGAAAAAAATCAAATAATCCACCTTGGGGAAAAATGTGTAGAAGTGCATATAGAAATAGATACTCCTTTTGCTCATGTATTTGCTGACAAGTTAATTTCTTTATGTATAATTTTTAAGATCTGAAGAGATTTTTAATCACCCATTCTAAAGTATCCAGAAGGAAAGAACTTGGAATATTTGATTCACCTTATTTTTTTTCCTCCCTCTCTGAAATACATGTTTTATTTCTGGAAATCACACACTTATTATTTGCTAGGCTGGTAGAAGAGTGCAGCTTTTCTGAAGAACATCAGAAAAATAACCCGGCTAAGCTGTGGGACATTATTTTATTTTATTTTTCCTAAACTACATTAAAGTGAACTGCAAGAATGACAACTTCATTCATGCAGATCATTTGGAATTACATTAAACAGCTGCTATTAAACAGCTGACAACAAAGGAGACCATTTTGATCTCAACAGCGCGGAGATTCCTGCAGCACGCTCCCCCAGCGATGTTATGAAGAACACATTGTGCTCTTGTATACCAACACACACTGCGCTCCCCTCTGTGCTTGTTGCCAAACACTGCTTTTTCAAATCACTTTGTATTCAGTCAGGGATCCAGGAAGTCCAAATCCAGCCAGACAAATGCAGAACGGCTTAGTCGAAGCAGCTTTGACAAGTGCCATCACACAGACTTGTCGAACCAGAGAGACAACACAAATATGTAGTCGTGGTCAATGGGGTGTGGATCTGCCCCATTGTGTGTGATGGCACTGGTTCCTGAAGAGCATTTTGCCACGGACACCGGTTAGTCTTTGTTAAAGGGGGGGTGTACGACAAGGAAAATACTTGTTAGCTCCATACAGATGGATCTGCCAGACTTCTGTACTTGCATTTATTTGTACTCCGTGGTGGTGCCAGACACAGTGCGGGCCAGCATAGAACAAGCACACCTGTAAAGGCGCAGATTGAACTTCCCACAGTTAGATGAAGGGTGAGGAATAAAATAAGAGTAGAGACCATTGAACAGGTCATTGTCTTGTGCTGTCCTTGTCTCTCGGGGTAGGAGAGGCATCTTTCCTTGTATCACTGTAACCTGCTGTGTGCCACAGCATGCCACACATTCTGCCCTTCAGATTTTGTCACCTATTCTCAACTTGTTGCCATTCTGCACCAATGCTGCTTTGCAGCCTTAACCTTGACGCACTCTGTGCTGATGTTCCTCAGTAGCTAGATTCTTACCTGGTTGTGCAATTGTGGCAGAAAATACGTTACAGTATGGAAAGCTACTGTATATTCTGCACCTTAAGTGAAGTCTTTGTGTAGTGATCACTGAATAATATGGAGGCATATTGTTGCTCAGAGGGTTAAAATATATCTTATTGCCTTCTAGCAAAAAGGGAAAATTCCAGGAGATGATTTGTCTAAATGTTCAGATTTAAATTTCAGATTGAATTTGCATAGCATTAACTGTGTTGGAGAAATAGGAATCTTTACTTTCCCAAGAAGTTTTTGCAAGGTGATAAAGTGATTTTTTTTATGGTAGATCCTTAGTTTCAGTTATATATGTGAATAGTCCTCACTTCCACAGAAATAGCATGGAACGAGATGCAAAAAGTTATAGGACGGAGCTTTGCCAATCACAAAGCCATTTTGCAAGCTTGTTTTAATGAATGCATAGTATGGGTAAGAAAAAAAAAAGTGTAAGATATGTATTAGTTTATACTTAGCCAGGATATAAACTGGAGACTTGCTTGTCCGATTTGCTGTAAGACAAATTCTGCCTGTCATATGGGTGAAAACAGGAAGGTGGTCTGGATGAAAGTGTTAGAAAAGATTGTGAGGGATTTCTAACCTTGCTTCTTTGCCATGTGGTATGAAAAGTATTGAATCATGTCCATGTTGAGTTTGAGCAGTAGAGACTGTCAGGCTTGACCATATTTCATGAGAAAAAAAATAATCTGGAAACTTTCATGCTTGGCTTTTTGAAAAATGATTCAAGCTACATCATGTATTTCAATAAGTGCTAGTGTAACAAAAAACATGAGGTGATCCAGAATCTACAATAATCCCCAGGTGCTTCTCTGGTTGATTCTCCCCCTAAATTCGCCACATCCCTAAAGAGCATTTTTCTAAAGCACTGCATGACCTGAAAATCTTTGTCGTATGTGCTTTTTGGGAATTATCTTCTAGTCGGTGTATGTCTTTGCTAAGCTAGGCTTATGATGTTAACGATGTTAGTCCAGCTACTCTGCTGTTAACAGGTGAAGGGACATTTCACATTATTCAAAATGACATTTGAAAGAATATTTTCAGAGAAGTAAAAAGAAAAAAAACCCACAAAACACAACCCAACAACAAACATCACAACTCTTCCTGTTTACAATTCTAGAGCAATAGCTGCAATTGAGAATGTAATGCTGCAGCTGCTTTCAATTGCCTTTATTGTGTTTAAGTACTGTACCTATGGGGAAGTTTATCTCTGGGTGCGACAGTGAATTAAACCAGTTTTCCAGGATATGAACGTGGCTTGTATGTTTGCGGAATTGAGTGTTGAATTTAAAAACAATGGGTCTTGATTGTGCTTGGGCTTCGGGCAATACTGAGGCTCCTTCCCAGGCCCAGCCCATGCAGGGGATGGCAGAGTTCTTTTTCAGTCTGTAGGAAGGCAGCAGGGCATTTTGGATTTGGTTGTGGCTCCTCTCCTACTTGAGCACAAGGCATCTCTCTTTCTGAGCAGGATTACATTTAATGAAACACAAGTCTGAGATGACATGAAAGCACTTAATGAAGTTGAGCATTAGGAATTCACATTTACAGAAGTCCGCCTGTAAGTGGGACATCCAACATTGGCTCTTACCTTCAGCCAGTAAATGAGGACATACTCAAGTGATGAACAGATACAAGGAAAAATTATACAGAAACTGGTTAGAATGAGACTGAAAAAGGCTAATTTTAAAGCAGCCTCGCTTCTTCATGCGTCCTTGTATTGGCTTAAAGTAATTTGTCTTTAACTGATAGACATTCTTCTCAACATATAGCTTAGTGTTAAGGACCTGACACTCAGTGGCAAGCCACAAGAAGGCTGAAGAGGCAGTATCATGAATAGTGAACTCTCTCTTGGTTTCCTTGACACCTGCATAGTGCATACTGCCAACTATGATAAATGGAGCAGAAACTTAGACACTTACTAAAAAGATGGAGCAGAAGCTAAAGGCTGGAGAGAGAGACACAGAAAGATATATGCTTGATCTCACTTGGAAAGAGAAATGGGTAGGAGAGCAAGTGAAGTTGAATGACATCTTGAAGACAGGAAAGGACTGAGGCTGAAGTGGCAGGAGGCCAGCAAGAGGAGCAGATGGGAGGTGGGACAAGTTTATTAGCAACAAGGCCATTGGGTAGTAACAGTGCACATACTGCTCAAGAAACAGATGAGGTGAGCTGATAATCATTCTGAATTCTATCTGAATGTGTCTTCTATTCAGATTACTCATATCTTGAAGTTGGTTTACTTCTTGGGAAACTTCCCTGGCAGATGGAAGAAAATTGTGCCATGCGATGCTCAGAAAAGCAAACATAGGAAAGACAGCGGAGCACGATGAGGGAACTGAGATGCATTCCAAGACATTTTTAGTTGCATTCCGGAATATTTTCTTAAATGGAAAATGTTGTTTTCATTATTTTAAACTGCTGCCCCCAGAGAAGCAAGGTAATGTTAAAGAACTCTGATAAAGCTGAGTTGGCCTGAAGAGTTTTTCCCTTTCAGTGGGCATCAGACAAAACACACCACATTGTTTGGCTTGATAGTGGGGACAATTGAATTTTATGACATAATGGCAAGGTAAATGTGTGGTCACTGCTATTCTTAAAAATCCTGTATATGTTGACTGATGAGTGAATCTGACCCGATGCCGAAAAAGAAACCTGACCTTGCAAATGCCCCAAAGAGCAGAAGAAATGATGTTCCGCCTGCAGGGCTCATTAATTACTTGAATTTCTCATCTAATTCTTCTGTGTCAACTCTGTTGCTTGCTCTGTTCCAGAAGGGGCAGGCATGTAGAAGCCATCCTGATAAGTATCTTCAAGATGCAATAATGCAATCAGCAAAATGTGGTCTACAACTTCCGTCCTCACAGGGCAGAAGAAAGAAGCTGTTTTCTTTTGGGTAACTACATAAGCCTTTTAGATGACCTGACTTGAGATTCAAGCAGACCTTGAATCAATCTATGGAAAATGTTTCCCTTCTTTGCTTTTCTTCTTAATTATCCAGCTATCTCTCTTCCATCTGTAATAGTTATTTTTTGATAAATCAACAGACACAAGTAGTTACAGCAGCATAGTAGTATGTGCTATCTCATTTCTAACAATAGTTTAGAAAAATGTTTTTAAATGCTGATAGGTTAGTATCAATTATTTAATTTTATTGTAGGTTCCCTTTTTATCACAGCAAATTTAAGGACTAAATATTTGTTCTGCACTGTACCATGTACACATGCCTTCTATGAAGTTTGCTCTAGCCATGTGCTTGCACAGTTGAGGGTAAAAGCGATCTGTCACCTTGACAGCATTTGAAGGATCTGCAGTGCTTTAGGAGGTATGATACCAGGGCAATTGGTAGTTTCATTCATCCTCAGCAATAAAGCCATTTTCAGTGCTAAGGGTAATAAAAGTTGGCTGGTCTCTTGCTCACTCTCAAGGAGGCAGAACATGCCCTAATCTCTCGCTCCAAATCGTGCAGCAGGCAGCAGCTTTTGGGCCATTGGTTGTAGAATTAAAAACAACTGACTGCTCTAGGAGCTTCGTGCTGCCTTTGAATCCAAGCAAGCATTCTGCATTCCTCACTGCCTCTGTGCTAACCGCCTTGTTTTTGGCAATAATAATATCATTTTATGTTAACATGATGATATTCGTGCCTGTAAATCTTCAAAACTGTGTGAGTGAGGAAAAGATAGAGAATCAGTACTCGTTGCAGCCACCTCTGGGGAGAAATTCAGCATTTGTTCAACAGCAAAGAATAACCTTACCTGGAAGTTCAGGACAATTAAAGTATAAGCTAGCAATGTAAAATTCAGTATGCTATGCAAAATGTATATTATGCTTTAGGATATATGATGCAGGACAAAAAGAAAGACATCCTCCCTCACTGCTCTACGTGCTCGTTGCCCTAAACTAAAACTCTCTTTCTGCACATGAAAACAAATGTGTGGATGGCCCCCTCCAACACGGTGTTTCTTAAACTCCGCATTGTGCACACAATGTGGATTTTGTTACGTGGAGAACTGGGAAGAGAGGTCCAAGATGTCAGATACAGCATGTACAGACATAACACAGAATCACAGAATTGTAGGGCTTGGAAGGGATCTCTAGAGATCAGCAAGTCCAACCCCCAGCTAAAGCAGGTTCCCTACAGTAGATCTCAGAAAGCCAGCCTTTATAATGTGCAAGTGTCTACAGAATGGTGTCATTGTCGTTTTTTCCCTCTGCTGCTTAAAGCCCTAACCTGTATTATAACTGGCTTAAGTCTTGTCATAACACAAGTTTGATCTGGAGGCTTCAGCTTGTGCAGTTTTTGTGTCACTTCTAAGTTGCAGATGAGACAATATTAATTTTGAAGGAATTAGCTTGAAATTTCCTCGCACTGAGATGAAATGGCTGGAGTTAGCCCAGCAAGCTGCTAAAGGTTTCCTAATGAAAAGTAGGGTGATGTGAAATTTTTCTGATAAAAGGATCTCCAGCTTTCATTTGTCTATTAAATGCCAGCGTAACAGGGACAGCAGTGGTAACAACTGCTCGCCGAGATATCATCTACTTTCACATTCCAGGGACACTCCTTCATTTTGCTGGTGCGCTCCAAATAAAGCCCTAAAATCTGGCGGCTTGGGGCTGCTTCCCTCCTTGCGGCAGGGCGAGCGTCTCAAAAGTCTCGATGGGTTCTTATTTATTTCTGATTTTAACCGCTTCCTTCTCCGGCAGCATGTGACAGTTCCAGTTTTTGGTGCGGACAGGTGTTTATGTGCCTGCATTCCCCCCAGGGCCTGGGAGGGGGTGCGCGGGGAAGTGTTGAGTGCTGAATGTTAAGCTCGTTCCTTTGTATGGCTCAGAAATCTCTGTTGTCCAGAATTGTACAGATAAGGCAGACCCATTTGCTTCATTGTCAGGCGATGTAGCTGAATAGAAATGCAAATGTGACATAAGGGGACTGCGCTGGGGAGGCGTTTGCTGTTACCTACTATAACAGTGCTCCCGGCTGTGAGAAAATTCCTGCGGAATCCGGGGGGCTTTATTTTATTTTATTTTTTTATCATTAGCTACAGGTTACAGGGAAGATTCTCCAAAAGAAAATGCTTCTCTTTTGCCGATGCTTTTATTTTCATGCGGTGGAACAGCTCGGTTTTAACTCCCTTATCAAGAGCTGCACGAACCGCCTGGACTAAATTGTGAGCATCTCCACACTGTTTGACAAATAGATTTGTTGTAAACTGATTTAGCCCTTTCATTGTTTGCATTTCATTATATAGCAGACTTCATGTCACAAAATCGGTATTCATTCAAAACAGAGAATTTAGAGATAGGACTGTAGCCAGATAAAAAATATTGCACAGGTCAGGTCTATTAACCATAGAATAATAGCAAGTCAGTGATCCAAGGGGTAGTTCTTCTGCAGGGAAGGGCTAACATAACCGAGGTCAGGAGTCAGAGCTCAGGACTTCAGATGTGGCTGTCGCCAGATTTACAAGTAAATCTACTGGGGAAACAGGGAAAATGAAGGAACCTCGCAGCATAGGAGAGAGAAAGGCAGCCCTGCTCTTTCATCTTAAATCTCAGGCTTCTCAGTGGATGAAGAATAAAAGTCTGATTTGCTCAAGTGCTTCAGTTCATTCAGAAACTCCGAGTTGCATCTTCCAAAGCATGATCCACGGATCTAACTCAATCAGGTTTAGATAATTTATTTAGAAAGTAACATTGAAAGAGAACTGATTCCTGCTCTGCTGCCAAGTTCATTATTGAACAAAGCCCGTTAGCGTTCTGAAAAATATGCGTACCGAATGCAAACAGCACTAAAGAATATAGATATGGCCTTTAATAAGTCTGGAGCAGTTTATGTTAATACCCCAGGAGCAGATAATCTGAAGTTGGAGTGAAAAGGTCAGTAGGATAACTGTATTGCAACTTTCCCTTTTCTGTATATTTTATTTCTGCAAACCTTTCTGCTTTTTTTTTTTTTTTTTACCTCTGGGGAATTTACCTCCCCGGTAGTCAAGAAATTCTCACCTCTCTCATAAAGGCCACGTGGTGATAGTTGCAGGCAGAAACAGCTTTAGATTTTCTTATTATAGCAGCTCTGTGCCACCATTCTCACGTGTACAAACTTCAGCTGTTTTGAACACAGCCCTGCACTGGTTCAAGGCGGGGAACAGCCAGGGAGTTCCCGAGGAACTGGTGTTTCATTGGCGAGTATTATTTGAACTCTGTTCAGATAAGTTGTAACTCTATTCTTCTGGGTTATCTGGTCAGCAGAGATATTGCGTTACAGCACTGGTATCAGATCTGTTTTCGAGATGCACAAAAATGGATGTAGTCTCTGGAAGCAAGTAGTCAGGAAGCTGTTCTGCAGTGTTTTATAAAGGGTGGGGGGATGTGATAGTGAAGCGTTGGGCTGAGAAAGGGCTGTACAGCCCAGCTCCCAGAGGAGGCACCACAGGGAGCACGACGTCCTGTAACTTGGTGTGTCTGCAGATCAGTTCTCTTGCACAGAATTGTGAGCTTTGGGGGGACAAAATTAATAAAGAAGCTTTGAACTAAATGAAAGATGGAGCCATTCACCTGCACATGTACGCTGGTTCAACTTCCCTTTTACTACATGCTTTTTTGAGTAAGTATAAATACACATAGATAACCACGAGCCTACAATACAATATGTTTGTCTGTGTATATGTATAGGTATAGTCATGCACACATGCCGCTACAGTAATTGAGCCAAATGCTTTGTGATAGAAGTGTCAGAGGTGCAGTAAATCTAAAGGCTGTACTTTCTGGATCAATTCACACCTTGAGTACGTAGTTCTGCAGGAAAACACTGACTGGAGCTGCTTGGACATCATATAGTCTTACTGCTTTATTCAGCACATTTAAATGATTACAATTCTCGCTTTTTATTTGTGAAAGATAGAAATTTCTATCATGAGTGAGTTAATTTCTACAGATATAACACCTGAAATAGGGGCAGAACTGGAGATAGAAAAAAAGCTAATAGGAAAAGCTTAGTTCTGCATTTTTGTTGCCGAGGAGTTTAGAATGTAAACCCAAATCTGCAGGCACATGAATTAAGCCGGATGAGTGTGTGCATAATGTTTACACCTTAACCATTACACACAGCTAAATCTATTGATTGGAGATTGAGTAATTGAATAGGACTAACTGACTGGTCAATAGGAATGAGGCTGCTCTAGGAAAGAAACTTAGGTGATAAGAGAAGGCTTCAGCTGCAGGAGGGTGTCATTAGGATTATATTGTCTCATTTAATTGTGTTAGTACAGTCAGAAAAAAAATTAATTGTAATAACCACAGCAAACACCTTTTTTAATGAGTGATTCTGATGTATTGTACTAAAAATCAGAGCTTTGATGTTCAGTTGGATGGAGCTGGAGGAAGAGCAATTGGTGGCGAATTTCCCCTTTCTGTAGAAGCTACAGATCCAACTGGGAGCTGTATGGCCATGTGAACATTTAAGTCTCTTCATATTCATGATGGGGGAAAAACAAAAGATCTGCTTAACCCCTTCTCATACTTGGTTTATACACATATTTCTGTGTCCGAGAAATCATTTGACATGGAGCCTGAATGTGCCTCTGTGCAAAGCTTAATATGTTAAGGGGTCCGTCAGCTGATATATGACTTCATAAGAAACTGTGTTTACAGAAGGAAAAATAAGATATTTCCATTGGGACAGGTTTCAGTTGCCTTCAGTACCAAAGCCCCTACCTGCATTGGTTTGGAAGTGTCTAGAGATACAAGTAGCTAGCACCTTATGGAGGGATATTTTGTTTACTCTTGAGCAGGCGAACTCAGCCTTTGTTACCAGTTCCTTCTAGCTATTTCAGAAATGATAATTTCCCATGGTGAAAGCTCTGACTTACCAGCACAGTAAGGTTATTCTGAGTTAGTTGAAGACATTTTCATTATTCTCATTTGTCTGCTGCAGTTCAGGATTAATTCTGCAGAAAATTCTTGTTTCCCAGGTCAGTGAAATGTTAGAAGATAAAGGATCTCACCTTGATCTTGGAGAGAACAGCTTCTATATGACACTGAGTTTTCTTAATGTTTATGGATAACAAAATGGGAGACCCATGTGGAAAGTTCATGATGGACAATCAGATTAGTTTTTTGATTCTCAGTACTTGATGTAGATGCCCTCCTGCTTGTCAGTGGTAATTGTAACTAAACTGTATGTAATTTAGCATTCCTTGCACCTTTAAAAAGTGGAACCCCTTTAATCTGTTGTTTTAAAAAGCATGCATTAGATGTCAGACAACATAAAGACAGCACAAAAAGATAACCCTGATGTAAGTGATGGTTCCAGTCGCCTAGCATATGGATAAAAGATTTCTGATGCTATGTTACGTGGCAGTTCGACATGATCTGACTGTTTATTAATCAGAAAACCTGGGAAGAACAAAGGAGAGAGAACGAAAACATGAAAAAAAGTGTTGTATTGCTAGAAGATGTACAGTGGGGTGACTCATACGGTGGTGGGATTGGATAAAGCAGTCATGAAAACGATGAGCCATAGGAGGGCAAAATTTTTCACTTTGTTGCATGTGACGTGAGTTTGTCGGGAAAAGGGATAACATTTTGTATTCAGTCAGAGAGCATGTTCTGTAAATCTCTTCAGTTACCTGTTCCCTGGGTGTCGCAATAGATTAAGTCGCTGTGTGATGATATGACACCGCCATCACTCGTCTTCCTGGGATATTGCTGGAGGCAACAACAAACCTGTGTCTTTGGCACATGTGAAGGAATTTAGTGCTTGAGGGGTTAAATTACACAGGGTTCCCTGTGGATCAGCTTATGCTTGGACAGTAATAATAGCACTAACATTAATAATAAAAATGCCAGAGAGAAGGGAGTGGAGGGGGAGTAGGGGGAGAGAAAGAAAGAAAGAAGAGTGATGGAAGATGGGCTGGGACAGTCAGGTGGAAAAAAAAGGCAAGCTGGAGATAATGCATTTTGTACAGCAGGTGTACAGGCTCCAAGTCAGATGTCATAGGAGCCTCCTCTACATGCACACGCACAAATACACAGAGCAGAAGGTTTGAGGATGGTTGGTGGCTCTGTGTATGTGTGCTCTTGCTTCAAGCTGTGATATCCTGGGGCCAGTGTAACAAGCAATTCATGTCAGCTCTCAGTAAAGACTATTGGGGTTTTCACTGGGGAAATATTTACGCTCCATCGTCTTCTTTTCTATGTTCCACACCTCGAGCTTCCTGTCAGGTGGGAGGCTGATGGGGGAGTGGGAAAAGACCCACTGAGGGACACATCTCATCCCCCAGTTAGACAGAGCTAAACTCCTAATCTTGCTTAGGAATAGCTGCTGATGCTGTTTTCCTCTTTCCCTCCTGGTTTTATAGGGATATTACATTTCACTGCAGTATGGGCGATAGAATGGGATGCCAACTGGAGTGTTTTGGTTCTAACAGAAAGGAAAAGTACTTCAAGAGAGATATTTTTACATAGGTGAGGCCTCCTGGACTGTAAGCGCAGAAGAATGTGGATTGATTTTATTTCTTATTAGATAAGCCATTGCAGGAAGGGACGGCAGGTTATCACATTGAAAAATAAAAGAGATCTGAATTTGTCCTCTTTCAGATTTGTTATTTATCATAATAATCCTTCTAGTGAAAAGGCCTAATTTACTCTTTCTATAGGAATATTTTTAAGTATGATTATCATAATATCACAGCTGCTGAAAAGGTCTAAAATAGGACATTGACCTTGAACATGTTCCTGCGTTTAGTATGTGGTGCTTAACATTCAAGAAACAATATAACTGCAACTCATTTATTAATGTGTAATCTCAAAATGTTAACTCTTGCTCTGTAAATACATGCCATAAGGATTGTAGAGAGCTTGCAGTATCCCATGAAGTACATGTGGTATTTTATCAGTGTAAATATGTATAAGATTTTCGAGATTTCTGCTGGGAATACTCCATAACTAAAGTAAGTTTTCCCTTTGGTACTGCACTAGTTTATGATTTAATTTTTACTGACATTCCACCAGTCATATTATTAGCTCCACAAAATGAAAGTGAAATAATCCTGTATTAATTAAACAGAGCAACTGAATTCCCTCAGTCATCTTATCCTTGGCTGTCTGAGACAGTAATGCACTTCAGCTTCTCTGAAGAAACTTACACTAAAAAAAGAGCTCGGGGTAATAGTGAGATATCCATATTGAAGTGTGTACCTGAATTATCTTTAGGGAGTCATCATTTTTTGGTAGGTGACAAGCATGTGCAGCTTCCTTTTTCTATTTTTTTTCCCTTTCGTTTTGTCAGAGGCTTTGGAAAAGGTGTTTTGTCAAGAGAATAATTTTCATTTACAGCAGTGTGAACTGTTTTCTATTCTGTTTCTATTCTGTACCAGCGAAGGCAGTCATTTAAATACCCATGCCCTTGAAAATCAAATGAGGAGAAAATATCGAGAATTTTTTTTTTGAGACCAGAGGAACCAAAAGCAGTTTAGTAACACAGAAAGGCAATTGCTGTTACTTCACATGGACATTTTTTTGTATACCAGAATACAGAGTGCAGCAGCAAAATCTACATGCCTTGCTCTGCATATTTGTGAATGAGCTGTGGAAAAGTTTTAAAGAGCACTCTGAGATAGTGTTACTTGTGCTTTTTCTACCTAAGATCAAAACAAGGAGTAATTAATTAGTCCTAAATACAGACTGAAGTAGGTAGCTTTAAAGGAATAGCCTGCTGCAATTTGTCCAACCACATATAAACAGGTAAGCGGGATTTTTTCATTTGTGAGCAGCACACCCAGGGATGCACCAAGTGCCTTCCAGTCATAAGCACACAAGGCCAAAGTGTCTTAAGACCAGTGGACGGTGACAATATTGTTCTAACTTTGCTCAGGAGCATAGAACATGTGAGTTGTATTTCTTTACTTAGGATTTTGAATAAGGAGAGAACCACATATTTGACGATTACTTGATATTTATTTCAAATTTAATGATATTCTCCAGCTATGCTTTGAACAAGGTACCACAGTGTATGGCAGAATTTCACAGAATCACAGAATTGTAGGGTTAGAAGGGATCTCTGGAGATCCCAACATGTTATGCTAAGTAAACGATGTACTTGTTTTCAAATTGATTCTTTGCAGCTAATAAAATGTATTTTACATTCTTGCTCCTTGCCAGAAGACTTGAGCTTTGCTTTTTGGTAAATACACATTTGACACAATTCACTGTGCAGTTTCTGTGAAGTGCCACTGAATTATACTTCTTCAGTTGCCTTGAGGTAGTTGTATTGTAAGAATGTGGCTAGAAATGTCTGTAGTATTTAAACGTGAAGATACTTAAACATGGAATATATGTAAGACAAATTATAGGCGCACAGAGAGATGGAAACACAGATGATGATCAGTAATGCTCCTTGACTGGTGCACACACCCAGGATGGTTTTTTCCTTCCCCTCTCTGATTCCATTACCACTGTTTTCTATAGACTCCTTGTGGTAAGATTTTACACTGTTTGTTTTGATAAGTTAGTGCAGATGGGCATTTTCATGCATGCTCTTATTCTACATCCCCCGATAAAATCGAATTAAATTGTATGAGNTTTTTTCCTAGTACTACTTTATTCCTACAGAAAAGCTTGGGAAAGTGAAGCTATGCTTACACCCAGCTTATGTGCCTGCAGTAATATTTCTTATCTTCTTTTTCTAAGATGATGGATAACTGAAATCCAAGTTCAAGAACGCAGTTGGAATTCCAGGCCCTGGTCTGGTGGAGGTGGCATTTTCAGTCCCAGGCCAACTGCTTTGTTTATCAGCATGCAAACTATAGCACTGTATTTCTGGTTGCCTGAGCAGCAGCACTGGCAGGGAGGAGAGCCACTTGCTTGAATGAGAGATGAGTGAGAGAAACATAGAGATGGCAAATGGAGAGAGAGGAAAAACATGTCTGATGGTGTTCGGTATGGGGGGAACAAGTCAACGAGGTAGCTGAACCTATGGGAATATGGAAAGGAGGGTTCCCATGGCAGAAGTAAAGAGACACCATGTTTCAGCATCTGAATATAAAAGCATCATCTTAGGAAGTAATGAACAAAAGTAGAAATTAAAGCTGACCTGTGCTTTGGTACACTTCAAAATGGATCAGCTGTCTTATGAAGGAGGATATATTCTAGAGAACTTAATACGTAGAAGTGACTTGATGAAATGACCCATCTATAGAGACTGGGTATGGGTCACTTAAAGTAAGGAAACACATATGCATGAATGATTTGAAAGTATTTTAGCATAAAATCGAAAAATAGCATTTTTGAATATAAATCTACAAATGGATACTTAGAGACACTAGAAACAATACATTTCTATTTTCATAGTTTGCCAAAGGGCACATAAAAATCAATTTATAGGAACTGTATTTTGGGCTTATATACTACAAAGGTGCCTGTACATAGAATAAATGCATCTTTTTTAAGTTTTGATTTGATTCCAAAATCCACATTTATTCAGTTGTTCCTCAGAGAGCATTCTAATACTGTAATATGATTCAATGCCTCATTTTAAAATTTGATAAAAACTGATATATTTTTATTTTTATTTTTTTTAAGTCTGGTGTTTCTACAGCATGGTTGGATTTTCCACTACATTTCAGAGCTCTGTAATTCACTGCTCACACGTGAATTTACATCTTAATTATAGAGTTCACATTTAACAATATAGACAGCATAATGCTACTGGTAATTAATCTTTTACTACCTGTTTTTATACAGTAGTCAGAGCTGCAGTTTTGCTATGCAGGCTCCGATTCCTAAACTTGCATGCATTTATACCATAGGCCCAGTCTTTACATAAGGTTAGGCACAGAATGCTGGCATCTCTCTGCCGTGAGCATACACAAACACATCTGTTGAACTTACGTATTTTGGACTTGGCTTCTGCGGCCGCGTTCATTTGGTGAAATGCTGTGAGAAGGCATTTGTGTTCCCATTGGTGAATGGTATTAACGCTGACTGTGTGCACCGGTATGTTTTGATCTGAAAGATTGCCATTTGCATCGTGTAGGGCTGCAGTCGTAAATAAAAGATTTTTCTAAGCGGTTGAGCTGAGTTAAGAAGAAAAGAAAAATAACATCTATCTATATAAGGTACCGAGTGTGATCGGCGTTGCCAAGTTGAGCACTATTATTTGCTTGGAACAGGTTGGGCGAGGGCCCCTTCTTTACGGCCGAGGCAGGCTGGCTTCCAGCAGTGCTTTGCAGCGGCGGGGCCGAGCGCTCGGCGGGCACGCAGCAGGGCTCTGCTCGCTGCGCTTCCCATCGGGCAGTATGGACTAGACAGAAATCCAACGCGTTGGGAACGCTTTCAAGATCTGCGTGCACCGCGAGGTACAACAGTGCCGAACTGCTACAGCTTAGTCTTACCTTGTTAAAATGAAGCAGGCTGAGGTAGTCCCCTCGAGCTCCCTGCGCAGCGGGGGAAGAAATTGATCGGTTCTGGAGCTCTTCTTTCTGTTCGCTAAAGCTAAATATTTACATGTCAGCACCTAAATATTTGCACGTGGGTGCACGTTAAACACGAGGCGTTGCGCTGAGCTGCAAGAGAACGCACATACCTGTCTGCGTACGCTGCCCGATGCGGCCGCGCCGGTCAGAAATGGAGCTGAGCGCCGGTTTTGCCAGGTAAACCCTCTCTTAATGTGTACACAATGAGTTGCTTTCTTCACTTTTGTAAACACGTATATCAATTTAGATCAACAGATATAGACTATTAAAACGCAGACCTTGCTCCCGGCCCACAGCCGCTCAAGAAGTTGGGCTGCTCCCGTCCCCACTGCTTTCCAACCCCCCGCCTTCCCCTCTCCCCCACCCCGGCTCCGTACCTCGCCGCCCCGGGGCCGCCGACATGTCGGCGGGCGCTGCCCCAGC
>JACDJE010000013.1:671363-694921 GCA_016647715.1 Pavo muticus
TGGGGCCGGCGGGAGGGCGGAGGGAAGGAGTTGCGAGGAGCCGCGGCGCCCGGCCCGGCCCGGCCCAGCCCGCGCCTCGGGGCTGCTCGCGGCCGGCGGGCGGCTCGGCAACTTGCCTGGTTAGCCGGGAGCGCACCGCGGGGGCTCTCAGCGGGGCGCTGCGCGTGGGGCCGTGGGGCCGATCCGCCTCCCGTTGTAGCGCCGGAGGAGAGCGAGGGGGGAGTGGGGCAGCCCGGGGCGCGCGGGGGAGCGGCGGAGGGTCCGCGCTCCCGCGGGTGCTGCGGGGACAGCTTCGGTAACGTCACAACGCCGTGCCCGCAGCTCTTATTAAGCCGGGCAGCGCTCTTCGGAATGAAGACACAAAAAGACCAAAAGGCTTTTTTTTTTTCTTTTTTCTTTATTTTTTTTTTTCCTAGAGCTTTTTTTCCCCACCCCAAAGGAGCTTTCTTGAATTTACCTTCTTACAGCTAATTTGAACGATTAGTTCAGATAAGCCTCTTAGAGGAGATGCATTGAAATGAAATCGGGGCACATGTCCTTTTGGCTCCGGTGCAAGATTCCAACTCGTTGGGTTGTTGTGTTTTTTTTTTTCCTCCTCTTTGGCTCAATTAAAAGTCATCGGAACGGCCTCCCGATGCCTCCCCGAGCAGTGGGCGCAGAGCAGCGCCGCTCAGTGCGTTCCTGCTTCCGTCCCCACTAATAAGCCCTCAGCCCCGGAGTTTTGCACTATTTATTAATATTCGTAGTGATTGTGAATTGACTTATATCGACTTCCATATCGTCACGTGCAAGCGTGAGCGAGGGGCGTAAGGAAAATAAATACAGTAGTTCCTGCGGTTCTCTCGCATGGGTTAGGGCAGAGAGGATTGGAGCTAAAAATTGCCGGAACACTCTGGGAGCGGGCAGACATCTGCCTGACCATCACTAGGTATGCTTTGATTTCAAGGCAGTGTGCTGAAGAATGCCGTAACTCCCAGCCAGCTGCAGCCCTGACTTTCTGCTTTTTCAGCAATAACAATAACACTAATAATTACTAATAGTTAATAAGCTAACAGGCGCGATAACTGTATCTGCTCGTTTTGACATATGTGTCAGTTTAATCATTGTAAATGAATCCGTGCGTTCGGAACCTGAAATCTCCTTCACCCTTTGATTAAAATGTAACGTTGACTGAAGGATTATAGAGCAGACTTAATTTTACTGACTGTTTTAACAGTTGTCACAGCTGCTGGGAGAAGGAAAGGCAATTGAAACACTCCAAAAAATGGTGTGTGGGGTGGAAGCATGGACCAGCTTAATAAATTTAAACACCATCTCTGTATGCCAAACATAGGAAACGGAGATTTGTAACTCTGGGGAGCTTCCGTGCGTTGTGTACATTGCCCTTTGTGGCTCACGGTGTTAGGTGGTACCCCAGCACTTCTCTGTGCGCCGGTGTTCAGATGTCAAACACACCCAGCTCGTAGCGAGCAGAGATTTTTGTTTTGTCGAGCAGCAGGTAGAACGCACAGGCGAGAAGAAATGAAGGCTGTGCAGAGCGGGTGTAGCACTTAAAAAAAAAAAAAAAAAAAAAAAAAAAAAAAAAGTGGAAGTAGGCGTCATGTGTAGTAAATACCTGTGTGTGATAGTGGTCTGTGTCTGTGTTTTGTGTGGGAATGGTCTGTGGAATGGCTGTGTGAGTCCGCGTGGCTGTGTGCACACTCACGGGTGTTAGCATGTAAGTATTCATCTGTGTGTGTGTGTATGTGCAACTGCGTGTGTGAAATAGAGTTGATATCAGTTTGGCTGCTCTTTTGGGTACTTTGGCTTAGCTTCTCATTCCCAGACAATTTATCTGAGAAGCACCTTTCATTTTAAAAAGGGAGCAAGGGTGAAGAAGTCTTATTACAAAGTGGGAAGTGGTGCTTGCTTCCACCCCACAGTCACTCCGGGCTGTGCAGATCTTTAACCTGGTGCATTTCTCTCTGAGCGAGCAGATCAAGTTGCTATTAAGACATAAAGCCCTGAAGTTGGAGGTGCTTGGGCCTTGGTGCACAGCGCGGCCAGGCAGCTGGGTGCAGGCAGCCCGGTGTGGGCGAGCGAGCAGCTCCCGCCTGTGGGCAGCCAGCAGGCCCTGTGCCATTCTGCTGCTTCTGATTCCGGTTGCAGCTCTTTGGCTTCTCGGTTTTGATGGACTGCCGGCAAGTTTTTAAATCCTGTGCAAAGTAGAAGGGGATTGTGCTGAAATGCCCGCCTGACAGCTTCACGTTTGCTGGGGCTTGCCCCTCTTTTAGTGCTGGTTGCTCATTTCAGTGTGTTTATGGTTGTGCTCTTTTATTTACTGAGCCTGGTGCGTTGCAGCAGTAATTAACCCGTGTTATTAGCAAAGCCCTTGTGGATATCCATTAATTCTCTTGAATAGCTGATCATTTTTTTCTCTGTACCTTTTTTTCCTTTTTTTTTTTTTTTTTTTTTTCCTCGTAAGGCACACTGTTCTTTTCCTCACAGTCCTTAAGCTTCACCATCTCATACAAATTTCTCTAAATAGAGGCTGGGTACGAGGCCACCATCCCCGTAGTTCTATAATACAGAATAACTATTGTTTTAACAAACTGTTTTCAGAGATGCTAATGGGAAGCACAACAACTGGGAGAATCTGTAGGGAACAATTTATTTAATTATTATTTTTCAAAACACGTGCTTAATGATAAGAAAAGAGATAAGAATTTTCCCAGCTTTTTAAAAAAATTATTATTATTTTGGAGCTGCCTTAGCTGTTGTGAATATTTCAGCGTTCCTATTTTAATCAGATTTCAACTTAGTTAATAGCACTTTGGGCATTTAGAAAATATTGAGCCAGCAGAAAAATACTTGTGCTTGCACTGCTGAGAAAAGATAAGGGCTGCCTCATTAGCCAACCCTACTTTTGCAATTAATTTCAAATACACGGTGCTATTCATCAAATACAGAAGGTAACTTGTCTATGATAATATTTAACAATACTTGAAACCAACTTTGCTTAGAGTAGCTAAAAAGTATGATATGTCTGTACTCACAGGTATGTCAGTGCATACTGCTATTTCCGTATGTTACAGAGGGAAATTATGATATAAAAATACAAAACAAAAATCTGGATTATTCATAAGTAACACAATTACTCATTTTATGGAATATCTCTAAACGACTGACCCTTGACCTGCAGGGCGGTTACTTGCACCCCTTTGGAAACATATGTTAGAAGGAAGGCACTTAACTGAACCTTCCAAGAAGTATTTTTTGCTTAGCGTGAGTGAAGTGCTTAGAATAAATAGGAAAAATACTGGGAAGATCTCTTCTTCCCACTGAAGCTTAAAGTAACCTCTGCCTATAAGATGAGCTTTGCTCCGAATCCTTCTTCATAGCAAATTCATGGAGGGGAGAAACAATAAAATGTTGATCCGTTACAAGTGCATATGAGCCTCACGCTGCCAGGCTCTCTAGAGGAAATCTGATTATGCTGGGCCAGTTTGTTCAGTTTTTATCTCTTTTACATCCACTGGCCTTGTATTAAATTGTCATTGTCCTAAAGCACATGAGAGAGAAATGAATTGCGTTTCTCGACATGCTCTGACAGTGAAATATTTAGCCTCTCTGTCTCCAATCATACTCATGTGTGTTTGATAGCGCAGGGATGACACCAACAGTCTCTGCAGCTTTGACATTCCACTTATTACGTGTTCTTTCACATTTTATGTTCCTTCTTTTACTTTTAGGCTTGACTCAGGTAATCATGTGTGCACACAGTCATGGCTGTAGAAGCATGCATAGCTGCATTTTTGTTGCATATATACTCACCTTTTATTTATGTAGAAATCTCTGTCTATGCACGGCGGATTTTAGTTCAAATACATGTATAGCTATGCATGCGTGTATGTGTGTATCCAGGTAAACAGCATATTCCTTAATGCAGTGTGTGCAATGTACATGTATTATTGTGTATATCCACACAGACACGTATCCAGTAAATGTACGCAGAGCTATCTCAACTTCTCTCTATCTGCTTGTCAAAAATTGCTGCTTTTCTGTGTTATTTTTTTTCTTATCCATGAGAAGTGAGCTGGTCAGATAAAAGAGCATTGTAGATAAAGTGTTTGCACCTGATTTTTCTATCAGATTCTCCATGTAACTTAGTATTTCACGTATTTGTACTCACAGTTTTGCTATGGAATAAACTGTATTTTTAATTGAAAAAAAAAATCCTCTTTGAACTAATGTATGTTACTAATATTTATTCACATTCCTGTAACTCTTGACTCTCTCTCCATCAGAGGACTGTTTTTTCAGCTCCATGTTTCCTTGGACACACAGTTATGTTTGCACCTCATGGATATGATTATTTTTTGGAGGGGTGGAAAAGCTTCCCATTGTGGTTGTTAATATATATCATACTGTCCTCAGATGAAAATGTAAAATGCACTTTCAATTTTAATGATAGATAGTACTTGTTAAATCCTATATCTCCCCTCCCATTTTTTTTTTGTTACAATTTGCTTATCTAGAAGTAAAAATTCTGTGAAACGTTAAAGAAAAATATTAAACTGAATTACGTATTGCTATTTCAGATAGTAGTACTTTATTATTTGTAAAGGATTCTGCTTTGCCTTTGCACTTTGGAGCATAATTTTGGATGGATACGGCAGGCCATTGCCTTTTGACATAAACGTCCTGTGAAACAATTTATGTATTTGTTATGTTACAGAAGCTTTAATTCTCCTGGGCTTGTTTTCACAATGTTTGTAATGTTTTTCAATTAATTTGTATTTCTTTCAGAGAAAGGCTTTTCTCCTGGCTGTTCCTTAATACCGCAGGTTTACGTTAAAGGGGTATTTCATCTCACTTCAAATTATCTTCCCAGTTTAGGCAGCATAGTTTTTAATCTGAGCACTGTTTCCTACTTTCAATTGGAAATAAAATTCCTTTTTGTGCTTCAGTTTCCCAGTATTGCTAAGAAAAAGCTCAGCTGTTAATATCCTAGTGAAAGCTGGGTACTTTTATGGAATGCAAGGCAAGCTTATGCTGTTTGTGTTTATTGCAGAATTTAATTCTGATTGTGACTCTCTATTCTGAGTTTATATGAACTTTGGGTGGATTTTTTTTATTTGGATCAAAGTAACATACAAGGTAAAAGAGAGAATAATATTGGAAATGTAAAATCTCATGTTTTTCATGATACTAACATGGAACGCTATGCATGAAACTGGTGAAAGGTCTCCATACCCTGCAGTATGTTGTTATATCAGGAGTGTATTTAACGAGGGGGTCCTTTCTTCAGCCTAATCAAACCATTTATAGTGTCCTCGTCCAGAATTGGGCAGTTTATTTATATGATAACCTACTGAAATATGATGCGTTACTTCTATGCAGGTGAGAATAGCCTAAATACATCCTTTTATCATGTATTGGAAATTATATTCCCTTCCCCTGAGTAAAATATCTTTGCAGATTTGTGCTGCAGGCCTTACATGGGAGGGCAGACTCTACTAAAGGGCTCTGTTCTGAAAGCAAACTTTGAGACAAAGCAGTTTGTGCTTTTCCAGGTTATTACTCTGTAAGTTAGCAGGGATGTCTCTTACTCCTCTGTATCTTTTCATGCTGCTCTAAGTGGAAAAAAAAACCCTGCACTTCTCCTTTTCATCGTTTTGATTGGAACTACATACCATATGTAATGTGTTTTGGCAGCACTTACCTAGCCAAAGAAAACAAATTAATATTAGCCATGCTGAGGGGTGTCAGAAGTATCACAGATGTGTCGATTTAGCTTTGCTCCATCACACACCCTCTCCTTAAACAACTGGTCAAGCTGTCGCAAAATGTAGTGTTGGCTGTGGAGAGATTCTAATAGGTGTGATCAGAAATTGATGGCTCTGGCAAGTTAGAATGAGAAGATGTGGAGTTCCCGTAGCTTGTTTTGAGTGGGCTCAGAAAAACCCAAAGAGAAGTTTAAGTTTCTTTTGTGATTGTTTTTTTTTTTTAAAGTAAAGATACAATTATTATTATTTTTTTTTAATGGGCTTTCCCCCCCAAAAGACAGAAGTCAGCTTGATGTTGAAGTCCTCTTTTAACCCCCCTGAGAACCTGCAGATGAAGAGACACTGGCAGCTGTAATGAGAATGTCTAAAATGTAGTGCCGGCTTGTTCTGAGCATTTCTGAAATTCCTCCAGAAATGGATGAAGGTGCCAGGCCGGTGGGCAGAGGAGGAGATGGATTGTTCTATTCAGTCCATCCTGATGCATGATATTCCTCTTTTGTGCTGTTCCCCCATTCTTAAGGTAGTTTAAAAAGGTATTTCTTCAAGAATATCTAGTAAGGAACAATGGGTAACAAAATGATGAAATGGGTACTCTTGTATGTACTCAGAGTGTAGCCAGTTACTGCCAGCTTGTACAGTTCTTCATATATTGCAAATGCAATTTTTTGTATTCTTTATCTGCTATGTTAATTTTTTTCTTTAAATTGGCTGTAGGATTTGGTTTCTGTCTTTTTGGAGGGCAAACACTGATGTCCTTTAATGTTTTACAGTCAGTGTTTTCTTTCTTAAATAGACTGTGATATGCTCACTTGACAAGTATTAATGCTAAAATAGTTTTCAGAGGAATACATTTCATGAAGTCCGTGGTGGGAGGAGAAGTGTTATTTATTACAGCTATTTTACCCTACTTTAAAAAAAGAGAATCTGGTAAAAATAACACTTAGGTACCATCTAAAAAACAAATCATGAACGTGTTTCTGAAAGCAAATGAATATGGATGGCCGGCAAAGTATCTTCAGAGAATGGTAAAATTCTTATAGTGAAAGGTGGATTTCTTTCACTGTGGTAGCTCAGTGCTCTGTGAATGCAAGATTCCCTCTCCTAAATCCTGTTCGCCTTTCCAGCCGTGTCAGAATTCCCTGGCAGTGTCCTCGCAGCAGCCATGAACGTGGTGGGACAGACGAGATGTTGTGCAGTAGCACAAAATGCCGCATCTTTAACCAGCTGTTTCCATGGGCATAAAAGGGTGAGAATCGAATCCCCGGTATCTGAGCACAGCACCCGGACACCCCATCATTGTTCTGGCGGGAGCTGCTTGGGCCCAGTTGGTGCTGGCTGATATTTAAAGAGCTGAGCAGCCACCGCCGGTGGCTTGCATTAGCACGAATGGCACCTGTCCCATCAATCATGAGGCCGTGGTGTCACAGATGGAGAAACAACAATCGGCCGAATTACCCGGCCCTGCACACTTGGCTTAATTCAGCTCATTGTTCTCCTACAAATCTCGAGGATGGCTCGCGCCGCGCCTGGACTCCAGGCACAAGCAGGAGACGGGCTCAGGTGGTGGCACGTGTCTGCCCTTCGCCGCTCCAGCAGAGGTGTGCAGCAAGGGGCTGTCAGCGTGTGCACAGGGGGGTGTAGCATCAGCTCCTAACGAACACTGTAATTAATCAGGAGCTGAAATTCAGCATTTCTCCCGGCGCTCCTGAAGTTTTCATTTAGCTATCTGAAAGCACCTCGCGCAAAGGCAGGTTAATTTAACTCCTCAAGTGCTGCGCTGGATCTGTTGCTCTGAGATGAATTCTGCATGCGTTTCCAGTGGGTGCGCAGTAAGCAGCATCCCTTAGCATGCTGGAGAGCTTTGAATGTTGCTGAGTAGTTAGCACTGAGAAGTCCGCGCCCGAGCCACTGGGTGAAAAGGAGAAGTGCTGACAGGCCGATTTGGAAGGGTGGTGCTGGTGTTTTTATGGTGGGTCTTTTTATTTCAGTTTTAATGCCAGACAAAGGCTGGATCATGAGAAATTGCAGTCTTGTTCTGGACGAAAATAGTAAATGTGTTTAAACTGCCTTCAGACATTGTAATTCTTCTCTCTTTCTTCCTTCCTTTCTTTTTTTCACCCCTCGCAGCAGCTCCCAGAGGACAGGAAAATAAAATAGACAAAAGGGAAATAGAGAAATTACTTCCTTGCTCTTAAGTCTTAGGTCAAGTATGTCTTGAATGCGTTAGAGCCCCGCTCCTTCCGTGCTCTTTTCCAAAAAACACCAAGGAAATACCTGGGAAATGTGGAGTTGGAAATGATCGCTCTTGCTTCACAATTTTTTATTTTTATTTTTTTTCCTCCCACATCCTATTTGCATTATGTGCTGTAAAGCAGCTGTGTTTCTGCTGTAGCTAGTGTTCTTGTTACAGCTAATGTCAAGCAGAAAACCTGTAGCTTGCCAGAAACAGGCTGCATTATATTGAAGACACAGCTTATGTTTGGCTGTGTGTAAATACAGTTAGTTAGTTGGGTTTATCTGATAGCCTGGCAGAGAAAGAGAGGAGCCATACAAACTGTTTTCAGTAACTGTGCTGTTCATACACCTGATAAGATTGAGAGTGCTTTCGAACTACTGATACGCTTTGAATAAGAAAAGAATAATCACGTCCACTGGCACCAGCTTATCGGGAATGAAGTAAAATGCCAGCACTTTTACATTAGCAAAAGTAAATGTTTTAGACACTTCGGGCCTTTTTTCCATGTAAATTAAATAGCAGTGCGCTTTTGAGTGTGCTGTAATGAATGGAAGGATTTATTACCTTGACAAAATTACAGGTGAATATGTTGAGAGAGGAGTCCTCGGCAACAATAACAGCTCTTTTGATAAGTGGCTGCATGTATTCAAGCTTTTGGTACAGAAATTCAGTAGTTTTATCCTCTCTTGCTCTGTCAAGTGTAGTGGCTAACTTGCAATGGGCAGCTCTTCACAGTGCAATGTACTCGTGCTTATTGTAATGTACTGACAACACATTTGAAATGCAGCCCATAACATGGCTCTTCATAGAATAATGCTTGATCATTTGAAAATATGTCCTCTGTCTTCAGTTGCCGTGTATTCTCATGTTTGAAAAATAATACATCTTGGAGTCTTTCCTGGGAAGGCAAGGTATGATTCATCATTAACTTACTCCAGCAGGCGTGAAGCGTGCTCGCATGTGCTATTATCTGCTCGAAGTTTACTGGTTTTTATTTCTGTACCTTTTTCTTTCCCAATTCTTTTATCTTTCATGTGCCTACAATTAATTTTGGGATATACATATTTGATGAATGGTAGTGCAAGAGCAGATTTGATTGATTTTGGATTATTATTGATTACTGTCAATGAGATCACTGCGACACTCTGCAATCAATGGTGTGTGATTAAACCAAGGCACCAGTGTTCTATACATTAGGCAGCAGTCAGGAATTTAGGAACTGAATGTTCAAAAGCTATAAACAAAAAATGTTCAGATTTAAATAGCCCTTTGTTTGGCATTTACTCACCAAGATCTGTTTCTCAGGAAAGTTAGTTTTCTCAAGTGCAGGCTTTCAGTTTAAGAAAGGTCATTGATTTAAGGTTTATTAAATTTTAGCTAAAAACAACTGGCTCCATTTGGGTGTAAAATAATTTAAGTACTTACTGCAGGCAACCTTCATGCTTTAGAGTTGTTGCTCAAAGGTTTCATTCTTCTATGAAGATGTCAACTGTAAATATAAAAATGCATCACTGAAAATGTAATGGTTTAAAGATTCAAACTGAAATAAAAATTCCTGCCTGAGGAAAGCACTATAATCAAAATAAAGTAGTCTTAACTTTTTTTTTTTTTTTCTGTTGAGGCCATAGTAGAAAACAGTGCTTGAAGGCAGCAGGTAGTGATGCTGGCAGGGAATGCCAATTGCAACTTACTTGTTTATTTCCCCTTGTGGAGGACAATCGCCAAGCTCTGGAGTCAACAACACTCGTTGACCACTGATGTCAAGCATCGGGTGAGCTGCTGCCACTCCTGAAATGTGGAACCCCAGCCTTTCAGTCAGTTTGATAATATGGCAAAACAAAATAAAACAAAAAAACAGTGCCTGGCAATATTAAAATCTAGCTGCTGAAGCACTTCAATTTCTGAAAGCTTTCTATGTCTTTCTCTGTATTTTTAGTATATATTATATTTCTTGGGAGCAGTGGCTTAGATGTACACTTGATGGATGACTGGGGCAGGGCTTTTCTTAAAAAACAAAAAAGTGTGATACTTGTGCATTAGGTAATGCTGGAACAGGAAGACTGAAGATGCAGCTGTTTGATCAAATTACTGTGTGTTTCATGCCATGTTAGATAAGTTAGCAGAGATCTCCAAGGTGCGAAGGACAGCGTGCTGACAATCTTACATCTCTTTTAAGAAATCTTTAGCTTTTGCTGAAGTGGCCTGATTCAGGACTAAAGGGAAAGAATGCCATTCATTCCAGTAAATTTTGCATTGGTCTCCATGACTGATTTTTAAAAAATGAATAATCCTCTTTTAAAAGAAATCAAGAAAAAAAAAAAATGGATAACACAAAGATTCACTGCCAGGATGTGGCATTTACACCAGAATAGAGCTGCCTAAAGGCGTGTGACCAGGAAATACTAAGATTACCCTCATAATATTTTCTGTGTGAGCTTAAAAGCAGTGCTGGCGTTATGCCACTGCCTTTAGTCTTGCACTGACTTAGGAGGAGCTAACAAACCTCTGATGGGGTCAGTAAGGCAGAATAAGACTGAGCCCCTGTTTTCCTGGTTTTATGTCCAAATTGCAAGTGAGGTTAAAATGCCAAGCTTATGTAAAAATTATTTAATCTTTGTTTCTGCTGATGAACTTTGAATGGAAAGCTGTAAAATAGGACACATCTGACTGATGCACGTTATCCCGCTATATAGACAGAAACACCTTGGTGTTCCTATGCAGAATTAAAAGTCACAAAGGATGACCGCAGTCGTTCAGCATGCCTTTCCCCACGAGATACAAAATAAATTTTAATGGATGGAGAGTTTCCTTGACTGGCCTCTAAGCAGCGTTTTATTTATGAAAGGGTTCAGACAGTGCTTGAAGAAGTGTAGGAACTTGGCTATTGGATAGAAAGCATTTTTCTATTTTCTTGTTTATAGAAAGAAATAAGCCAAGATGGCATAATGGGAAAAAGGAGGCTCAGTGGGGTTGGTATCCAGTTATTTTGATGCGTCTTTCTGTTAATCTAGTTATAAAGAGAATCTGTGAAGGCAGGTGTGAAAGTAGTATGTCCTGCCTTCATTTTAGAGACTCTTTTTGTGTGAACTTTGTTGTAGGTCACAATGCCTGCATCTGGGTCTTTGAGTGCATGTGATTTTTATCCCTGGTCTCAGTGCACAGCTTGTTTGGTGAGCACAGTGATACAAGTGATACTGTGACTGGATGGTGAACACTGCGATACTGGGACTGTATTTTCTCTCCCAGTTTTTGTATTCTCTCCAGGCACAATATAATTCCAGGTCCATTCCCTTAGTCAGTGATCACCTTTTTGTCTCTACTGGAGCACTCAACGTTCTGTACCAGTGAAGCCATAGGGATCTTTCTAAACCAGTAACATGTGAATTTCATGTGAATATATTAAAAGAAGTTTCTTGGAAAATCTGGAAAAGCTTGTTTCTGCAAAAGTTCAGAAAAGGATGCTTTGTCCACATTCAGTACTTCTCTTAGAGCAAAGCCTATTATTTTCTGTAGGCATGAAGGAAAAGGTGAGTTATGCAGCATGTGTTTATAAAGGTTGTACGTTATGTTTATATTTAAGATTTGTTATATGGAGATGAACTCCTGTAAAAATTAGGCATGAGGACTAAATGCAAATGTGAAAGCTTGAAGCTTCTTGTTAAATTTAAAAGAGGGGGAAGCAGTAGGGTAAGGAAAAAGAGGTCTTCCCTTTAAAAGTTTTTGCGTGGCAACTTGTGGCTTGTTTCCATGTTGGTAGATCAGGTTCTGTTGAAGATGGAGCAGTACAAACCACAACCCATCAGCAGGCTGCTAGTCAGCAGCAGGTGTGAACAACATGGAACAGGATTCACACTGAACCAGAGTGTGCACTAAAAACAAAACCCCTGCCTTGCTTTTACAAGGGCAGTAAGATAGAAACTCTTTTGTCGTGTTTACTAAACAGTGTTCAGTGGACGGTGTAAATGGCCCTGCTCAGCTGCAGAGAAATAAGTGCAAGAACTAGTATGCATTTGAGATTTTTCAAGGCACTTTTTCCTCTTTTAAAAATTAAACTTCTGATAGGGTTAAACCAGAGGTATAGCGGCGGTTGTCAGGGTGTTCAAAGCTATGCTTCAGTTTTGACAGCAGAGGGAAGAGAGGATGGAATGTCAGCACTTGGTGTTTGATAGGAGCAGGTAAATGGTATTGTCTCTTTGAAATTGCTCCTTTATGACTTAGGGCTTAATGTCTGTTTATTACTTCTGTATACAGCTCATTAAAAAAGCAGCTTTTCCAGTCCTTGGAAGTTGCATGTTTGGGGGCTTTTGGAGCCATGTATTTATTATATGCTTTTCATTGAACATCAAATTCTGCCCTTAGGCCCTGCTAAAAACCAGGGGCAGCATTTGCAGTGGACGCAGAATTTACCTGTTGTTATATATTCCGATTGTTTATGAGCTACACCAATTTCTGTCTCAATCAGTATTTCGTCTGACCTGAAAAATGTTCACATTTTAGGTAAAGACATGTCAGGAGACATAATTTTTCCAAAAGACTGTGTATAATTGTATTACTATGAAATTGGTCATTTTTTTCTAATTTTTCTTCAGCCATAATCTGAGAGGATGTTGGCGTACCTGTGAAGTTGCACATAAAAATGTATATAGTTTAGAGGGGAAAAAAAAAAAGAAAAATTTCACTTTTCCTGAAGTGGTTTAGCATTATCAGAAGTTCTACAACTTCCGATGCAGGGAAATTCATCAGATCTTCTGTTTGCAAATTTCAATGAAATTTGGCTCTTTGAAAATCAGCTCACTGATATTTTTATCAAGTCCACTTTAACTGTGATTGCCTTCCTTCCTATGGTGTTCTTGTGGGATTGTAATTGACAATTTTTTTCCTTACTGAACAGAATTTTTTCTAAGCATTCAGTGTTCTCTCAGCAGCAATAACTCCTTGCAAACTGTCAGATCATAGGTAAGCATTTAGGCATACAAGTACTTCTGCTGAAATGCCTGTGTGCACAACAGCTGCTTTTATGGGGTCAAAATCCTGTCCTCGCAGTCGCCTATGTGTCTCAGCTCCTTTAGCTGTCAGGGTGTTTGTGTGCATCTCTTCCTATAGAGATCCAAGACTGATTTCTGGGGAAAACCTCAGGCTTTGGGCAAGGGCTTTGCTGCTGCGTGTGGCCACAAAGCAATGGCAGGAGTTAAATGGGCAAAAGGTTGTGTTCAAGGTGAAAATTGAAGTTAAGGAAAAATGAATAGTTTTGCAAAGGTAGTAGAAAAGTTTATTTTTTTTTTTTTAAATACCTTTGTTGTTGAAAACAGGAGGCTTAGGAATTCTTAGTTTATCGCTATATTAACATTTTCTCATTGGTGAAACAAGTTTGACGATGTGATGCACTGCCTAAAATCCTAGTTTAGCTCTAGAATTGCTGCTCTGATGTGTGTGTGTGTTCTTTCGTGACAAACTGGCAGTGGTTCAGGGTTTTATTTTTAAAGAAGGCGTTCCTGCATGTTCAGAGTCCTGTTTATGTATTGTTGTGAAAACAGGCTACCTCATAATGATGAAATCATAACTTGTGTGATAGCATTGGCAAACTGACTGTAAAGTGCTCTGCTTTTACTGTTTCTCTGCTGTCATAAACTGGTCACTTTACCTTGAAATGCTTTTCTGAGGTTGCTAGTGCATAATTCACCATTTCTGGAAGTTGCTTGTATTGAAATCTGTTGCAAAATGTTATTAGATTTCATATGTGATCCTTTGCATATGTGATCACTTTTGTTTTTTATAATTTCCCCTTGAGATTCAGTGATAGTAAGCCCTGAGGTTCAGGATTTTCATCTAGGACATGTAGGTGTATGGAAATCATTCCTCTTATCTAAAGTCTAGTCAAGATGCTTAACTTCTTTGGCCCTGAAATCAGTCCAGGCCTCCCATGAAAGCAGTCTGTCTCTTGAGATTTTGTTACTGCTAGCTTCTGCCAGGTCAGAAATTTACAAGGATAAACTTTTTGATAATACTTTTATGTCCTCTCCCTCTGCCACATAAAACTGGATTCTATATTATGTTTATTATTGTTAGAGTCCCTGCTCTGTGTGTTTAACATGTAAAGAGGTGAGTTCGTACTTGTTTCAGGCCTTGGTTGCCAGTTAGGACTAGTCCTTGTTTACCCATACAAGTTTATTTACTGTCAGTTCCCTTTTCCAGTTACACCAGTATGTTCCGAGGGAGCAGAATCTAGAACATAGCATGTCTCCATTTAGCCTTTTTTTCCTTAGCTTCAACTTTGTCTTGTCACTTAGTCCAATGAAAAGAAATTTATTTTGATACAATAGTTGAGTGTAATTGCAAATCAATTCAATATGATTTACCCTGTTATTATTTAGTATTTCTGTTATGGTAGTATGCATGATACATGTGGCCCCTGCCATACGTAGTGCGTAAGCACTTAGGTTGTTCTGTTTAAGAGCTTTGACTACAAACACAAGTAATTTGTGCAAGCCTCAGAAAAGGGCACAACACAGCTTTTAATATGGGAAATGCAACCGTACTGTGTATGTGTGCTTATGCAGCTGAGTAACATCTATGCATTTGTGTGTTTTTAATTTACAATAAAAGCATTAACTTCAGCCTAACAATGAGACATGGGCTGTTTTCTTGTAGATCAGCAGAAATCTACCATGGGGAGGCATTTGAAGGAGAGGTGGGTGGTTTCCTCTCTGTCAGTTCAGAGAAGGTGTATTTAATGAAAAGGAGGTAGAGTGAAAAGCAGTGTGAAAGGGAGGGAGATGGCAAGGGAACAGCACGAGCTGCTGTCATTGACGTACAGCAGGAGGGGTGGGAGAAGGCCTGGGAGGGTCAGAGCTGGGCAGCAGGGGATTGCATGCAGCATCTAACTGACTGCTTAATTTTCAATATATTTTTTTTAATGTGATTTTTAAAAATTGTTCTTGGAACAGTACTTTTCAATTAATACATTGAATCAACACTCTAGATGGAAAAGCATGTTGTTTTTTTTTCCCTTGCTGTCGTCTTCACAACGTTTTGCTCACTGGTCTAGAGAGGAAGGCAATGTATTAAAATGTTTGCTTTTGAAGCCAAAGAAAAATTTACTGTTTCAGCTTTCTGTTGAATTTCTTTGCTAGACCTACCAAATCTTTTGTAACAAGCTCTTAGTTTTATGTGGTCTGAAGTGGGGTGCAGAAGCATTTCATTCGAGGAATATGTACTACACAGGTAGAAGCTGAGGCTTGTCGCTGTATGTGTCATAGCTGCTAAAAACTAAAAACTGGGACTGTGTACAATAGAGGAGGGTGCATAGATTTATATTAAAAAAAAAAAAAAAAGCAGTCCTCCTCCCCCCTTTCAACAAAACAAAACACATTTACCTGCAAAAGGGAAGAGGTTGTTTTTGTTGTTGTTACTAAAGCAGTCAAAATTGTGAGGTCACGAGTTTAAGATCTTTCTAAGATTTCAGCCACGTTTTGCTCTCTGTGCACCTCTCAGGCTTGCTGGGAATAGGGACATAGTCTGCTCTGGTGCAGGAGGAGAGGCAGTGCTTCATACACACACTCTCAGTAAAAGGCATTTGGGTTTAAAAAGCAAATATGCATCTCGTCATTTATTTAACCAATTCCCATAGTATTGTACGCAAATGTTTTTTTCCCCCTTTGTATCCTGCTTTCTGCTACGCTGATGATAATGTACCTGGAAGGAAAAGGCCGTCCAAGCTGAGGCAGCCAGCGTCAGACAGGGCGGTCTGCCATCTGTCCCACCTGCTGCATTCATATGTCCATCTGGTTACTGCAATAGCTCATTGCAGGCTTCAACAGAGGAACGTTCAGGCTGAAAAGGAGGCAGTGTGAATTATTTAGGTAGCTCGTGTAAATGGAGGGGGAGAGGAGCAAAGGAGGGGGGCTTCAAGAGGGAGAAAGTACTCTCTTACTCCTCGATGCTTTGGAATGTGTTAATGCATGAGAGCATTTGATTTGCATATAGATTTAGATGTATAGATCATTGTGAAGATTACAAGCCAATGAGTTTTATCTAGATTTAGATAGCTCTCAGCCTGGTTTGCGCATAAAATATAGCCAGTTTCAGAAGGAGAATCTTTGGGGACTTAAAACCAAAGTGAAACTGATGAAATGTAATGCTTTTAGGTATTAATTTAGCAGAAATAAAATATTTCCTCTAAGGGCTTTCTGTGCCCTTTGTTAACCAAGAATTTATAAGTACTTTACGTAGTTGGTACTTTAGATGCACTGTGTAGTTTTGATTTGGTTGTAGTTAGTTACATTTTTAGTCATCTGTACTTTGTTCTAAGAGAAAAAGCAGCTGACAAATATTCCTTTTCCTTTTTCTCTTCTGTATATCAGGTGAAGATTAAACAGTCAACAAACAATTTTGCAGCTGTCAGTGTGTACGTCGTTTTACAGATAGAAGTACATATGCCTTTGTGTTTATATAAACATGCGTAGAACATTTAAATCTCAAATCTCTTGGAGATTTTTAAATGGGGGTGAGCAAACAGTAATGGTACAGTGGCCTTGAAAAACAAATAGATCTGTTTAGTAGCTGCTTGATTTTAAAAATGACCACCAGAAAGCTTATGGTAGATTATTTATTGCTTAAATTGAATTATTTTTAGAAAATATAAAGATCTATTAGTGCTAGATACAAACATAGGGAATTCTTCTGAATCATTTCATTTTGAACATTTTAACGTTAGTGGTGTAATGTCAGATTATCTCTTAATGCAGAAAACACTGGCTTACTGTAATGCTGTGTTTGAAAAATGAAAAGATTGGATTCATACTTGGATATGTTGCTGATGTGAGGTTGTTCTTGCTTTCTGCTTTCAAATGTCTGACTTTCCTCAGCTGTGGAGTAAAAACAGGATCATCTTAAGAGGAATCCTTGAAATTGTGGGAGGGTTTTGTGCCATTGTTTTGCCTGGTTTTAGATCTGCAGAAGAAAGGCGTGCAGCATCTTGAAATCCCAACAGCCTGGCTACTTCCCTAAGATTTGCATGAAATTCAGCTGCAGCCTTCAAAGGGATTTGAGTGGATTGGATTCTTTTAAGGTTAGTCCATGTCAAACCTATTAAGTTCAATTCACATGCAAAACCCTTTTTACATTTTTTTTTTTTTTTAAGCCAATAAGGCTGTAGCTGCTATTAAGGCAACATCGTGTACTTTTGGTAGAACATCCATGGTAATGGATCACCCTACTGGCATCTGTAACCAACATATAATCCACTTTGTCATCTTTCAAATTGAAAGGTTCTGTGTCCTGTATCTTCCTCAGACTGAAGAGGTTTTGTTTGCAAAAGTTGAGATCCTGGAGACTGTTTCTAAGTATCTTAACTTTCTGGAGCTTTCAGTACTTGTTCTCTGTTTAGATCGTCTCTACTGCTAAATGATTGTAGGAGTACAGTATATGTTCTGTGGTGGACCAGGAAACAATTACAGAGAAGAAAAAGCATGAAAATATTTTACAGTGTATACAGGGATAGTGGCTTCAGAACTACAAGGACATGACTTTCAAAACAAGAATTAAATTTTTTATTGAAAGGCCAATAGGAAGAATTCTGTTCATCTCAAACATTAAGGCCTAACTATCTCAATGCCATATACAGAATTTGCAAGTCTATCAGCAGGGTGTGAAAGGTGTTTCAACGGAAGACGCTTGGCTTCATTTAGATACTGACTGAATTAATTAAATAAGGAGCGAGGGACCTAGTGTTTCGCATAGGATGCATCTCATCCCAAAACCTTCTGCCCTGTGTGAGGTTTGAAAGATTTGCCCTTTGTTTTGTGAATGGCTATGACTTGTTACAAAGTGCTGGCTAGGTCCTGTAACCAGGTGAGCTGAATCTTGAAAGCAATTGAGTGTTTACTGCAGGGAATCAAATTCATCCACTTCCACAGTGGGTGCACTGGCACCTGGGCCTTCACTGCCTAGCAGGATGCTGGATTCTGAGCTGTGTTCTGATGTCACTTAACTCACTGAATTTTGCTCAGCTCTAAAGATGTAACTGAGGAGAAAGTAGCTTCTTCTCCTTGTGCTTTTTGTCGTCCAGTGTTTGAACTTTACGCTTCAGTGCTTAAGGAAAACATTGCTTTTAATTATGTTTAGATCAAACATGGTCAATTTGTGTGTAATGGATAAGAACAGAGTATTTTCCTTTGACTTGCAGTTCCAGCTGCTCCAAGTCTTTTAAATATATATATTAATTAAAAAAAAAACAAAACAGTATTTTTCCTGTTCTTACATTTAAAGGAAAAAAAGGAAATGGCACAGACTTTGCATTTAGACTGCCCTCTTTTCTAGTGATAGCTGCAGAAATTGCTTCTGAAATGAAACACTGATTCTTGGGATCTGATCCTGCAAAACCTGCATAGGTCACTTGTTACAGTTAGTGAATTTCCTAGCTAGGTAGTTGGAGAAGGGATCAGTGGAAAATAAGCCTTTTAAGTTGACCTCATTCTCTTGCATCTTGCACAAAAATACAACATTTTTCCCCCAAATAAAAGTCTGAGATTAAGAGCTATTTCACTTTATTTTTCCCAGTATCCATTTAGAGATTTGAAGTTGCTCTGACCTGTGGTCAGAATACTTTGCTGGAGTTTGTGGTCCTCTGTGTTTCATGAATCCAGGGTAATTTTTTTAGAAAGTCCTTAAAACAAGAATATTTTGGCAGGTAAAAGATGCATGTAGGATATGAAATTTTGTCGCTGTATGTAAACTTTTAGTTGTTCATCTAAAAGTTACTTATTGCTAACACCTAAGCCATTCAGGGTTATACAGAGCTTGTAGCTTTTAATGCTAATGCCTTGTAGAACCATAGAACCATAGTATTAATATGACTATTTACGGCTTTATTAATTACATGGGCTAAGTAGCAAAATACTAGCACTTATGTTGCTGTATGATAGTGTTCCTTAAAGCATGCTGTTTTCTTGCTTGTAGATTATTGTGTATTCATACGATATCAGTTAGTATTTGGGGAGATCAAGCTAGTGTTTCGCTGAGGAAGTGGAAGGAGATAAAAAGGCTGCCTAGATATGTGAATTCTTTTTTTCCTCAGCACCTACAGCTTTGTTGCTGCGAATATTGTAAATATCTCACGGGAGAGCATGGTTGTGTTACAGAAGTTAAGTATCTGTGTTGTCTGGTGGGGTGGCTCCTCTGGCAAAAGGGCTTTTTTTTTTAACGTGTGAATAATTAAAAAATGCCTGTGTTGATACAGGAGCAAGGAAATAGTACTGTTAACTCCAGGTAAAGAATAAGAAAATTGTCTGAGGTTTACTTTTCATCTATAACAGCTTTAGGTTCTGATAACGTTTACAGAGCATTAACCAGTCCTCCTGGTTCATGTTTCTGCTTGTTGTTGGCAGCCCCTGAATGGAGCGGAGAAAGGGGGGAGAGAGGTTAAGTGGCGCAGAGGTTAAATTGCTCCAGTGACAGATTCTCTCCAGAAAGGCAGCCAGTTGTTTTAAGGATTAGTTTGGGAAAACTGGATTTGAAGTCCCTTCTCTGCTGCTCACATGTGACATCTCTAATGTTGCCTGTCTCGTATTTGTCAAAGAAACAAATCTTGCTTTCCACAATGAGTGGAGAGTGCTGGGGAAATTTAAAAGCAAACAACAGATTTGATCAGATGCACCAATGATTGGAATTTTAGTTTTATTTTTTTAATATGAGATTCTTAAAACAATAGAGCAGAGTATTTTTTTATGTGTATAGTATATATATTTAGCCATTATATTATGATTGCTGTAAAACAATGTTGCTGAAATAGATAACAGTGCTACTGGGGGAAGTGTAGTTCCACCGTTAAGGTCAGTACCGCCTCCTTAATGAATGGTCTGTTCCTGGTCGAGTTCTGTTGCTGCAGCCACACAGTAGCTCTTCCTGCAAGAACCTTGCATGCCATCCGCTAGCCTTAAAGATTTTCTTCTGGGAAAAAAACCTCACCATATGAGCTACGAGTCCAGGAGGAGGTGTGTAGTCCCTCTTCAGAAAAAATGCGCTCAATCTGTTTCAGACGAGTTCCCCGAAAGATGGGTTAAATCAACTGATTGAGCTGATTTTCTCTCTTGAGGTGATATTTTATTTATATGATAAAATGCTTGGAAAGTGATTAATTTGTCAGGGGAACATCTTGTTACTGTAAATTTGCCGAATGTGTAATAAAATTGCCATAACACAGATGGGAAAATGAAGATCTTTTAAAATTAAATAACTGAGCAGTCTGCCTACATTTTCAACAGTTAAAATTAACTTAGTTAAATTTCTTTGTCATTTTTGCCCCTGGAAGAATGCAAGCCTGGTAAGATTTGTGGAGAACATGTGGTGTGGGTATGTTTGTGTGGTAGGTGGAGGGGATGGGAGAGGGCTGTGTGTTTCTTTCCCTTCTGCATCAGAGGGGTCCAATGCATTTATTTGATTTTTGCTAATGTTCTTTTTTTTTTTTTTTTTTTTTTTTTTTTTTTTTTTTTTTTGCATGAACTTTTAGAAATTAAAATATACAATTTAGATACTCCTTCCTGGTAACAGAGAAATTAAGAATAGGAGGCCTTTGTGGGAAAGTGCCTCAGGTCAGTGAGAGATACCTGAAGTAGTGCATCTATCCTAGTTTGTTACAAATTATTGCTTTCAAATGACATCTGAACAGCATAATATGCTTCTTAGTCTTTATTGCAGTCTGTTATTGTGCAAAGTATACCTGAATTGTCTGAGGAAGGAATACTGTACCTATCTGAATTGCAGTACGTAGCAAGTGAAAATAGCATTAGTGAAGGAACAGTGCCTTTTATTCATACTCATATTCCTACTGCCTGTCCATCTGTCCACTGGAATGAGCCACTTATCATGCTTCTGTGTTTTTTTCCCCTTTCGAGTTAAAGAATTATGAAAGGAAAGTTCAATTTTTTGGTTTGTCCCTTTATGACAGGTATACTGGAGATTGTAGTCATTTGGATTAAAAACATATCCATCACCACAGGCTGACAAGTTATTATTATGTCTTCTTTGGACATACAAATTTCATCTCTAAAGGTTGGAAGACCTAAGAATGCCAACTTTTTATATAAGTAATTATCTTAGCAGAGATGTACTGCGTACTGTTGCTGTATTTTTCTACTTCTATGGCATTCCTGGCCGTATCACCCCCAATGTAAATCTTGGGCCCTCATATTTAGTAAAACCTGTAGGATAACAGTGCGCCTACAATGTACTGCCAGCCAATCACACCCCATCATATGCTGCTGTTGTTTGTTGTCCTGTGACATGTTTCAGGTGATGTCCCATTTTGCATCTGACAGTGGGTGCGGCCTCCCTTAGGTGTTTGCGCTGATCTAGTTTCCATCTATAGGCAGTTAAAGTTTTCAGTGTGTTGGTGCTATCTTGGCTGCTCGTAACTTGTTTTTTTTAGAAATTCAGGCCATTCCTTCTGTGAAGAAACTCCCATTAACTGATTAGTGCTGATACTCAATTTACTGGGCAGCTCAAACTTGCATTAGAATCAGTGAGGCCCAGCACTTCTTGGGCTCACATGTGTTCAGTTATCTTACTGGTGGAACATAGTGCTTTCTTCAAGCCCTTCTTTCTTTCCTGGCTTACTCAAACACAGTAGGCTTAAGCAGAAATTTTAGATCTACAAAGAATGCATATTTGATCCAGACTTCATACTGCTGAAATAATGAAAGCTAATTTGTCATCAAAATATAACTGCAATTTGCAGCGTGTAATATGAAGTAATTAATGTGTGGCTGTTCTTGTAAAGCTTTTCTTAGGCAAATCTCTTGGTGAATTCTTACCCAAGAGATGACCATGGGTTAAGCGTTCGGTAATTGCAGAATATTGATATGATTGCTTTGCAATTGCAAGTAGCAGCACACTTGTTCTGAGTGTCTGGTAAATGTTTGTTACTTTAGATTTTTTTTTTTTGGAACATTTTTCCTTTTCTTCCTGTAACCCTTAGCAAAATAGAAAGCTAAGGGTAAAAGAGTTGAAACCTTATCAGGACGTGGTGAAAATCTCATCCTGCAAACTTGCTGGAGTCGTGCAAACATTTGGAAAGTGAAAGCTGCGGTGGCTACTTCCTTGCTGACCTTTGCTGCTTGTGTCCAGAGGCAAAGCTCTGATGTGTAAACCCAGTGGCATAAGTAGGTTTAGGTTACGCATAGCAATATGTGAAGAATGAGGAACTGTGAAAAGCCAAAGGCTTATTTATTTATTTTTTAAAATCTGTAATCACACATTACAATCCGAGACAGACTGGAAGGGACTTAACCTGAATAGATTTTTGCTTCTGTAAGTTCTCTGATTTATTTCAGCATGTGATGGCTGTGGTTATCAGTAGAGTACCCAAATATTTTTACTTACTCTTAATTTCCAGAGCCTCCAGAATCAAGATAGATAAACAAACAAAGAGAAAAAAAATTGAAAGAAAGAGATTAAGTTTTTCTTAGAGTTTCATTGGCAAATCTTAAGGGATGTAGATAATAGTGTAGAAATAGAAATTGGTGCTTACAGATAGGACACGCGTCGCACAAATGCTCAAAAAAGTATAGACTGCTATGCCCTCTGAGTACTTCAGTGTCAGTGTGGTTCTTTCTGGATGCAGTAGGTTATGGTGGCATACCAGTGGCATCTTGTTTATTGAAGTATCAGGACCTTAGGCTTTCTGAATTCCCCAGCCCAGCCTGTGAATAACACCATTAGCTACTAAAAATTTTCAGAGCTTCGAAGTCACTGAGCCTATTCCCCTGTAATATTTGACCCATGCACACAAAGAAATACTTTAACAGGAAAGTAACCATTTTAATGAAGATGTAAGAGGAGATTTAATTTAGATATATTCAACCTTAAAATAATATTCTCTTATAGAAAAACCTGTGTAAAAATAATCAAAGTCTCATTTCTGGAAGTTCAAGGTAAGTTCCATTAATAGAAGTAAAACTTTGTACTTCCAAGTTGTGGTTTCATGAAAGCAATGGCAACAAGGGGAAAAAAAAAATAAAGAAAATACATTGGATTGGGATTTTCTAGAACCTCAGTTCTGTCTCATGCCATGTTATTAGCTGGCGAAGGAGCATTCAGCAACTCTTCACTGTCTCTTCATCCGTGAGAAGGAGATAATGGGACACTGAAATCCCCAGAAATGCAGTTCAAGATCTGCATTAAAATCAGTATGTAAAAGTTGGATATTATTAATAAATGTTAGCACAATATAAGTACAAGTGTAACTGGTAGGAATATTTAGAAACGTGGTGTTAACCAAGAAGCAAGCCCAGTCACCTTAGTAGCAGTAGAGTCTCCAGCTGCTTTTCTGGATTGGCTGCAATGCAGGAAGGATCTGTCCTCTGCACTATTCCCAGGCAAGATCCCGCAAAAATGAGTGTGGTTTTTGTCATCCTCACATAGCTAAGAGTCAAGCTGTGGCTCCATGTGAAATACTGCTATTCAGGAGACTATTTTAAACCACTTTTGAGTTTTTGTCCCTCACATGTTGCTGTCTTGCAGACATTTTCATCTCATAATTTTGAAGTAAGCCCCCCCCC
>JACDJE010000013.1:694940-813035 GCA_016647715.1 Pavo muticus
CCCCCCCTCCCCCAGCATCTTAGATTTCACTACTTCTAGTTTTCTTAGCAAAAATACAGTTCCAAGCTTTCGATATGGGAGCGTGACAAAGTGATTTTATAGCCAGTACTGAAAGTGACTAAACTTGACAACAATTGTATTTTATGACAACCTCTGCTTTCAGATCCCCAGTCTACTTTCCTATCATCAGCTGTGGTTTCTCCCTTATTCCCCCTCTCGCCCTCTCCCACCCGCCCTGTGGCTGCTGCTCTCAAACAGGAGCAGTTCCGGATCCCTGCACTGACTGGAAGCAAATCCTTTTACCAGGAGTGCATTTTAATGGACAACATGCTTCACTTAAGTCACCAGAATCTTAACTGTATAATATTCAATTTTTTACCAGCCCAGAACCAAAGCTTTTTATTGAGAGCAATGTCCATAAAAGTAGTGGAAGAATTAGTATTACGGAACTAAACCAGATTAGGAGGGAATGTGAATTAGATTTGGTAACAGATGGTGCCATGGAAATTAAAGGTGCTTTGCGAATGGAAGCGACAGCAGCTTGCCTCTTTTCCTCTACTGTCTCTCTCTTTCATACGCTTGATAGACGGGTATAAATCAGAACAATCCCTTCTTGACAGCCAATTTCCAGAATTTGATCTGGTTAAAGACATGGCTTTCCTGCTCCACGCACTGAAAGCGGCTGCTGTTTTATTTTTATACAGCACCTTGTCATATTTAGGAAAGTGGAATCACCTGCCTCCTTTTAATGAAATTTTCTTTAATTACAGTTTTAGCTCTTTAGTGTTAATTACTTTTCCATTCAGGCTGAGTTCTCAGCCTGTCTCATAGGAATGTATTTCTCCCTCTGCCACACCTCCCTACACTATTCATGCATACGCTTTCATTTTTCTAAAGATGCTTTTCGTTGTTGGAAGTTGTTGTCAGATCCATTATAATTAGATCCTAATTATCAAAATCATCATTATTGTGTAGGGAGAGGAAGCTTTGTAAACAACCCTTAAAGTTGTAGGATCTTGTTTGATGGAGGAGAAACCTTTTGGGATAGATGTGAGTAATAGACAAGCAAACACAAACATTCCTGAAGGCTCTGCTGGGAAGCGTGTGGAGACCTAGAGAGTCTCTAGGGAAGGAAAACCCACCTGACTTCTCTTCATGTCTTATCTTCCAGGCTGTAATCCCACATTTCTCAGGAAAAATCAGTAGGAAATTGCCCTGCTTCAGTTTGCTTACATAAATATCCATTGTGGCACATCCCCTTTGGGTGTTCACTTGTAAAAGTCGCCTTTCTGGTCCATGCCAGGACCGCGCTACAGGTGCCTTAATACAATTACTGCTTGGTGTTTGTGGCAGCAAGTACAAGTGGAGAGACTACTGTGATGCGCAGTGATGGGGAGCTTCTCCTGCCATACACTCAGAGCAAAATAATAGACTATATTTAAAAGAAAAAAATCTCTCAAAGTTAGAGAAGATCCATAGAGCTGGCAACGAACAGTTGGTAGAAATAAAGCTTCCTACTGGCAGTCAAATCAAATGTAGTAACAACTCAGCGGCTCCCCGCTGCTAGCTGACAGCATGGTGTAGCACACTGGGACAAACATTCACTTAAAGGCTGATTGCAGGCAAACGCCATTTCCCAGCTCCCCAAGTAGCTCTGTGACCGCGTGGGGGGGACTGGTGCTGGTGGCTGGGCTTGGGACAAAGAGAAGATCGCTGCCTCTTAAGTTTGAGTCCCGAGCCCTCCAAGCTCTGGGCTCACTGCTACTATTCCTGGTACTCGCTTTCTAATTGCTCCTGCAATTTGGCTAGCAAATTATCATTCTCCTGTTATAGATCCAGAGAAAATCACAGAGGGAGCTGGGTAGGAGGCAGGTACATGGCATGCACACACCTACATGCTACCTCTCTGAGGGAAGGGAAATGCTGACAGAAAGTGAGGAAAATCTCACAATACAAAATTTGTCTTGAGACTGAAGGCATTTTTTGTCATCCTTTTTCCTTTTGGGAAGTGCTGAGTGGCAGCTGTGTGTCTCTGATCTGTGATACTGGCTTACTGACTGGGCCAAGCAACTGCTTTTGATGCTGTAATCGTTTCAAAATAATCCCTCTTTAGAAAGCCTGTTATGTTCTTGAATAAATCTCTGCATATTTTCATAGTTTTGTATTTTTCTCCCTTGAAGTAGCTGAAAGTAGCATTTTATTTTTGTTTGCTACTTCAGTTGACTTCTCTTAATAAGAGAAGAATCCCCACAATTAATGATCACATGACTCCTCGACACTTCACCACGTCCCCTGGGGCTGGAGGCAGCAGGTGGGCTCCACCTGCTCCCATGGAGTGTATGGGGCTCCAGCACCAAAAACGCCAGGCTCCCTAAACAGAGACGTCACTCCCTTCCAATATGTGCTGTGAATTGAAAGCTTTAGTCTGCAGTTTGAAAATATGGAGTGGTAAAATCGTGCTCTTCTGATCAATAGACTGATTTTCATATGATCAGGCTTGGCCGTCTCTTTAATGGTCACATCACAGCCTTTCTTA
The DNA here is from genome assembly GCA_016647715.1 of Pavo muticus. Lineage (NCBI taxonomy): Eukaryota > Metazoa > Chordata > Aves > Galliformes > Phasianidae > Pavo > Pavo muticus. The sequence goes on from JACDJE010000013.1 coordinate 697,477, forward strand.
TAATCTGGGCACAGAAACTCTGACACAGTGTGTGTAGGCTGTGAAGAGCTGAGTCATGTGAGCCACCGTATGTACCATAGCAGCACAGCTGGGAGGTGTTAGGATGCTAGGGGCCAGTCAGCAGGGGGTGATGAGTCTGAAATCCTGTGTTCTAATGAGCTATAAGCACAAACCACAGACCTGGTCTAACTGTGGAAATGTTAGAAACAAGTGAAAAGAGAAACATAAAAATCAAGTAGGAATATGAAGTATTTACTGATGTTTAAGTTGAGTCATAGATGTCTAAAATGACATATGTCATAATTTTGGTGCATATATATACATAGACAATATCGTATGTTCCTTTTCTGTGGAACTCCCAGAATGCTTGCCGTGTAAAGTGCTATCCACTTCTTGTGTTGTTTTCCTTTCACTATTTCCCTTTTTTTTTTTTTTTTTTGAATATTTGTAAGCTGATTCATCAGAGCATATAGAAAAGAGCATCTCCTTCTACTTGAAATAGAAAATGTTTGTAGAAGTTGGTCTTTTCTGCAGGAAGCTTTCTGTGGCAGTGGTCTGTTGGTAGTGCGTAACAGCTAATAGGATATTTGTTTCTTACATGTGTGCAAACATAAAGGTCAGTTCTGCGATTTTCCTCTCAGCTTTATTTTTTGCTTCTCAGTTTGAGATGTTTTTGTTTGGAGGTGTGCACTTCAGTGCCATATATTGGATGCACTGGCAGCTGTGTTACTGAGGGCTGGCACCTCTTCAGGTGTCTGGTTCTTTGGCCCAAAGGTGCAAGGCCTTTAATTATTCTTCCCTGTTTACTTTTTGTTCCCCAAAAAATACCCGATGAAAAGAACAGTCATTCTGTAGCATGGAAAGATTTAAATGCTGTTGGCTCTTAAGTGCTTCTGCTTTTAAATTCAGAAGAGTTATGTTCCAGTCTGTCAAATCATAGGAGCTGTAGGCTGCAGAGCTTGTGCATGTCTAAGGATGCATTTAATTAAACCTGCATTAGTGCATCTATACAGACTTATTAAAACACTTAGTTTGTCTCAATAATATTGATTAAATAGCAGTAGTTTGTTTAATCTAAGTGTATTTTTGCTGTTACTACATTACTTCCTAGTAATCAGGATAATAGTCATCATCAGTGAAATATCACGTTAGTTACGAAGTAATGCCATAAGAATTGATTTAGGCTTGGCAGGAGAGGAAGGCTTTCTGTCATATAGTGCCAGGGCCTGATTTGGATTATTAGAATGAGAGTTTTAAACGTAATTTCTGTTCATATAAACAGTATGTGTTTTATAGGCGTATGGGTTATTCCGTACTCTGAGTATCCATTATATCATGGAACACCTCAGACAGTTAATTATGCAAACATCATGTAAGTAATTACGCAGTATTATTATGCATTTAAGAGTTTTATTGATTTGCCAGTTGCTCACTTGCAGTATTTAGAGCTCTAAACAAGAGATGCTCACCCTCAGAGGAAATAGGGCCGAGGAAATGAGCTAAAGATAAATGATAGTAGTATGCATTGTCGCATCAGATGTAAGCCTTAAATGCAGGAGCTGTCAACAGCGATAATATGCAACACATTGGGGTATCTCAGGATCATTTCCTTCTTGTTAACAAAGTTTATCAACCAGGAAGCAGAGGGAATCAGCTTGAAATAGAAAGGGAAGCAATAACAAATATTTATACCTAGAGGAGAGGTGTTAAAACAGTTCCCCCTCATTTCCAAGGTGTTGCAAGTTACTGAAAAATCTCTGTTTTTAAAAGCAACCTAGAAAATAGGCTCTGTGAGGCGCAAATGTGAAGGCTTGGATTGCTTTGCGCAACTCCAAGTGAGTGTGCAGTGAGTGCTGCAGCAGAGCCTGGGCTGCCTGCAGGCCGGCTCAGTGCTGGGCGCTCCTCTGTCACTGCTGCTGGGAGCTCAGCAAGGGCTGCAGGTGGTGTTGCCTCTTTGATTGCAGCAGCTGCTGCAGCGCTTCGCCTTGCCGTGGTGAGGGCTTCAGTAAAACAGAAATGAAAGAAAAAAATACAGGAAATAATGACAAATTCAACGGTTAAAAAAAAAAAGTATATAAATTCAAAGCCACCGCCATTCCGTTTCGTGCAGAATATTCTACTACATGGTTGTACGTGGGTGCTTATTAACAAAGACCTAGTTTCGTTTGTGCATGCACAGAATGAGATTAGCAGTAGTTGCAATTAGTGATCTCATCCACTACGTTAACCAAGTGGACCATACAATATTTCTTATTAAAGAAGAAATCCTTTCTTTTCCTTCCCCCAACTAAGCCAGTGCACCTTAATGCAATGATGATATGTTAGAGCCAGCAGTTGTCAAAGCACCGTATTACTGTGATGCCATAATGACACCCTGTCTCTGCAAAGTAGTCATGTTTTCTCAAATCACACGTTGCACCGTTGATTTCTGACATGACACTTCATTCAGTCACTTGCTTTTTCTTTGGCATCTCCATTCTCTGACAATAGCAGCTGGTGCCCATTTTCCTCCTAAGTGATTCACATTTTGCCACTTTAGTGGAGTGCAATTAGCTGGAGCAGAAAAAAAAATTCTCAGTGTGAAGCAGCATGGCCAAGATTGCGCCATGGCTCCTGCACGGGACCTGCTTGGGATGTTACAGGCATCTGTGCAAGATGCTGTGTTGCCATTCCTTTCCACACTCTTTGCCTGCTGCTTTCAGAGGTACAGGTGTGGGAATGACTACAGTGTGCCTCACAGTTCCCTATTGATTTTGGTGCAGATTCTGAAAGTGAGCATGGTATTTGAGAGGAAGTGTGGTCTTCAATGGTCAGAGTGAGGAGCTGGGCTCCATCCCTCACGCTGTTGTAGGCTTCTCACATGGACTTGCTTATAGGCAATGGTTCTTTGCAGCCAAAAGGCGAGGATAACCAGGTGAGACGTTTTGGGTCTTCATGCACGTGGGTTAGAGGACCGTGCCCGAGGTACATGGGATGGATGGCCCTGTTAATGCACAGAGCACCTACGTTTGTATAATGACATCTGCCTCGCTGCTGCTCCCACCAGTAGCTGTCACTAAAAAATTCAGCTGGTAAGAACCTGGCCTTTATGGAAATAGAGCAATTCTCTTTTCAAGAGAAGAACTGAAAACTTCATGTGCAGGTAATAGTGGGCTTTTGTGCTGGTTTATAATAAAGGTGCTCACTGTAATTATTGTGACTAATTACCACTCTCACTGAAGCCACCAGTACAGCTCTGAAATAGTGAATGATACTGTAAGCAGAGCTTTTTGTTCCTGAAATGTGATTGCAGATTAAGAAGTACTGTCTTGGGTTTTTTGACATCCTTTAGGCATTGACAATAAGGGAAAGACAATTTGCTGAACCAATTGTATGCGTGGATACATACAACTTGAATGGGAAGGCTTTCTTTTTTTTAAGGCTATATGCTCTAATCAGATGTGGTTAATTTTTGCACTCTGCTTGTATATTGATACTGATTTAGCTAGTGTCAGCGCTGTCAATATCATTAGCAATGTGGCAGGTAGATGGAAATATGAATGTGATTGCATTAATGAATTCTTAATATATTCAACCTTACATAAGCACACGGCATACAATTTGTTCGCTATTGTTTAAGGCCACTTTGAAGCAGGGCTGGGTTTTGAAGCGCTCCATCGGTATCCCTTTATACCAGCAGAAGCTGGCTTCAGGTCTCACTCAAAGACAGAAGCTGGGAAGCAAATTTAGCAAGGATGTGAGGAGTTGTACCACATATTACGTATTACTAGCAGTTTGCAGAACTGTATGTAGTTCCTTGTGCGTGCAAATATGGAATGATTCAGGAGCCCGTCAGCTGCTTTCCCTGCAGTTCCTCAAAGTTCACCCGAGCATTCCTGGTTGTTTGAAAACTTCCCTGGACCTGCTGTGGCTTTGACTTAAAATATAGTAAAGGAAAAAAACAACCCCACCAAGGCTTTAAAATAAATACTGCACGTTTTTATATGACACATGTTATTTCTATTCATAAACCTTAACTAAATTTAGATTTTTATTAATCCAATGTGACCTAAAAATTTTGCATTAACAGCACAATGTGGAATTGGGCTTATTCTCTTTGAATGCAGATAAAGCCATCATCTTGAAAATAGCTCTTTCTGACAAAAAGGTGTTCTTTTGAAATAAAGTCTTATTCACTACATTCCTCTTGGAGTTAATGTGAATTTTAGTGCCTCTAATTTTAGATTGAAGTGAGGTTTAGAATAAAATCCACTGGCTGACAATTGAATTTATAGATAGTTGTGAATATTTCAGGCTTGAATAATAGAGCTGTAGAATTTCAGACAGAGAGAGGAAGGGAGAATTAAGCTCCGACTGTAGTTTTAGACTATAATGTGGTGGTGTCTAGGAATTCTTCAGGGTAACGAGCTAAGTAGTAATTAGGAGGAGCGGAGGGAGGGGTTGTAGCCTAGGCACTGCTCCAGGCACTGGGTTGGTGACATGCTGGTGGCCCCAGCTGCCATCTTCACAGGGCCTCCTCAGCCTCTTCAGCCATGGTGCAGCAGCAGCAGAGCAGGGTGATGGATGCTGGTGCTACCCATGGGTGCACCGCCCTTCCCCTGGTTCCCTGCTCTAGGACATAGAAACTTTCTCTCCTTGAGACCTTGGCTGGTGTTTTCTGCTTGGAACGGTTAACGTTTTATGGGCCTCACCTTGCCATCCTGCAGCAGGCCGGCCCACGCTTTGGAAGCTGCAGCTTGAAGCAGCCACATCTTGGTCAGCACCAGAAAGCACTGCTCCAGGAGCATCAGCAGGCAGGCTTCATCCTGCACAGAGCTTCTGGTGCGTGTTCATGCTCGCAAAACTATGACCATGTTTCGGTTCTGACCGCTTTGAGTGGAGACAGCCGCTTTCACACTGGCTAAAACCAGTACATTTGGACAACTAATTAATTGCAAATGGCTTTTCTAGGAAGTGGAGGGTGATTCTCAAGCTTATTGTTGCGCAAATAAGAAAAAAAGTAGAAGGAAGGTTTAGAGGGACAAGAATGTGCCATCAAGCTGGGTGCAAGAGGCAGTACGCAACAGGACTCTTGCTTTATTTCGAGACTTGTCCTGTGGAGTTTTAACAAGAGGGGTAAGAGAAGATCACCAGGTACCTGTTTATTCAATAAAAAGGACCTCACTGTTTAGTGTAAAGAGAAACAATATAAAAAATAAGTTGTTGGAACGTGAAAGTTAATTGATAATTTTAATCATGGCTGTATAAAATTGTGTCAAAGAAAGAGGAGAGAGAGACAGTGCGACACCGTGTTTTAGTACCCTAATAACTTCTAACTCCAGTCTAAGATCGTAATGTATGTGAGAGCGGTCCAGTAATTATAAGGTAATAAGTGGAGTGGTGGTGTAAGTGCTCTAAATTAAAAGGAATTTGCAGAGCTGCCGTAAGTCAGCGCCGACCCGCTTTCTTTCAAACGTTGACTTGAGAAAAGTGCTTAGCCTGGAGTGCAAGTAGAGAGACAAGAGAGAGCTATCTATTAATTACAGCACTCATTAACAGTGACGGCTACAAGGCAGCAGATGCAGAAAAAAAGGCACATGGTACTGCAGGCTGGCAAGGGGATTTCCCCCCCTCCAGTTCTTGAGGAAAGGACAACACAAGCAGGTGGTCCAGTGTAATAAGATATTTCCACAGCTTTAACCTTCCCATTTCCTTGGCTTATTTGCTGACACCAGATAGCATGTTCCTTCCACCTTCCCAAATAAGTACGGATTTTAAGTTTGGGGGTGAGATTTCTGCAAATCAGTCTGGCTGCTATCCAAATTCACATCCAGCTTATTTTCAGTAGTATTTTCCAGTAAAATTTACAGTGATTGAGAGATCCTAAATAATTCTGATGGGCACTGATTTTATCGTAAATCTTATCCTAAGCAAACACTTGTGAGGAATGGTCAGGCTTTGATCTCGATTACACTCATTGGAAAATATGACAAGTCTCTGGATTTATGTCTATTTTCCATTGGTTTCCATTTGATTCTGGAGCTTAAAGTAAAAAATTATATATGTTTAGTAAGTATACATTTAATATGTACACATTTATATTTAATATGCCAAAAGTTGAATGAGTGATGTAGAAATCTCAAAACTGACTTGAGAAAGTTACTTTGTCAGATTGTCTGTACTCAAGTGCTTGCTTTGAAATCATGAATCTATACCTCCAGGTGGGTGGCCTTACGGAGTAGTTGCATTTCTGCTGAAAATGATTCTAGAGAAATGCTCATAACTGTCATCTGTACTTGGCAGCTTCAGATGCTACTGTCAGGAAAATGCTGGGTAGGCCATTTGCAACTATGGTCTCATAATCATAGCTGTAGAAAATGAAGATGGTATCTGATTCAGAGTTTTCAGATTATTATTTTTGTTCTTTATTCTTTCTAGAATGCATTTAAAAATAATATCAAACTTGGGCACAGAATACACAAGATTTTTTTCCCCTGTAGAAAGTAAGTGCTAATTTATTGGCTCAAATGTTTTATGGTTTTGTTTCAGATGCTTAATTCTGAAAAGGTGAGAACTGAGATAGAATCTCACCTTCTTAAAGACAAAACTTCTATCTGAAATTTCCTCTAATATATTTCTTTAATCCAAGAATGGAACATGTAAAATGTCAGATCCTATAGAGCTGCAGATATATGGGATGCTGGTGTAGTTATTACTGGTTAGTCTGAGGATAATGGCTAGAAAGTAATTGCAGCCAGAGCTGATTAATCATTTCACTTAGATTTTGTGAAAATGGAGTCCAGCCTTAATTACTTGTTAGAGTCCCCAGTTGATGTGCTACTCGGTTACTAAATAGCCATATATATAATAAAGCAATATTAATAAAGAAAAAAAAGCTTGTGGGAGACATGCTCTTCAATTCTGAGATCAGTTCAATGGATGATGGATACATGTTTTATTCAAATGTGTTGACAAATATTAATCACAGAGCTAAACATGTATTTTCAAGTTTGAGTACATATTTGTCCCTGATAATGATAGAATTTACAAAACAAAAAGCACTGGTGGAAAAAGAAATGTAATATTTTAGTAATCTAATGGGATTTCAGGATGTTTTGACTCCCTGGATGACAAGTTCAGAATTTAGAGTCGATCTGAAGTTGACATGTAACCTAGAGGGCAGGTAGAGGGGACAACAGATGGGTTTGGTCTCTTAAAGTTTTTGTTTACTGCCTGTCTGGAGCTTTGACAAAGCTCTGTCGTGCCCTTATGCTGATTACCTTCATGTAGAACAAGAGGTATTGACTAATGAATGAATGATATGCAGTCCCTAACCCTTCCAGAGCAGACCAAGCGAGCACTGTCTTTAATACACAGATTCCTTTCTCTCTCTCCCTGCTCCAGGCTTCTCTGCAGAATGTCAAGCAAAGATCGACACATTGATTCTAGCTGTTCGTCGTACATCAAGACGGAGCCGTCGAGCCCTGCCTCTCTGACGGACAGCATCAACCACCACAGCCCTGGTGGCTCCTCAGACGCCAGCGGGAGCTACAGTTCCACCATGAATGGACATCAGAATGGGCTGGACTCACCTCCCCTCTACCCTTCAGCCACAGGGCTTGGGGGCAACGGGCCCGTCAGGAAACGGTATGATGACTGCTCCAGTACCATCGCTGAAGATTCACAGACCAAATGTGAATATATGCTGAACTCGATGCCCAAAAGACTGTGTTTGGTGTGTGGTGACATTGCATCAGGGTACCACTATGGAGTGGCTTCCTGCGAGGCCTGCAAGGCTTTCTTCAAGAGGACAATTCAAGGTTGGTGATTCTTTAAACATCTTTTCCTTCTTCTGTTCAAAGTGAAGCAGTACAGTCCTTGATTAAATGATGTTACAACTTCAAGCCATAGCTTCTGATTCTTCATAGTGTTTGGTCCTACAGATGCTACTTGTGAAAAAGCTCCTTTGGGCTTTGTTGTGAGCTCTGTCATGTTAAACTCATTGTTATGTTTATTTTGCTTATCAAAAATAGTAGAGCCATCCGGTGCATATTCAGTTCTTTTTTCTGAAGGAGTTCCTCGTGGATTCTCATCAGTGCTGCCATGAAAAGTGATTATTTTTTTTAATGTCGTTATGGATACCTCTTGAACATGCCTTGTGGCACACATGCTTGGATTTTGCTCCTCGCTATATCACTACCATACTTAAATTCCTACAAAAATCCTGTATATCTTTATCAAAGCACTAGTGTATTTAAGAATGGAACAAAATGTAATGCTGTAGTGTTTTGTTAGTGTCAGACTATTAATAAAGTGGCCTTTCACCCATACAATATACCGTGGCCTTAACAGGTTTACCAAATGGCCTGTAAGATTACATTTTAAGGACAGTAAGTTGACAGCTTTTGGTCTCTGCTGAGTACCTTGTGTTAATCTGCTCTTGATACCTGTTACAAATATGCCACATATTTTGGCATAAGTTAGTTTGAATGGAATAATTTGCACAACCACTTGTTCTAGCTACAGGACCAGTGGAGACAAAATAACCTTCTACTTTCATTTAGATATCATCCTTTCAAGTAAAATTGAAGGTGCTTTATTTAAAGAACATGAGGACAAGCTTGGCCTGTACAGGAATATAATGTCACATTAAATTAAATTCAAAGTTCAGAGACTAAAATTAGGTTGCTAAGTCCAAATTTAAGCTCCTCAATAAAACCTGCTTGATTTTCATAGATGCTGAGCACCTGGAATCCTCAGGAAAGGCACGGCAACCTGGTGGTATGCTTTGCATTTTTAAAAATGAGTTGTAGTAAGGAGAGTAAAGTTAGTTCCAATTTGCAATTTCACATGGCTCTAAATTTGAAACATTTGATCAAAGTTTTTAAAATATACTGCTTCCACATTTCATATACAGTTAATAAACAAAAATAATGTTTTCTTTTAAATTTAGCCATTGCTATGGTTTTTTTTTTTAAATTTATCATTTTACTCTCTGCAACTAATTGTTGTAAGCATACCAAATCCACTACTCTGGGGGATTTGGGCTTTTTACCAGCATGAAACAGCCATTTCACGATGCCCGTATTGCCACCAGAAAGAAACAGCAGAGCTCTGTGGTGATAATGGAGCTGATTTTTAAAAAGTTTGCAATTGGTAAATAAACATCAATTCAGAAATTTCTAGTTACTTGGGTTCAAAAAGTGGTGTGGTTTTTTTTTTTTTTTTTTTTTTAAAGCTGGTTTAATTTGACCTTCAAGAACATTTTCAGGAAAGCTCAAAAATCTTCTCAGTGAAGAAATTTGTATTTGTGGCTGCTAAATTTCAAGTGGCAACTTCAGCTAGCAACTTTGATTTTATAAATGGCATTTAATTGCTGCTTAATAGCTATTCTACAGGACTGAATTAATGCATGATGATTTTAGTTGTATTTTGAGCATCAGAAAATGCATCAAAATCTCTAACTGAATAAAGCATTGACTTCTGGCTGTAATATATAGCCTGCAATTTTACACCACACCACAGACAGCAAGTTTCTGGGCATGGAAGCACAAGACAGAGACGTCATTCTCCAGATTAGCAACCTGGACTTGGCCACACAGCTCAAGTTAGAACTGGCAGCTGCGCAAAACATCTCAGCAGGGTTAGAGCACTAGCTGCATCAGCAGGTGATGGTGCTGTGAAGACCAAAAAAAAAAACGCAGTGAGGCAAAACCTGGCATTGAATGGAAAAGCAGTAACAAAGATACTAAGAATAGGAGGTATGTTACCATACCATCATAACGTCATGGTAGCTTCTTCAGAAATGGTGCTGACTCAACTGATGCAGGCTTAAGAGTTTTCAGATACCATCTGAAATAATGGAAGCTACGCATTTTTGGTGAATCAAGCCATCATTTGTGTTAAATGACAAGTAGATAAGAAAAAGCTACTCCTTTTGGTTTGAATAGATAAGTTCTACCTTTGAGCTTGCATGAGGAAAAGTTCTCCAGTCTGATTTGCTATAAATGACAGAACTTAATGTTTGTAGAGGTCATTCTCCTCTTCCATTTTCTTGCTTCCTGGTTCACAGCACATTCTTGTTCTGTTTGTTTTTAAAACAAATTGATAGCTGAATAAGTACAGATAAGAAAACAGGAAAAAAAGAGAGAAATTTATAAATACAGGGTAGTAAAGCAAAGTAAAGAGAGTCAAATATGCATGTGCAAGAATAGCTTATCTTAATTAAAAGTTGCTTATTTTAAATCTTAATAACTTAGTTGTGATATGTAAATAATTATAGATTCAGTGAAAAGGAATGTTTCACTTACCAGACCTTTCTTGCTTTATCATTCATAAGTTACTAAATTAGCTCAGACTTGCAGAACATTAGTGCTGCTCCTGTTGAAGTCATGGGCAAAACTGCCCTGACTTCAGTGAGAGCAAGGCTGAGCTGACAAAGTGTGACTGTGAAGCAGATCTTGTGTTCATGTCAGACCTGATGTCCTTTCCACTAAGTCAATGGGATTCTTTCCATTCTTTCCATTTCAAGGGAGCCTTGTCAGATATCAGTAGGTGAAAGCCACAGGCAGCTGTTCAGAGAACCAGTGCAGTGTCTGCTCACCACTGGCACCTTACGTAAGGCAGGCAGGCAGGAAGCACATCACGAGATATGGGTAGCCTCTTACAACAGGTCAATTTCCCTCTAGTGTAGACTGTACACCTGTTTTAAGAGATAATGGAGGTTGTCATTCCCTTTCAGATGATAGAAATTTAGCCTAAAAACTGTCTATTTCTGGCTGACAGATTTCTCCTCCTTCGTGCCTCTTGCAATACCTGGTGGTTTTCATAAAAGTAAAAGGAAAACGGAATGAACATTTTCTTGAATTACAAGAGGAGTTTTTCTATTCTGAATATAAATTGTTTAACATACCACTGAAATATTTAAACTTGATGCTGTGATAAAGAATGCATAGATAATGATAAAAAAATCAGTAACAAAAAATAGAAATTGCATGGTTTAAAACAAAACCCAGAGCAACGACAACAAAAAAAACCACACACACAAAACAGCTGACAATACAAAATCAGTGTAATCTTAGGTCATAGCAGACTCTAATGACGTTCTGCCCCCTCTTGTGACATATAAGGGCTGAGAGAACTGGATGTGCTCTCTGCTCAGCCTCATACTCATCTGCAGCTCTCAGTTTGCTTCTGGGATAATTTACGTGATGGCTGATTTCAGATGTCTCAGAAACACACACACAGCCAAATCTCCCCAAAATTGGCTTAGTGTCAGGGATAGTAGAAAATAGCATGGCCTAAAAATAGTTACAGGTCCATTGATTTTTAGGGTCTTTCCACAGTTTTTGCTGTTCACTGTATTATCTTGAATCTCTAAGCTTTCATTAAAACAACAACAAAAAAAGAGAGAAAAGGATTTTCAGTTGTCAGCTGGGTGTAAAATCTTGTGTTCAGTACAGGGGTCTTGTAGTACTTACCATATATTTTGTAGTGAATATTTAATGTAAATACATTTCTAATCATTTTTATTTGCTCAGTTATTATGAAGACCAGTAAGTAGATATTTTGCATTAATAATATGTAATTACTCAGTGCTTTGAGTTTAAACGTTTCTGCAAGTAGACTGAAATAGTTCTCTTGCTTTCAGTAGAAGGACGGTGAGTGTTAGTTTGCTATTATGTTTTATTTCAGTCTTTCTCTCCGTAAAATAATGACCTCTATCTAGACAGCTTTCTTCCAGCTCTTCAGGATTATTGTCTTTAGACTCTTTAGTATTATTGTCTTCAAACTTGCTTGAAAAGGCAGTGTGAAAAGCCCTAGGTATTGATATATTGCCTTCTTAGTAAGGCGTGCTGCAAAAATGTCACAGCTTATTTTTATTTCCTTGAATAGTGTTTGAATTTAGCCCACAAAAGCTAAAATATTTTTGTATAGTTTGTAGTCACAGCTCAAGTGCTCTGGTTCCTTTGTTTATATGTTTATTTTTTTGGGGAAAAAATACAGGGTAAGCAGTCTCCTTTTTATACACGGGGTGGGTAAAGCATCAGTAGTAAGAAGCCCTTCAATCCTACCCTCAGTTGTCTCATGTAAGACCTTTATCGCTGAAAGTCATTGCCTGTCCACATCTGACAGAAACAAAGAAATATTCCATCCTGGAAATACTTTTGGTCACCATACCGTTATGTGAATTAGACCACATCTGCCATTTCATTTCATCTTGATAGCCTAAAAGCCCTCAGTTCTGCAGTTCTGCAGTAGTGTGGTTCCTGTGATCCTCAAATCCTGCCCAGTCTAGGATCTAGGTGAAGCTCATGCTGTCTAGAAGTGTTTTCTTCACTTTTTTTGAATATTCAAAGTTATTTTTAATCCCTTTAGCATTCAGACTTTTCAACCTTCTTTCCACTGTTTACCCATTACTGTACCAAATTGATCTGTAAATCTACAAACACTTTACAGTAAATAAATTTTTGTTATAATCAGGAAGTTTGAATCAGGGAAGTTAGACCTAGCTATATTAATTCAAGTAAGGTGACATTTCAGATGGGCGACATAAAGTTTGATTCTAAGTTGCACATGACTAAAATGCCTTTGGAAGGTTAATTTACGTCTCTCAAAGATAACTCTTGTGATAATATTGAATGTCATTTTTTGTGGAAGAAATGAAAGAAAATTAAGCAAGACTTTACAGCTTTTCAACATATTTACTGGTAGCTAAGGTTAGATTTTATAGAAAAGTAGGGTGGAGGCTTGCATCTTGGTGCAAAGGTCTGTGGACTTTGTCTCTGGTGGCAAGATGGCAGCTCTCCAATGAGCCTAACACTAAATGTTACCTGAATCCATTACCTGATTAAATCATTCACCTTTCTTATGTAAGTTAGTCTGTGCATCAGCGTTTATTTCAGAGAATATTTTAAGCAAGCAATGATAGGTATCTTCACTTTTGCCCTATTTCTCTATGCCTATGGGCCAACCAAACTACAGAGCGATTACTTCCAACACGTCTTTCATTCTGTCGTAATGTCACTGTGTAACTATGGCAGCCAAACAAGATGAGACAATAAAAAATAATCACACCGAAATCCGAGAACCAGAGAGACATTCAGAAGGATGCAGATGGCCCTATCCCTTTTACTGTCTCTACTTTTCTTACAGCGTTGTATGTTACACGCTGCATTTAGATTAGGGAATAAGAATGAGGATCCTGATTTGTGTGTGGCTTTTTCAAATATATCAGAAATACTCAAAAGAGAGAGAGGGTTTAAAACAATACTGATACGGTGCTATGTATCATTGCATGGATCTCTTTTTGTTATAAACAAACTTCTGAAAGCCCCAGCCCAACAGTGAAGCTTTATCCATGCTACCTTGGAAGAATATATCAGAATTGGCCTAGAGTGAGTATCAATAGGGGCAGAATGCAGATGGTTCAGTCTTTTTTACTTGGACAACCCTTCAGTGGCTCCCAGGTGATAGGGAGTCAGTTCTGCAGAAAGGTAGAGTAGCTAGGTCTTCATGCTGTTGATTCTCCCTTGAGAGGATCTAAGTGGCCTTGATTCCTGTTGAAGATAGAGGTTGACTCCAGTGAGAATCAAAAGGTACTTGAACCCTTACAAGTAGCATTCAAACCCTACTAGTATCAGTAGTAGAGTGAAAAATGTGGTGTTTTTTATGATGTTGGAAATCTGTCTACCTAAAACAAGCAGCTAATGCAATAATATCATGCATTCAGACAAACCAACATCACCTTTATGTTTTCATTTAAAATCTCTGTTCACATTGCTTTTTAAGAATACAAGAAAAAGCAATGAAAATACAATTTAAAAGTTCTGAATAGATTGTAATTCAGTAGTGTATTATAGTGTCTTGCTTTAAGCAACACAATTGAAAGATAGTTGTTTAAATTAAAATGTAGTAATTTTAAGTTGACACTATCCCTTTCTCAAGTACTAACTTACAGCATAGAACGATTAAAAAAGTGTCTGCTTTTCCTGAGTTAATTATTTTAACAGAAAAGGCAGCACGAGCGTGAGAAGTATGAGCATAAGCCATCATATGTGGCCCTGCCATCTTAATTTTTTTAATTTATTTATTGAGTTTTTGAATGGAAATACATTTGCAAACTGAATTTTTGAATACACTGAAATTGTGCGTATGCAATATTGTTCCTGAAGTTGTCTGGTTGAAAAGTGGTGAATACAGTCATCTTCAGGCTTAATCAACCACAGATACCATGTAATAGAATTCATAGATTTATAATTTCTTGAGCTATCTACAGTATTGCATTAATCCATTTAAGGATTTGTCAGCCAAAACTAGATTTGGTTAGGTTCAGATCCAACCTCATTTCAGTCTGACCCCTTTTCTGAAATCCTAATAAAACGAACACTTTTACTTGTGAAAATAGTCATCATTAAATTCAGTTGAGTTTTGACTGCAAAGTAAGGATCACAGTCTAGAAGAACTGAAAGTTTGACTCAAGAGAAATTATCTTTATTTTCCGCAGTTGATCTTTGCTAAGACCTACAAACAGCAAATGCGTTTTTAAGTCCATTTTGAGCTTTTTCCTCTCTTTGTAAGTCAGCCTATCATTCTTTAGTTCTATCACCACCTGCTCTTTCTCAGTTTCTCTGAATGTCTTCTCTTCTGGTTGGATTACTTATCATGGCATCACCTAACACAGCATTATTCAGTCTGTGTTGGCTTGGTTTCTCCTGTCTCATTGCAAGACTTCTCTTTTATTAATTCCCAGAACGCCTGCTGCCGTAATCACTGCTGCCCAAGTTTTCACATTTGTCAGTTCACAAAAGCAGGTGCTGTGACCCAGGAAAACAGAGCAAGATGTTGGTATGGAGGGTAGACTTTACTGCAGAAAAAACTTAAATCCAGTTATGCAGGGGAGCCACTGATAACACTTGATTTTTAAATATAACACTTTTAAAAATAGATACTTGATCGCGGGATTTCAGAGAGAGAATTTGGGAGATAAATGAGTCATTATTGGATATAAACAGATAGTGAAATCCACTTCTATGAGCAGTTTATATCATGGAATTTATTAGATAGAATGAATAATTAAGTCCCCCGTATCCTTATTTTTTCTTTTTATCTTCTGGATATGCGTTCCCACACAGTACAGATTTCAATACTGATGATGTCACCATTCCTTCTACTGCTTATAAGTGTCTTCTAGCTATTCCTGAACACATTTTTAACTTAAATCTCTTTACAACTTGTATCTCATCATTCCTCATCTCTTTTATTCTAGAGATTTCTGGGCAGATTCCAATAATTCATATCAATCTGTTTGCATCTTTAGTTTTAAAATGTCAAAAGTCACTGTGTAAAAAGGAAAATAAAGCTTCTGCTAAGATTTTGGTGTCATCTTCTGCTCTTGTCGATATTTCTGGAAGAGAGAACTTTGTTTCAGCCTGTCCCACAGGTGGCAGCCAGTTCATATAGCCAGCTCCATGGTCAGGTATCTGTGAGATCCCTCATTTGTAACTGCTGATGACAAGAACTTCATCTGGGAGAGAGGCCAAGGTATGAGGCCTGTGCTTTTGGTGGCTTGGCCTTTGTCCTGGCTCTAACTCCTGCTGTTACTGTGAGGCCCCCAGACTGCTGACCCGTGTTACAGTCTCTTCTGCACAAGCAATAGTTAGAAGGGCCTTGATACTTTTGGCTAAGTCCAGTTGGTTACCTGGCTCAAAAAGCCATCAAGTGTGTCCTTGTATCATTGAAGTTTTACTATGACCCCATATCTCATCCAGGTAACCTCTGAACCTCATCGGTGAGAGGAAAATATGGTGTGCTGGCCAACTTATCCTTGAGCTGTCTGCAAAGATCTTACAGTTTGAAGCATCTGAAAATAGTGAGCAGGTTATGCAGCGTTAAGTTTTAGCAGCTAACTTGCTGCCTTAAGATGAAATGGCATTATTTTTAGTGAGTTAGCTGCTTTTGAAAGTCTTAGTGTGTTGGAAATATTTTCTCATCTTGTGGCTGAGATAATAATATTTTAAAAATTAGCAGAAAAGAAAAAAGATTTTGAAATATTCATCAGTGAATGAGGAGAGGAAAGGGGCTTGAGCATAAATCTCTTTATATTATTATGGTACAGGGCAGTGTGTTTGGGGAGTGAAGATTTGACATATATTTTTATTTTCAAACGTCATACTAATTTGCATTACTCAGCCCTTTAGCTGCCAGACTGTAGAAGTCCATTATGCTACTGAAAGGAATATACAAATTATCTTCTGGCACTTCAGGCAGGAGTTTTACTTATCCGCTGTTATTCTATCAGTCAGCAAGCTGCAAGATTCTATTAAGGAGTAAGTGAGAAAATTATATTGCCTGCAAACTAATTGTACAGAAGACTCTGAAATAAGTGATTAGCGCCCAGTCCTTCCTGAAAACCAGCCAGGAGATATTATAAATTGCTCTATCACTCTTGTCAGCCCGCTTTAAAGACTCCAAGCTGCCATGTTGATCTCATTCATCGTATAACACGGTAACCTCTCCAGCTGGTGACAGGACTGGTCAAACTTGTATTGTTATTAGCTGCTCAGTTTCAGCCTCTAGCACCATGCACAGAGCAAGTATATGGCAGAACTTCCTTCTGGGTTGTACAGATGGGTAAGCACTTAAATAATTTCTGTTTATTATATTGTATGCAAGTAAATAAGAAATTAGGAGAGTGTTGATGGCTAAGTAAATTTAATTTTTTATCAAAGTAGATCCATTAATATTGAAGATAAAACATATTTTTAGGATTATATGTGTAGGTCAATCTGAAAGTAATGCTTCCTATTTATTTCCATAGAAACAGCAACAGATACAAAGAGCACGATAACACTATTTGATAGAGCAATTCTCAGCTGCAAAACACTCTTTGTCAGCATAGTCACCACCATTAGCTGTGCATTTTTGCCAGCGATGAACAAAAGCCTGCATGTTTGTAAAAATCTGTATGACTGTCCAGAATGTGGCTTGTCTTTCACCTTGCTGTCACTGCTGTTGGTACTCATTATCCACCACCTCACTGTGCTCACAGCCACTGTTTGGTCTTCATAAACGTTCAGCAAGCATCGATGAACGTCAGTGGTTGCTATTTTTTCCACATGGAGGAATTCAGTGACACACCTTTGCTCCATATGCGCTTCCATGTCAGACGCCGTTCTGTCATACTGCCCCTCTGCTGCCATCTGTCACACGGCTACAACATGTAATGGGGTATTGGTGGGAAGGTTCAACCTCTACTGCCATGCCACCATACTGCTTCTGACATCGTGAGCCAACATAATAATACAGGAGACATTACTTTCAGAGCAGCCCTCATATTTTAATGTACATCTATTAAAAAATCCCAAATGTTTACTTATGTGGTCTTTCTGTTTGTTTGTTTTTAAGAAAATCTCACTAGCAGAAGTAGGGAAAAGTCTAACTGTGCCAATAGTTGATAAAATTCTGCATTCATATGTGAAACGGTAACACAGTTTTAATTTCCTTAAACTCTCATTGCACTCTAGCCCTATTTTGAAATTCGGAAACTCTAGGAGGACCGAGCATGGCTGTTGCTAAGATGTGAATCATTGTTGCAGCAATAAATCCGGTTACTGTAACTCCACTGAGTTCATTGAAGGAACTCTTTCCAACACCTTCCAAGTTTGTTTTCTAACATCAGAAATAAGGATGTGGCATCTGCTGTAAAAATATATATTTTTTTAAAGTAGTGCAGCCTGAATTTGATAGGAAAAGATTCACCGTGCTATAGACCATTGCTATGGTTTACAGAGTTTTGAGTAAAGCTGAAATTGCAGGTATGGATTAGAAGAGTTTGCTTAGGGAAATATGCAATCTTCCTTAATTTTTCTAGTTTTCAGTATTGCTCTTTGATATCAGCTCCTGGATTTTTGTCATAGGGAGTGTTCTACTTGCCTCTGTACTTGCCATGCTGTGTTATAATCTCTGCCTTGGTTTTGATCACGATAATTTTTGACCTTGTGCAAAGATTGTCTTTGATCTTGTGCAAAACACATCTGATTCCATGTTTCTTTTTTTTTTGTAATTGGGGATGGTAGTACATACATTACTATGATATTATGAAGTTAATTAGATAAATGTGTGAAATGCTTTGAAGATCTCCATGCATAGTGGTTGTGCCTTACTGATAATGTCTCACTAGAACATGAGAAGATAATGTCTTGTCTTTTTTTTTCTCTCTCTTTTTTTTTTTTTTTTTTTTTTTAAGACATTACCGTCTTTTCCTACTCATGCTTCCAGAAGTAGTATTTTCCTAGCTTTGTTAATGCATTTGAGAAGGCAGGTCTGCAGGAACCATCCTACCGAATTTCCTATTCAGAATATCCTTCAGTTTCCCAAATGTCTGTCTTCTCGGGAGTTGAAGAAGGAGAAGAGTGCTAAACTGAAGTTTTAAGTTTTGTCAGCGAGAGCCATGCCAAGATCCATTTTACTTGCCAGCATTGCTGCTTCAGCCATGCAGCATGTTTAGGAGAAATAAAACCTGCAAAACATGTTGGTTTTGTTGGCAGAACTTACTGTGCAGACCTCCTTTATCATAAATACTTAACCAATTTTTAATAGATGTAAGTGGTTTAAGTATTACTTCCTGTTGAATTAGCAGTTGCTGAGCATTTGAGTCTTTGTGCAATCCTGCAATCCACTAATGTGATATTTAATGAGAAGACATCAGTCTGGAGAAAGGTAGTCAATATAAATCAGTGTTTACAAAGTGTGATTAACTCTGAAATATTTCATCAATGCTGTGGTCCCAGACAGACTCTATGCTAATTATTAGAACCTGCACATGTTTCAGGGGACTTCGATGGACCCTGAGTGCAGCAAACACAGAGCAGCAAAATTGCAATTATGCTCGGACTGTCTCTGATGACAATTTATGCATTTGGTGTGATGACCTCCTGCTTCCCAAGAGGGCAATGAACAGAATGCATTTTCATTAAGATACTAATGCACTTAATCACAGGGGGAAAGGGTTAGAAAGTAAAGAAATACCTTTAAAGCAAGATATGACAGGCTGATGGGGAAGATACTTTATTTAAAAGTCAGTTTCATGATAAAACTTCTGACCGCTACGAAGTCTGTCATACTGAATGTAGTCATGGGCAATAGGATGCGTGGCTAGGCAGTTGAATAAGCTGAACTAAGCTTTTATGAAGAGTGCAGTTGTACCAGGACAAAAGAGAATAGATGCTTTCTCATTTGGACTTGGATTCCCAAAGATGTGATTTGAAAACAATATAAAGAAAACGATTTATGCATAGTCTAACCATTAATTTTCAGACTTCTTATTTTTGCGGATTACTGTTATGTATTAGCAGTAATAAAAAAACTTGTATCAGTGCTTTGCCACAGAGGCCTCGTTTTTAAGAATCTAGCTTGTGCTTGGTCTTACGGAGGGAAGGTTGGGAGAAACAGAGGCAAGCATCTCCTGTAGTTTTTGCTGTTCTGATAGCGTCCTGAGGATGATCCTGTTTCTGATGCCTCTCAATAGAAGAACTTCATGTGAAGTGCAGACAGATAGGAATGTTCCCGGGCAAGGAGATCTGATGCAGCAGTGATGGGATGTGCTGGGCAGTGATAGTAGTGCAGCTAAGTCCTGTCTGATACGATATTGCTGCTGTTCTGGAAGTAGAAGAGTGAAATTCTACAAAATTTCTTCCAGATCTTTGTGAAATAGAACAGTCATCTTCTTGTATTCTATCCCAAGAGAGGCTGATGACATCTGCAAACAACAGGAAATGAAGAGTGCTCATGTTAGGAGCCTTTATATGTTTGGCTTGATACATCCTACCAGCAGGAGTAACTGATGTGAAGGATTTTGCTTGAGACTGTGCATGGATCTACATATGGACTCTTATTAATTAAGATTTTTTTAAAATTACTATTATTATTAATATATAGCTGTCTAAATTAAAATATCTTGTTCTTTAACTTGGCTTCTTTTTACTTAAAAGATGTTTTCTTTTTGTAGAGTTATTCTTTTTTATATCCCAAAATTAAACACAACAGCAATGGTGTAAGTACACTTCTATCTGCTCTATTGGTTGTTCATTTATTCTGAATACCTCTTTTTCTCTGGGCTTTCTATCACAGGTAACATAGAATACAGCTGCCCAGCAACAAACGAATGTGAAATCACAAAGCGCAGACGCAAGTCCTGCCAAGCCTGCCGCTTCATGAAGTGTCTAAAAGTTGGCATGCTGAAAGAAGGTAAGACTGATCAAGTCAGTACCTATCTCTCTACAAACACATTCAGCAACTCTAGAGCAATCAGGAAAGAAGAGAGATAGGTGAGAGTTCTGATCGGTTATTGTAAAGGCAATTTTCAAGTATACTTGCTCTTCCTGACTGTCTTAAATGTCAGCTAAGGAATCACGGTGTATCTACATGGAGTACATCTTCTTTGGAACATTTATTCTTAGCTGAAATACAGAAAAATGTGCCACAGCATTCACTTTCTTTCAGTAGATAATTATTAGAATAATCATCAAGAGACATCCTCTCATTTTTCTTAAAACTTTTACATCATGACTTTTCAAAGATTTATTTCTTTCATTTTTTTTTTATCTTCTGTTAGTCTCTCCCAAATACGGTAGAACTATACATTGTGCCCTCTTCTCCCCATCTTTGCTCATTCTTTTTGCCATCAGGACAAGTGAAAGGGTTATCTCTCTATTTAACATACATAGATCTTGAGCATATCTGTAGAAGTTGTTGTAGCTGCACTGCGGCAAATACCAGCATACAGAAGAGGACAATCCACCCCTCTTTTTTTTAAGCATATGAAAACCCCTGCCCTCGGTGTAAGTATACATTGGGTGTTTTAATTTTTAATTTACACTTTGAAGATATTTACCAACAGATAAATGTAAGAAATTTTTTTCCAAAAAGCTGTGCTATCCTACTTGGAACCTGATTAATCTGTTTCATAGAAAGAGATAATTCCTAAAATCTTGGTTGTCTGCCATGCACCTATATTGCTGTTAATGTATTTGCAAAAACACACTTTCATGTGCATATATTGCACACGTTATTATCATAGTGCATTGTTACTTCCAAGAAGGAATAACAAATATGTCATATACTTCTGAGCTCAATTACCTTTTAAAATAAAATCAATGTAATGCTCTCTAAATATTGTCTTCATTGGAAAGTACTTTGTGCTAAGTAACCACTTTAAAATAGTCCCCTACAGTTTTGTTTTGTCAATGCTTAAAACGTTGGCTTTAATAGATGGCTAATTTTTGCAAATTATTTGATGGTAATTTAAAGCAGGTTTAGGTATACAGCTGTCAGGTTAAAATCCAGGAACGACACAGACCAATGGAGAGATGATGGGCAAATTAGGCCTATCACGCACCTACAGACATATTCTTATTGGATTATACTTACTAAGAATAAACCTTGTTCTGTACAACTGCTTTGGCAGACGCTAGGATCCTGTGAGCCAAATCCTGCTGTCCTTAGTCTTACTTGAGCAAAACTCCTGTCAGATTCGATGGGGATTTTGAGTCAGTAAGAATGGCAGGATTTGACCCTCTCTTCCAGTGTTGGTGAGTGTGTTCTTCATTTGCCAAAAATCCTGATGTAGCTGACGACTAAGTAGTTCTTTAAAGCTGTGAAGCTTACATAAACAGTAGAATGAAAGGAACATTTGAACATGGCACCTTTAGAAATGAACTGTGCTTAACATCTTTTTTGGTAAGTTCGTTGCCCCGTAACGCTAGCAGCCTAATACAGATGTATTGAACAACCTGATTGGAAATGGAACAGTGCTACCAAGAGTCCATTCAAGTGAATCGATTTAGCCTTCTTTTAAATGTTGGGGATAGAGTTGCATGTCCCTTAACACACACGCTTGCAAATCTAGTTTGTGTGTAGCTTCTGGGTCTGCATGAGGAAATTAAGTGGCTCTTCTACAAATAAGTAATTATGTCAGTTATCAAAGTTGTGCACAGAATTACTACTTTTATGCACATAATGTTGGTAACTGAAACAATTAGAAAATTTAGAGTCAAGTGATTGGACTTTTTGCATAAATTATAATTCAGGAATAGTTTTCTTAGTCATTACATAAATTGTCCTCCCTAAACAGACGTATCTTTCTGCAGTGATGAACTAATTCCTTTAAAGGGAGTGTTCCTTTGTTAGACCAACTCCCTCACAAGTCCTAGTTCTTCCACTCTTATTGTGTGAGTCTTTCTATTAAAACACACTGAGATTTCTACTTATTTTTAATCTCTGGGTCTGTTTATTTAGGAGAGAGTTAGCTTATACTCCTTTCATACAGTGCTTACCTACGATCTAACAAGATAACTTAAGAGAGCTAGAAAGTGAGTTTTGTTTTCCTGTACACTTTCATGGTCACTGCTACTTTTAGAACAGTGCTCATTTGTGCTACACTTATAGAACTTTATTTGAAATATATTTGGTTTGTTGTTGAATGGATTTTCTGGAGAGACAGATTTTTATTTTTATTTTTTTTGATTTTTCTTTTTTTTAATGTATGCTAATGTCTGAGGATTAGTTTTTTCGCTTTGGATTTTAGAACATCTTTTATGCACAGAAAGTAAAGAAAGATGATATACTTCTTTCTTTTTGTGTGTAAGGTGGTGTAAATTTATTGATTTCTATGGACTTACAGCAGGCATTATCTCAGCTCAGGGTATCTTAAATGTTTCTTTATGTATAGACGAGGATTTCAGTCCCATGCTGCATGTCAGAGATCATGCGGCAGTAAATCTATTCAAATGTAAACCTGTTCAATTCAATTACCGGTTTATAATAAAATTTGCTGCTACAGCCTCCACGTTTGTCACAGCAGTCTCTACATGTTGATGGCACAGCATGCCTGGAAATTGACAGCCTAAATCTATTTAAAAAAAAATTTAGTTGCAGACCTGAAATAAAATCAAGTTTAAGCAGCTTTGAGAGAAGCATCATATTCCTTACAAGAACTTCTGCACATCTGCCAATGTGCATCTTCTCCAGAAACCTTACCCTATTGGTGAGGAGATTTTTTCTAGGAATTTTCCCTATTAAACAGTTTCTAATATAGTCATAAGTGAAACAATTATCAGACATCGTGTTGCTCTTCTTGTTTTGAGAGAATTTATTACTTTGTCATTTTGTGAATTGTCAAATGAGATTCCTTATAAAAATCACAGTACCTAGAAAAATATCTTGAGCTTTGTTTTAGCTTTTAGGACAAGGTCTGAAAACCATGTGACTCACAGCAACTGTCTGTAGTCACTTTCTTTTATGGTAGTTATGTGGTAAATCACTTACTGGGGAAAGATATTATCACTTTTCATGTGGCATACATTCTTCTGTGAGAGACCTAGTGTTAGAATTTTGGGGCATTGGGACCATTGGGAGGGACTTGGATTATTCATCATGAGTAAAACCAGGCATAGCTGGGCATTTCTGCTCATTCTCAGTAATGTTGATGAATCGTAGCCAGCAACACCTAGATCAAGATTCTTAACAATTTAGAAGAACTAACATCCCTAACAATTTAGGTCAGAAGCTAGAGAAGGAAAAGAAACGTAGAAGTGTGGTGGTCCGAGGTGGGATTGAAGTCATGGTTTCTGTTTGCATCTCCTGTTGAGTGGTACAAGGACATTTCCACAGGCAGATTGAGAGGGAACAATTCATTCTGTTGTAACTCATGGACTGTCACTTGGAAACATAAGTTTAGATGGATTGAGATTTTTAAGTATATGTTATGCTTCATACTGAAGCATTCCATAGATACTAACAAGGTTTTAAGAACATGACAAATGAAAATGCGTCATGATTTCATTTGCTTTCCTAGGTAACTGTTTTTTATAGCACCGAAGAATACACTTTACTCAAGGAAGAAATCTTACACTTTTTCTGTTTTTAATTTCACTTCAGTAGTATGAAAGAAAGATAAGATTTTCAAGGATCACAGTTGTTCTTAAATACTTTGACTGTGCTTATGTTTTGATACGTTGTCTATGATTTCCCCTAACAGAGGAAACAACAAAGATTCTTGTGTAGTTTAGGCAAGAACATTTAAAATGTATCCCTAGTGGTTTCTTTAAATAATGTTGTAATTGCTGAATAGGAGGTGGGGAAGGGAATTTTGCCCTCTTTTTTAGAGATCAACGCTTTAAGCCGTTCTGTAGTTTTTCAGTACTGTTGTTTAATAATCAGTCTTTTAAATTTGGCCTTTCAGACACTTCAGAAGCCACCTGTTGCCTTCAGGTGGTAGAATTAAATCAATGTTCATATGCAGGAATGGATGATTTAGCTATTTTCCTTTTTATACAGCTAGTTGGAATGAAATCATGGGCAGACATCTGACGTTTGTTTGTTTGTTTAATTGTTGGTAAGTCTGCTTGAATTCAACTTTCAGTTTCCCATTTGTTCTTTATGCCTGTTAATTCAATCTGTAGGATTGGCTTACTAGAATGTGTCTGTGATGGAAGATGCTATTCCACATTTGTCACATTGCAGTGTTATAGTAGCTACCCACCTAAAATAATTCCACTAGAGTAATTATTCCAAAATAAAATTACTTTTTATTTCAGGAACAGTGTTTTTACAGCTATTTTCACAAGAAGTTATTCCATATGTTTCAGTTTTTTCCATGGAGACAAAACTGAGTTTTCTCTGTTCCTGTACTGTAGCTGCATTCAGAATTATAGTTAAGAGGGAAACCCAATGGGCATCACTAACACAGTTCGATTACCGGAAAAATTGTGTCCAGTCATTGCTCTTACTAGACAGTACTAGTTTATACTTCTTAGAGCACTGTTGACATTGAAACACCTCCTTTATCTCTGATGTCTGGATGTTTTCAGATTTTTGTAGGAATTTTTTTTTTTTGCAGTGATTGATGTTCATTGTTATTACAGAAAGTGTAGATCATAAGTGGCTGATACATAAAGAAACAAATTCAATTTTATTTGGAAAGAATGTGTCATACCAGAGTGAAATGGCAAAAAAGTTGTTTTGATTCACGTAAGTATGCTTCTGTTTTCCTTATGGATGGGTGGCCTTTAGAAATAGCCATCAGCTACTTTGCGCCTAGTTAGAATAGACATGGTGATAGAAGTCCAGCTTAATTAGTCTATTAATAAAAATGGGAGGTCAGATCCCTACTTGGTACAAATGAAGCTGGTGGCTGCTCAGGTTTAGCAATCTATGCTATGCGAAAATCAGCAACATACTTTTACTGTTGCTAGTCTGTTAGCATTCCGCCTCCAAAAATGAATAGAAACTCTCCAAGCTTGTCATCTGGCAATGCTGACTTTGGTGTAAGATTTCATTAGTTCAGATACAAGGCTATATTTTTTGGAGGGGCACAGGTATTTTCAAGCATAAATTATTATGATGCAAAGACAACTGTACGGCTGTATTTTGCTTCAGATCAGATTAAATTATTGCATTGATCCTTTGTGGTTTTGACACTATGAAAATGAATCTGATACAGCAGGGAGAATAGACAGTTTGAGTTTACTCTTACAGGAAGAGGTGCATGATATACACAGAAACAATTAATGGCTTCTCTCTAAAAATAATAAGTAAAACTGAGAAATCCTCTTTGTAACTATAAATGTGTTATCACCTATGTTTTGAGGCTTGTGAAAAAGCCTGCTTAATAGAATTCCTGCTAACAACATCTCCTTTGAAAAGACCTGTAAATAAGACATTGCCAAGGTAAATTTCTCTCACAAGTCTAATATCATTAGTCTGCGAAGAAGAAAGCAGAAATTATTGTGGAGGAAGTTTTAGTTTCTGCTGCCTTCAGAAATTAGAACAAAGGGAAGGAGAAAGCATTAATGGTATTCAAAGAAAATATTTCTGTACAGGATGACAGTTAATAGAACTGTGTTGACCTCAGCGATATTTCTTATGCTCTCGATTGTAATATTACACTTAAGGAGCTCCTTCATTAATGCAGGATATTAAACAAAGCTCCCATGCTATCACATTGTGAGATAACACAGTGTGCCTTTTGTTGAAGTCTCTTCTGCATATCAACCCTTTTCTGTGTTTCCATGAGTTATGGGGGAGTTTGGTTTCTGCTACAGGTATTTTTGGAAGTCTTTCTCACTCTACTTTTCCTTCCTTCACTCATTTCCTTTCCTCCTCCTTTCTTTCCCCTTCTTCCCCTCTTTTTCTCCTTTCCTCCTTTTCCCCTTTCTTCACCCTCTCTTCTTTTACCTCTTTTCTTTCCTTTTCTTTCTTTCATTCAACTTATGCTTGATTTTAATATATACCAAGGGTTAAATCCCCTTGGAAACAATAGAAACTAATCTCTAAGTGTTGTTGGTGCTCATAAGTAGGCTTCTTTCCTCCTAACCAAAATGTGGCCTGATAGCCCAGTTCAGACATTAGAACTGACAGCCCAATTTGTCTGCCTTAAAACATGGCTCTTGACTATCTGCTCTCTGTAACTGATGAGGAAGGACAAACTATTCAACTGAAGGCTAGTGTTTGTAACAAGCTCAAGCAGGTAGCATTTCTGTTCATCCATGAAAAAATTACTCAAGGAAAAGCAAATATTGGAAGTGAGGATGTTCTTTCTGGGTTTGGAAATCACGCTGAAATATCTCTGATACAGAGCAGCTGTCAGCCTGCGAGAAGTCCTCATGGTGCTCATGCTGCGGTGTTGTGCCTGTAGGGCTTAGGGTATGATGCAGAGCATTTTTGGTCCCCTGATTTCATTGGAAATGAAACAAATGAGTTCCAGCAATTCACTGGACACAAGTTTTACAGACAGATTTCTCTCTTTAATGGATACAGGGTTTTTTTTGTTGTTGTTGTTCTTTTATACAAACACTTCATTTCCATAAGAAGCAGTAAAAATGAATATATAGAAAGCAGTAGAGTTTATGTTTCTGGCTCAGGACTGCCTACATTTCTTGCCATCCCATAGATTTATGAATGTACATTTTTTGAGGCTAGCCTAAGCAGATCTGGCGTTAAAGCGGTTGGTGGCCCAGTCATCTGCAGGTTACTTGGAGTGAGATGATAGGCTTGGTTCTGCTCCCACAGCCATCACCGTCACCAGTCCTGATGACTGCAGTTGTTTTCAAGGTTCAGGTATGTGTTACTGTTTTGTTATTAAAGATAGCGAGTATAAAAAATTTTGAAAGGGACTGAAGTCTGTGGTATTTTTCTTAGTGCATGTATCTTATCTATTACTTCCTCAGAGTTAGAAAGAGTAGGTTCTGTAGATTAAAAGGTTTACTTAAATTGGAATACCATAAAAATTAATAATTTTAGGATGAGAAAATATAATTAGCGCATTGAAGATTGTTAACTGAACATCCCCGTTTGTCGTATATCTTCTTTTGAACCTAAAATATGGAAGCAATATTGTTCTAATTTCCTAGAAATTATTCCATTTGGATATTCAGTGAACTTAGTCCCTGTGAACATTTGCTTATGCACTAAAAGTACAGTGACAGCATTATAAGTGATAAGGGAAAGCAGAGCCAAGTCTGAGGGATGTAGGTCTGTGCCTATGGCATCTTTTCCCATGAGCTCCCAGACAAATAGCTGCCTTACTTTCTTGGTTTCTGCCACCCATAAACACATACATCAAAATGGCACAAGCATTTATTGCAGAGTGCTTGAATTCTTCTGTATGGGTCCTGCTCTGTATTAAATAGGGGTCAAGTTGTAAAGTGTGTCATTAATGTTACATGTATTCTTCACTCTTCTCTGTTTTCTGCTGTGCAGATACCTGTACATCCCCTTCTTGAGGGGAAAATGTTTAGTGTCCCATGCAGAAGGTACATTAGCAGTGATACATGTGGTATCACTAAAATGTGCTATCTCTAAAATTCAGCTTTGGAGCCAACCCCTTTTTGTATTTCTCTCTTCACTCACGTCTCAGTAAGACTTTTCACTATGTAAAATCCTAGTAGAAACATCAAGATGTATAGATAGGATTATTTGGGGTTGAAGTGCTGTAATGATGTAGGGATGTAGGTGCTCCTAAGCAGAGCCCGCATGGCAGATGTAGAGGCAGACTTTTGCTACTTGGGATGGATTGGCATCAAAAACGTTGGAGATTTGGGAACTCTCCTGGCCTGTTCACTCAGCCAAAGCAATGAAGGAGTGGCCCTAAAAAGTTATCATCTGCGGTTGTCAACTCTGACCTCATAAAATGCGGTCCGTCAAGTATTTCACATTTCTAAATCTCTACTGTCCTACGTAAGAATGTTCCAGTCAACATGGTTTACTGAAACACTGGTGTAACTGAGCCACAATTTTCTGTCTGGTCAAACATTGTCCTTTTTTAAGCTGGAGGTGTTTTTACCAGTGGGGAGGGAGGCTTTGTCACTTCCACTTGCTAAGTCAGTTTGTGAGACGGGAATATTATTTCATTTACAGTCTGTAATGTGGTTTTGGTGGTTGAAAATCAGCAGCCTGAAGTCTGAAATAAATGTCATCTTCAGCAGCGACTTGTCATTATGTCAAATTTTGCCATGCTTACCAGCTATTTTAGTAATAGATCTCATCTAGCCAGCCTTTCTTCTTTTTCTTCTTGTTTTCTTTTCTTTGGGTATTTCACAGAAAAGTGCAACTAAGTGAGGAGTCTGTTTCCTTCACATAATAGTGACCTAATATAGCTATTAATCTTTATAAATGAAAAACATAGCTTTATTTTAAGCTGCAAAAGTCTTTTATTAGATTAATGATTCTAGAGAAAGTAAAACACAAGCTATGTTAAATGTATTCTTATGCTGAATATCAGTATTTTCCAGTTTGCTCTTTATTATTTCCACAAAGTTAATATATTTATCTGTTCTTCCAAGCGTATGGTTTTAGTTCTCAGGATCCTCAGGTAGAAGCTCAGATGCCAATTTGCTATACCGTTGGGATAGATCTGATCCCAACAATTTGTACAACTTGCTTCTGTAGAATCCTATTGCAGTCCATGTTAAAACAGTTAATTATTAAAATATTTAATTTAGAAAAAATTAAAATACTTATCTTTTTCCCTTCATCTTTCCCTTCTGCTTGTTTTCTAGCCAAGAGGTAGTCCAGAACAGCCGTTCTGTTCTTGGCTTCTTTAGACAGCCCTATCAAAATTATTTATCACATAATCTTTGCTCTTTGACTCTTCATAACGTTCCTTTTAGTCCTGTGGATGACTGACTGAAGAAGGGTTTCCAGATGGGCCTTGTCTTTCTTTCTGGTCTGAATCAATCAACAGATCTGTCTTAAATCATTTGTTAAATGGTTGTGCAGCCACAGGGTGCTTTTAGTGACAGTCTATCAGATTGGGTTTATAATTGTGTCCAAAGCTGACATTTCCAGTTTCTACTTCAGTTTCATATTTTCCGTAATTCAACAACAGCTTAAGAAACGGGCTCCTTAGATTTCACTGTGTGACCAATCCCAAGTGCTCTCCACTGAAACATGAGAAGAGAAACATGCTGTAAGTCATCTGAATTACTGCATTTTTGAGCATAGTGTGTGGAATCAGTTAAGATGAGATGATTTATGAGGTGACATAAATACACTTTGGATGCAGAATGAGGTACCTGCCCATGGATTATTGAATGACAGGAGAGATGTTGCTCTGAACAGATTTTCAAGTTCACAAGTCATTTTCTGGTTTTCCCATCAAACTTTTAATGAAAGTGCTTAAGCTTCCAATTTCAAGACAAATGATATTGCTAAATATTGAAATGGGAAAACGAATGCTTACCTTAAAAAGTAGAAATCTATTCTGAAATATCAGTATAAATGTATTGTTTTGGGGAATTCTTTCTCAAAGAAGTACCAGAAATGTTCCTGAGATCATATATGCACTCTGTAATTTATACCTCGTCTGGAAGTGGAAGCTCTGTCTGTAATGAACTTACAATAAAGGCACTTTTCAGTGGCTCTCAAGGACACCACCCCAAAATACAAATTTCTGCTCAAAGAAAAGGCTGGAGCACCTTTAAGGATGGTCTGCTAGAGGTTTAGTCTGATGCTTTCTGTCTGACAGCATGCCCCATCGTTTGGTTGTGTGCAAGGTGCTGAGGAACCTGGTAATGAGAACAAATCCATAGACCAGACTTGAGATTCCTCTTTTTTTTTTATCTTCTCTCGTTTTCATGATTTTTCTATTCTTTTTTTGTCGTCATAGCACATTTGTATTGGAAGAATGCTGATGAGGAAGTAGTTGCTGCAAGCAGATATCCTCTAGGCAGTCTTTTTCTGGCCAGGTGGGAGAGGGAATCATTAATTTCCTGAGTTTCTCGCTACCTGACCTGCACTGTTTTGTGAGCACTACCTAGGCTGAATGATTGTATTTCCTCCTGGGCATCCTAGTATTGCTGAAGATATCCATGCTGGCAAGATACTTCAGCTCATCTCTAATTAAACTACTTGTTATGAAGTATTCTTAAACAAGGCTGCTTAATGAAGTTAGAAAAAAAAAGCATTTGGATGTGGAGTGTGAAGGCTTCCAGTGTTGGAGTTTATCCCTAGGGAGATTTCTGCAATCAGAAGGCATTCTGAATGCTAGCAGTCCATCCCATTTTGTTCCGATTTGTTTTTTCTAATTCCCTGCCTTTTTAACGCTGGCTAGCTGAAGCAAGTCTTCTCTCCTTCCTCTCCACTCTTCGCTCCCCCTTGATGGACTGGCTCATGACACGTGCCTGTAAAGTGGCTTCTTGGGAATTTGCAAGTCTTTGAATGTGTTATCTGATTAAAGGGATGTATGTGTCTTTAATTCTCATCTGCAGTTCCACCTTTGACCCCATCTGTTAAAGTGGAAAGGAGTTGAGAGTCAGCAAAGTCCCAGATTCAACCCAGATAACCTGCAGTGCGCATATCTGAATGCTTTAACTCTTTGGTTGCCCTGGAAAACTACAGACTTCATGAAGTATCAAGTTTGACTGCAAAATGTGGCAGATCTGATGTGAGGCAGGTGAATTGTTTTATTTTGCTGCTGTACTTAAGGGAAGATAATTCAGTCCAGGCATACCTTTATATTAGAGAAATGAATGAACACTTACCTGTTTGTGTGACACAGACAGATACAATGTCTTGTTAATGGGTGTGGGTTTGATATATTCGAGAGGTCAATCTCTTGCTTACAGAACAGGAGTGAAAGTTCAGTCCCCCCACATATAATAGACATACTTCTTTTTGAATAGGAGGCTGAATTCCATGAGTGGGAATAACGTTGCAGTTTTGGATGGGTTTATTAGTCGCCCTGAAATAGCACAGCAGAATTCATTCAGTGTATAAAGTATATTTAAAAAGTGGATGACACAGGTGTCATTTTTATGATATTTTGCTACTGCTGTGCATTTTCTGCCGAACAGTGTGATTGTGACATTTCCTGTGTTTGCAGATGCTCAGCTTAAGTGACTAGAATACTCCCATGCATTCGGATTTATGGATGTTTTCGTCTTTCCTCTGGTCATTTTCTGTCCTAGCTTTCAAAAACTCATACAACAGTGAGGATTTTCAGTATCCCAAACCTATCCCTCTTCTCTGAAAGCCAGAGCCAAATTCTTCCCCCACTTGCATCTGTTCAACTCTGGTGGTTTCACTTATGCTGCCTGGCTATAACAATGCAGCATTTGTCCTAATCTGCCCTTTATTTTTCAATGGAGATTGCACACATGCAAAATGAACATAAACACATTAAGTTGAACCGCAAATAGAAAAACATAAATATATATATTGTATGTGTGTATGTACACAAACAGAGATAAATAGCACACAGATAGGTTTGATAGTATATCTACTGTACATAATGTTGTAAATGGTATCTTGCTGTGCTGGAATCTAGGCAATATGAGTTCAGTACTAAAGTGTTCAGGTTGCACCTGAGCTAGCTGGAGCCTGCCAGCCCCTGCAAGCCCACTGAGAGCATCTGTCTCGCCACCACCTTGCTCACGCTGTGTCCTCTGCAGGCTCTCCGATTCTTCCGACTATGAGCATAAATCATCCACCTGTCAGGAGCTCTAGCTGCCTGGATTATGCAATGCCTGCCTTCATTTGGAGATGGTGTGAGCAGAAGATTGCGGCAAATGGTTTGCATTCATTTTAATGCTGTTCCAGCATCTCTTCATCTTTAATGAGGGTTCAGGGTGGTGACAACTCCCTGAGACAATGAAGGTCCTAGAGACCCAGGCTTGCTTTGTATGTTTGTATGGCCTAGTTTAGATTTTTTTTCTTTTTTTCTTTTTTTCCTCTTTTTTTTTTTTTTCCCAAATAAATGAATGGGCTGAAAATTGAGGCAGAGAACCGGGACTGCACAAAGACAGCTGTCCACAGCTCTGTTTTTTGGCCTTGTAATACTTCCCTCCAGCTGAGCAATGAAGAATTTAAAAATCAGTCATGTTTAATGTTGATTGTCCATTTGTGCTGTCTGAAGCTGCATTGTGCTTAGCTGTCTTCACTTAAACGTTTAGAAGTCTCACCCTTACAGTTTTATTTAGTTACAGGTATGTTTGGATTATACTATTAAGGGTGGAACATTGTATTGTATATCCCAGATTTAAAATACAGCTCCCCTATTTAAAGCTTTGCTCAGACTAAAAAAAAATAAAATCAGATTACAGTAAAATTTCCTTCTTTTGGCCCGTTAAGCCTGAATTAATAAAATTATTTATTCACACAAAATTTTAGTCATAAGTCAAAGTCACAATAAATATAGCTGTTTCCTCATATATGTAAACGGAAGGAAAAGATGAAGGTTTGTGAGATAAAAGCAGCCCAGGTCCTCTCAAAGGCAAGCACTGAAGGTGCTGAAGGTAAGTCATGCTTTCGCAACTGTGTCTGTCCCTAACATTGAATCCTATCAGATTCCTGAAGGCATAGCCCGTTGTCTGTAGTCCTTATGGCCAACTCCATGTTATTATTTGCCTGAAAAACATTTAGTAGCACTAATAGCAGTAGTCATACAGTATATATTTTGGGCACAAGTTAGTAGATGGAGGAAATCCACCTCTCCCCATACCTTAACACTTCAGGGTTCACTATTTGACAGATTTTTAAGGAAACAGACTTGTTTACTAACTTTGAAAAACATTAAGCTTGTACAGCGTATTTGTTCTGTAGCAAATGCTTCATGAGCTTGTCAATGCAGTTTTTCAGAGGATCGTTATTTTTTAGAGCCCCCCTTTTTGCAGGGGTTCACCTAAGACAGAGGGAGTAAGAGTTGCTTTGTCGAATTGCATGGTGTTGGTGGCATAGCCGGAAGTGGAATTTGCACCCCAAGGTCATCGTGTCATTCAGACCCGGCTGCAAAGTCTGGCTCCTGCCACCCCTTTCTCACCCAATGGCGGAGAGGGAAGGCTTTATTGTGGGTTGGGTTGGATTTTTTATTTCGCTTTATAACGCTGCCTTATATGTGGATTCCTCTGTTACTGATGAAAAGAATGGTAAAAGGTGGAGTCAAATTAAGGTCAGCTTTTGTCAGCAGGAAAAAAAGAAGTTTTGATGCTCCTCTGTCCTGTTGATATTAACTGAAGGTGTTACCAAAGTACTTGAAGTTTTCCTCTCTGTGGGCTAGTCCCCATCACCCCCTTACACTGAGTTCCCCCAGTTCTGGAAGTCTTACATAGCAAAGCACACCACGTCTCACAGAAAACCTGCTGAGAATTTCCACAGCTGGCACTGGTGGGAGTTGAAGGTGGAATGTGTGGTGCTGCAGTCTGTGCCCCAGTCACGGATAGTAACAATACTGGAGAGCCCTGCAAACATATGTGTTCTGCCCCTGTGAATTTCTGCCAGAGAATTTCATGCAATCTGATCAGAATTAACTAGGACCACACAGAGCAAGGGAGATTTTTAATAGGCTGTTTGGAAAAGAGTGAGGACCCTAACGAATGAAGTGTGTAGACTTTGAGATCTTTACTGTGAGCCTTATTTGCTTCTGGTAACAAGCTAACCTCCCATGCCATTCCCTCCCCCTCCACTTTTAATTTGATGGAAAGCCAGCAGTGCTGCAGTTTTATGCAAAGCCTCCAGTGAACTCAAAAAGATTATTATTTCTCACATTGTCTTTACAGATAACTTTAAAATTTTATGCATCAGGACCCAGGATTATGTGAAAACGCAAGTGCAACACAACACTGACAAAATCAGATGAAAAATCTCACTCTTTTAGCTGTGAAGAAATTAGATTTTTCATCAGAAAAGCATTCTCTTTTCATTTTCTGAAAGGTGCTTTTTGACAGACCCTTTGCAGTGGACGTCATGCTCACAAAACATGCTGTCACAGGGCTATTTGAATATGGTGACAGGCTCATTATCATGTTGAAGACAACTGACAACACTGCAGACTAGAAATGGACAGGCTTGCCAATCAGCTGTTGAAAGGATTGCAGTTGAAATAGGGTTTTTTTTTGTTCCGAGAACAGTAGTACAAATTGACTACATTAATTCTTTTTATTATAGTTGCATACACTGTAGTTAAGGGTCCGTCACTGTTTCCATTATAAATCCCTGTTTTCAAGGGTTTATTAGTAGACCATAAAAAATGGTTCCTGTTGAAATTTTGCATTAAAAATATATATTACCCTAACAGAACAAAATTTCTGTGGTAACTGTGTGGAGGAGGGAGGGCAGAGAAGAGGGATTGACTGATTTTTAGCTGAAAATTGCATAAAGCTGAATGCATTATTATTTTTATAGCACCTTAGATGTCCAAGAGTTTTATAGACAGGTTTGTGCCTCGGGAGTTTACAATTCCAGGGTGCACTACTGCCAACACTTATTATGGGATAGGATTTTCCTCATAGCTTCATTGGAATTAGTAGAGCACCAAATATTATCTGCAGTAGTAAGTATTTGCAGACTCAGGCTGAGTGGTCGAACAGTCCTGAGCCCTTATTTTTGTTTTCTTGTAATGTATAAATGGCTAGGATTTTTTGTTTGTTTTAATATTAATCCAGGATGATAAACGATAACCTTATATTAAATGTCATCAGCACCAGGGAATTTTGCATATATAACAATAATCTAACAACAAATAATCTAATAACAAATAATCTAATACGAAATGGTGCTGAATTCCACCAGGGTACTGTAGTTACATGGACTAGAGAAGTCAGTGGAATTTTCTGCTTTATCTGAAGTGTCAGTCCTGGGAATTCCCACTCATCCTCCAACCAAGGAACTTCTTGTGGTAGCCAGGTGCTGGAGTTTGTGCCTCTTAGAATTTCTGCAGCCATTTCCAATGGCACGTGCCTGTGCATACAGAAATTTCTGTTTTGATGGGTCTGAACAGTTTACTAGCTGTTCAGCTCTACTTGGGGTTTAGATCATGAGTCCTCTGGGAGCTCAGTCATTCTCAGAGCACACCTTCACATCTCAGCATATCAGCACGGTCAGTGTCCAGAGTCATTGTTCTTTGTAATGTCCTGCTTATCCTGCCACTAAGCCTCCACAGCTGAAGGCTGAAGGCAGGCTACCAGGATGTGGGGATGGAGAGATATGGCTTCTGGTTCAGATCCCAGCTCCTTTCTGTGGGCCAGGTGGAAAAAGCCAGGCACTGTGGTACGTAGGAGGTGTATATCCTTTTGTTACTTTGAGTGGCTAAAATAAAAAGTGAGATATTGAAACAGAAAAAGAAAACAAAAACAAAAAACAAACAAAAAAAAGCAAGTAGACCCGTCAGGTGTAAGTGCATTTGTCACACCTTCTGAATCTTTTTGTGTTCAGTAAATATTTGGAGTGGAGCTGATCTGGAAAGAAGACGTGGCTTTGCCCACTGTATTTTTCTGAGATCTTTGCAAGGAAAAATAATTTTGTAGTTCTGTGGTGTCAAACATTTGCAGGCTTAATTGATGCTCATTTGATTACTTGATTTCAAAGTACAATCAATTACCTTCCTGCATATCACTGTTCTCACAACTACAGTGATTGCAAAATTATGAATGTAAAAATGAAAGCCACTTCTGAAAATTAAGTCTACAGTCCCATTTGCAAAGTCAGAACTGTGACTTTCATGAATTACACCACTACATAGTAGAGGATTGTACTGTCATATTGCCAGAGCTATTATATCAGGCCAATTGCATGCATTCTTAAAATTTGTGAAACATTTACTGCTGCTCTCATGAAGTCACTTGTATGTTTCCAGGAGGGAACTTATTAAAGATACAGCAACAAATATTGATTGTAGGACCTAAAAAGTAGTGTTAATTTGCAAATTAAGGAAGATATTTTTATCTTTCTTTTCATGAAACCACGGCTGTAGTAATTGAAGTTGGTCACAAAGCTGGAGTTGATCTCGGGGCAGCCAGGTTTTCATGGAGAGAGTAACTAGAGGTTAAATCATAGATCTGGAATCAAGACCAATTTCTATTCCAGAACAAGTCATTTCTATGTTGTGTGCCTCCAGCAAAAATATGATAGATAAAATAATATGGAGCTATCTTACCGGCATGTTGTGAAGTTATGGAATTAATATTTATGGAACACTTTGCGATTCTTTGATAGATAGTGCTATATAGCTGCATACTATTACAATAAAATCCTGAAAAGTAAATCAATCTGGAATTGGTCCTGTTACACCTAGTTACCAAAGCTCCTTGTCATGGTAGTAGTAATAAGTAAATAAACAAAACTATAGGCATGTGATAACTATTAAAAAATCCCACAATTGTTTGGAAAGCTCTGGAATTCTAGGCTTAATATTTGAATTGAATTTCAGTTTTTATGGTGATAGATCCTTTTTTTAATACTTCCCGAACTATATTCATAGTTGAAGTCAAGCATAAAATAGTAACTCTTTGTGACTTAAGGAAAGTAAATAAATATTTTCTTTCTTTGTTGCAAATTTCTTTACAGAACACGTAGCCTACTAGACAAGCATTGTCTTTGAAACATTGGTTCCTATGATTCTGTGTATGAGCAAGTATTATTGATTCATTGATGTGGGGTTTTTGTTGGCTAAGTATTTTTATATTTGCTTTAGAAAAGAAAACAAATATTCCTACCGTTAAAAGCCACATTGATTTGAAATAAGCTACACATGGAGGTGGACTAATTACCTAAATTTTCCTCTCATCAATCAAACTCTCATTACCTTAACCATTTATGTGAAAAGTTAGCAAAAGTCACAAAGAGGAGTCTTAAAGAGAGCGTTATAGACAATGCTGCATAGGAAAAAAAAAAAAAAAAAAGAACAAGAACAACTACCCCAAAACATCTATGTACTGAAGAGACATTGAATGAATAAAGTTGCTCATATACTGCAAACAAAGCAGCTTATCAAGCGTGTAACTTAATTTTGCATATCACCAAGTCTCACAGCCTAGAAATCTAGGCTATGAAGCCTGGAGGATATCAGTGTTTTAGCAAAACAGTGCAGGCATGGAATATTCTTTTTCCCCAGGATTGACCTAGTAAGCTGTGCAAGCACCAGGAGAAATTTTGCCACCTGTCCCTTATAATCAAGGCCTGTCCCTTACCTAGTCTCATTTCAGTGATACAATTAAATGACACTGTTTTCCCCTTTAAGTTCCTTGAACATGTTGCCAAAATCATATAGTCCTATCGAGATACCCAGGAATGTGACTTAATTTGTTCCATCCATGGCCAAAAAGTAATAATATGAACATGTTCCCTTGCCCTAATAGCTAACCCAGCATGGAATGTTAGAATACTATCTCTGTAGCATTCGTTGCAAAAATCAATAATCCACTAGATGGAGCAGAATAGAAGTGTAAAAAAACTGAGTTAAGTCTGGGATTTTAAGAAACAGAATTGAGTATCGAAGTGGCAGGACGTGGACAAAACAGCAGAAGAATGCAGTATGGTAGTATTTTTGCAGTGTGTAGTCCTAGAAAATCAACTGTCTTTACAAATATCCATGAATTAATGTTGCAGTCCTCCTCTTTTGATGTTCTCAGTTTTTCTGTAAGTGATAAAGTGAGGATTCATCTCTCCTTCAGGAAAGATGGTGATAATGATGAGAAAATTTGTGGGAACAGACGTTGTTGGAAAGATGGTTGCTTTGGTGTTTTTATTCCCCTGATCACAATGACAGTTTCTCCTTGAGGAAAAAAGACAAAAAGAAACTGTAAGATTGGGACTCAAGTATAAGAAAGAAGAACATTCTGAAGTTCATCTCTCTTGTTTTGAATCTCTCAAATTTTTAAAATCTTTTGAACATCTTGAATTTGAAAATCTGTTAGATTGGAAAATAGTAAAATGCGCACTTCTAATGATGCTATGCTGATCACTTCATCTGGTTATCGATATGAGTCAGAAATGTTTCTAAAAACATTGAAAATTCAGCCTTGCGTGTAGACAGTGTTCTCAAAGAATTTTTTTTTTTCCTGTTCTAGTTTGTTTTTATTGAGTGATGTGAAATGTGTTTGGCGGTGGCTTTTTTTTATTTTAGTTTCTGTAGCACCCTGAAGTCATGATCCCTACAGAGAGCAAGGTGTTAGTCTTGCCATAACTTGCTATATTTTTTAATTAGTGACATTCTTTTATTTATCTATCTGTAGCAAAGTCAGATTGCAAATTGAAGTGAAACCTTCAATTTGCCGCGTGTTGAATCAAAAGAGATGCAAAGTCCAGTTTTAGACTTTGCTGTTCCTCTGAATTTTGTGAAGGAAAAGGGAGAAGTGATGTGAAAAGGAAGATGAATTGAATTGTTTGGCATCTGAGTAAATGTCGTCTTCACAAAGATAATGTCTTGAAAGTTGACCAGTCCAAGAACTGCATGGGTGTTTGTGTATAACAAAAATTTTCTTTTAGGTGTTTCATCAGCTTAGTGTCCCTTCAGTTATGAGTTGTTTGAAAGTTTTGCCAGCAGCAAATATCTATGTACAATGGTTATTTTCCAGCAATTGTTACTCATTGTTTTGTGGATGAACTAAGCTGTCAGAAATGTGGAGATTTTTGATGTAAAACCACAGCCCTTTCTGTACCAATAATCTTTACACTGATATCGGCTTAAGAGATATGCAGGTGATACGACGTTTATGGCAATCGTATCAGCAAGTTAAATAGATGAAAATGCCACAGAAGTCTCTAACAGAACAATTTAGCAGTTTCTAAAAAGAGCCC
Organism: Pavo muticus; assembly: GCA_016647715.1. Taxonomy (NCBI): domain Eukaryota; kingdom Metazoa; phylum Chordata; class Aves; order Galliformes; family Phasianidae; genus Pavo; species Pavo muticus. The sequence continues at coordinate 736,525 of JACDJE010000013.1, forward strand.
TGTCAGCGTATGTAGAATGACCTCAAGACTGCCTATTCTGCCCTAGGTCTCCTATCAAAGGGATGGCCAATTATGCCATGAGAGGTGATTGTTTGATGGAAACGTGTGTGGGGAAGATTGTTCTTGCTCCTGAAGGTGTATATATGATATTTTGCAAACACAAAGAAAAATATGGTCTGTATTGCAGGGAAACAGCTATCAAATTTGGTTTGCTGACATCTGTAAATGTGTTTCTTTGTTGTTTGAGCAAGGCTTTGAACCCAGGTCTCCAGAGATGCAAGCCTCAGGCATTAACCAATTGCAGTATTTCACTCTCAGCTTTGTATTTAATAAAAAGCTTTAGATAGATGCAGGTGAACTTTATTTGTTTAATATTGATTGGTTTGCCTTCTTTGAACAAAGAATTGTAGGAACTTTGATAAATGAATTTAAAAGTTGTCCAGTTCCATAGGACCTTGTGCATATTTCTGTGTGTCTGAAGCTGCTCATCAAATTACAACAGATAGGCTTCCTGCAAAATACATGTGGAGATGAAATTTTGTTTTGTTTTTAGTGTAGAACTTATTACAAGTATCCCATCCTCAACTGTCTAATTTCCCTTCCTCCCCCTTTCCCCCCCAAAAAAAATCAAAAAAACCCCACAAAAAAAGCAATCATACAAATAACAACAACAGCAAATTAGAATCAAACAGCCCTGCCCTTTGGTATATCATGACAGCACAGTTTTTTCTTTCGCTGGAAAACAAACAAACAAAAGGTTTTCTTTCTCTTACATTAAGTTATCATTTTTACGGTGTATGGTATTCCTCTTAATACCTGTCCTAAACTACTGCACAGTGTTGTTGTTAGCTCTCTGTAGCATTTCCCCCCATAGTTGTTCCCTTTCTGATGTAATTGATTTCTGAAATACTTTGGAATTTGCTTTTGCTACAAAAATAGCTGGTGTTAACCTTTGTAATCACACACTTACTTTGAGAAAGGAATAGCCTGAACATCTTGCATTACAAGATGTCCTCTGTCCTCTTCTCCTTCTGCCAGTCTTCTTGTAGCCCAAATATTAGTTTTGTCTGTTGACAGATTTTTTTTTAATTTTAACCAGATGTTCAGATATCCATTTAACTAAGGTCAGTACAATATGTACAGAATGAATATCCATTTTTTTCTGAAATGTCAATTTTAGTCCAAATGGTCAAAAACCATCAAATTTTCTTAGAACTGCAAGACTGTTCTGCTTCACTTTGTTTGAAGTGAGGCCCTAGGTAGCAACCCAGAAAGGTGTTTTTGTAAATCCAGTTGAAGTCAGTGCTTCCCTCCTTGCTTGCTGTGTTAGCATTGTTCTGCTTCACTTTGTTTGAAGTGAGGCCCTAGGTTGCAACCCAGAAAGGTGTTTTTGTAAATCCAGTTGAAGTCAGTGCTTCCCTCCTTGCTTGCTGTGTTAGCATACACCAGGAACCCCACAGGCACATTAGGACAGGATCTCCTTGTGAGAAAGAGGCTATTCAGAGGAGTTGTCCAAGTGCTTTGAAAGAGATGTCACTTTGGTGCACGCTGTTTGTCATGTAGACTGTAAGTATTCTATTCAGCTAGCTTTTCCCTCACTCTTTGTGTCACAAAAGTTAATATGCAAGGTTGAATTCTTTTTCTTCCTCCATCCCTTCTCTCCTTTGCAAGGAGTGCCTGTGCCAGCTCACTGTTTGTTCAGAGCCTGTAAGTGCCCATGGACTGCTCTCATGTTACTGAAATACAGAACGTATCCATGCTCAGCATGGCTGAAGGGAAGTCACTTTAATCTCAGATTTATCCCGTCTTCTGTGTTCAGCACTTGGTGCACAGAAGGAGCCAAGACCCGTGGGCAGATAGTTATGCTAGCTGTCATCAGGGCGCTGTTAAAGGTTTTTTCAAAAGGTCATGGGCCCTAAAAAAAACATTGGTGTTGTGAAGGGGCTTGAGTGGAAAGGGGAGGAAGTCCTCTCATCTCGCTTTTCTTTCCCAGTGTTTGGCAGGGAAGAAAAGATTTTGTCTGTATTGAGGGAGGAGTAGAGAAGGGAGAAAATTCTTTGTCTGAAGAACAACAGGGCAATAACCAGTTAGTCACTTTTATGTTATTAGTTGGAAGTGTTTATTGCTGAACTGAGGAGTTTCTCCCATTGTCTGTGGTGTGATAAAGTGGGCTGCAAATGGCTTTGTCACACCCAGGCTTGGAAGAGAGCAAATGAATTCCAGTGAAATTAATGTGTCTTGTCCTCAGTTTGCAGAACCCAGTTGTGAATTTAGTCATAACTGATGATAAAAGGCAGGTCCTGCTCTTCACAAGCTCTTCACACATCTGCTACTGTATGTGGAAGGAGATGTGGAAGCTTGAGCCCATAATTCTGTGCATCTGAGGTCTATACAGTGGCAGGGATAGATACTCTGGAGTACAGAAAAGGCTTAGACTGGGCTCCTCCTTTCTTTCTTTGTTAGTGCTTCCAAAATGACTAGTGTTGAAGTTTGGGTATGAGCAAAGCAGTGACAGCAAAAAATCGGTGTGCTACATGTTGAAGCAGTTCAGATTTATAGGAATATATAGCGATATGTGTGTCAGGATATCTGGTGTCAGTGTGTCCAGGATGTATCCCTACAATTAAATAGAGACATATTTCCTAAACATTTCTATCTGGTTCCCAGGAAAGGTTTATTTTTTTAAGTAACTTGTGGAAAAGCACTTTTAGCCAGTAGTAAAATAAATAAATAAATAAAAGTAACATTTAAAAAATTAGGAGCAATATTAAGAAAAGGAAAATATACTTGGGAAGATATTGTCTGAATTTTCTGAAGGGATTGTCCTAATGAACTGAGAACCATCATTTGGAAAGGTCTTCTGTGAAATATATAATCACAGACTGCATTCTTAATACTGTTCTCTGTTTTTATCTGTGAGGGTGCATGTGTTTTATTAGCTCTGCAATGGCTGGAAATAATAGACCTCATCTTAAACAGAAGTTGACATGCTCTCAAAGGGACAAACTGTGGTCAAAGAGAACTGTTCAAAAGAGGCATTTCCATGTAAATATTTGGACATTAATGCTGCAAGCAATGAAAGGGGAATTAAAAATCAAACTGATACTGCAAAAAAGCTACCTTCAGTTATTTTCTCATGTAGTTCAGGGGCCTGTGTTTAGGAAACTTTTGCGGAAATAAGTCTACAGGAATATTTCTTCAGATGTTAAATTTTTTGTGAGCACATTTACTTCCATCTATTCAATTGCCAATGTATACTTAGAAGGAAAACCTGAAGGCTTGATTTCAGCGATATTTGATCTTAGTTCCATGCTAAATGCAAACTCAATTTTACTGTACTATATATATTATATGATTAGTTAAATAGCTAGAGAACAGTAGTAGGCCATCTTTTTTTATTATTTTAATACCCTGACATGGCCATCAAATTTTAATGGCCGTTGTCTCTTTTACAACAATAACTGTGTGCATTAATTATTTTGTGGTGAAGTACAGTATGTACATTAATTTCTGTATCATGCTTTAACAATGCGAATGTTAAAATCACAACAGTAAACTACCTATGCCATTAGCCAGCAGTATTGATTTACTCTGCAGATTTAGTTATAAATTAGACCTGATCCATAATCCATTGAACACTTGCTAAAATCTTTTTGAGACTTCTGTGGCTGGACCTGTTAAGTAAGAGAGAAATTTTCTCACATTTTTCTTTTCCTTAATTTTAACTGCTGTACAGTTTTGCTCACATAGGAGTAGTAACATTTTCACACAGATCTGTGGTATTTTTGTTTGTGTTTTTATTTAGCTTAGCATCAGAGAGCAGAGGCTACTCTATCAACCTAAGTGGAAATTAAATAGACGAGTCTTATTCATTCCTCCGCTAGCAGGAGCAAACACTAAAATAGCAGTGTGCTTGCCAAAAATATGATAAATACAGATATTTCAGTAGGAATAGAAAATGTTATTTACGTGACTCATTGCAGAAATAACATTATTTGCTTTAGAAAAATATAAAAAGCAAACCCTTGTTGTCTAATTGGATATTATCTCCTGAAATTCAGTTTCCCCTTTTCACTCACTCGCATCCCTTTTGATATTAAGGCTTCACCTTTCCCAGTAGAAACTAAGAAACGTCTTTGTTTCTCTGAAATGTTTCTGCCGTGGTGTATAAAGTAGTGATTATGCCACTGCTTAAGGCAGGAACTCTTAGACTTCATGTTGCTGGGACCTAAACGGTCCCAAGCAATGATTTTATAGGCTGTTGCTAAAAACAATTTCACTCCAAGACTGTTGGACTTTTTGCAGTCTAATTTTGGCCATATATAAGGGTTACTCAAATGCAGAGATAACATTAATCTTTCAGTAGCAACAAGTGCTGGCTGTGGTTAAGACCAGGAGCTTAGCATTCCTGTAATCAAAATGTTGTTGCTGGACATGGTTAATACAGTATGTGATCATCTCTGAATGTTAAATCTAACCTGGAATGGATTCAGCCCTGCTACGTGATACTGTGTTGCCTCACATGGCACTGTTCTGCCCCTTTGGTCCTTGAAGATATGGGACAGTAATTAGCAAGTACCTCATTTAATTGGCAGGAGTTCGTATAATACCAGAAAGCGCCCTCATGACACTCACGTAAATAAGCACTTCTATTTCTGTAGACAGTAGGCATTTGGATTTTATTTTATTTTTTAACAGTATAACTGCCTGGGCTTAGTGTTACAAATCATGAAATATTTTGTTTATGCATTATAGATAGTGATACCTATTTATAAATCAAAGGCACTGTGTTCTCACTCTATTCCTAGGAGGCCCTTGGCTGTGTGAGCATTACCCACTCACGTGCTTCCATTTTGTTGCCCGGGAAGCTAAATAGAAATATATGACTCTTAGCTGGCCTCATTAATGAGACAATAGATACAGGTTGGGTGCACAATCTGAGAGTCACAGAGACAAACATAACAAGCAGAGAGGGGGGAAAAAAGAAAAATTTTAAATTATTAAAAAATTTTATTCATAGGAAGCAACAGAGAGTTTTATTTGGGGAGGCTGAAAGAAAACCCTGAGGTGGCAGAGGATTCCTGAGTGGCAGCGAACAGTTTATCTCTATCCCATGTAGTCATGTGGGGACAATTTATTCTCATCTTGGAGGAACGGGAAATATTTTAAAGTTAATAATGTTTCTGCCACCTTTTTCTCCCCTCCTATCATGCTTACAGTCAAAGGTGAGAGCCTGCCTTGGCATTCCCTGTGACTGGACAGGCTCCGTGTCAGACACAGAGACTAGGGGAGGAGGAGGAGTGGAGTGAGATCAGCTTTGTGGTTTGCGACAGCCTATAAAACTAGAAAAGCTTCTGCAAAAACAGGAGCCAGAGAAAACTCATAAAAGGCCCATCATCTCCTCTAAATGCATGTGAATTGGCAGGCCAAGATGTGCTTATTCTGTGCTGCAGTAGTGTCTTGCTGCAAATCAGCAAGCACTTCCTAACACAGTAGTACATGCAAACAGGGGAGGAGCACTTCTTAATGCTTCCTTTGAGACTTGTTGGCCAAATTCAGTCCCTGCCCAGTGATCTTGTGGTTTGAAAGAAACTGGAGATTCTAGTGCAAAGTAATTGTGGGAGTAACTGGTAGGGATGAAGTTTTTACTCTCTGATAACCTGGGAAGTGTGTCCTCTTTACAAAGTATCATCAACATTTACCTGCCCAATGGACCCGCTGACCTGGGGCCCTGCGGTGCTCTGTGTAGGGAGAGTGCCATTCCGCTGGCTACATAACTGTATAAGTGGCTGCCCCTGCAACGTGTCAGATGGCTGCTGAGACCCTGCCTTTAATAGGCAAGGTTAGGAGGACAGCGTGTGGCACGGGGGCCGAGTCTTCCTTTTTATAAGTCAGTAACAATGGGGTGTTGACAGGCCTTGAGGCCTAGACAGGCTACAAGGGTCATCGTGATAAGGAAGGATTAGTGTATATAATTCGCCAAATATGGGGCCAGCCACTAGCAGGGTTTTTCTGCTCATGGTAGATTATCTACAGTAGCTTCATGGAATGCATCTTAGCTGCTGGCTATATTTATTAGCAAGTTTACCTTCACTTTCAGTTTAAGAACTGTATCCTAACTGGGGAACATACGTATACATGATAAAAGAAGCTCTGCGTAGCATTTGGACTGAAGAATAAAAATTGAGTGTGCTGTAGATGTCTGAAGTATAAATACTTCAGTGCACTGTTGTTTTTCAGTGTACAGCTGTTTTTCCCCTAAGATTTTCACTTGAGAGATTTTGTATGCATCTTCATTCTTTGTAAATAAAGCTGTTTCTAACTTGATTCCCTGGAGGGTATAGATATCCAGCCCAAAGATCAATGGTCAACAGAAAATATAAAGAGCCTCTAGATCAGATCTTTGACTTCTTTGTGGCAGATAGCTAAACTGCCCACCTTAAAATGTTAAGAGAACGATAAATGCTGTAAATTCTTGGCTGCAGTGAAGAAGAACTTGTTAACCCCAAAGTTACTGGAAAGAGGAATGGATAAAAACTAACAACCTTGCTGTATTGAGAACTTTATTTTTTCCTTACAAGAAAAACAAGAAAACAGGAATTTATTCAATTATTGCAATCATTCTCCAAATCAGATTTTCACTGGCATACAAAAAGGCCAATTTGGTTTGCTCTTTGAGGCAGAGTTCAGTTCATACTTTTGATCTTCTGAGAGACGCTGTGGCAATTTATGTCAATCTGCAGAAATGTTTTAAAAATACTACAAATGCAGTTACTTTTCAGTTTACTTCGAGGTTTTTGTTTGTGTACACATTTCTTTAAGAGGCTGCCATCCAATTGTGCTTCTTTCCTAAGCGCCTTGATGAGCTCAAACCTTAAACAAAAGACTGAGTATAAATAAAATTTTGCAAGTCATTTGAGGATGCAGAAAAAGACATAATTGACTTTTTAGTCCATTTTTAGAACAAACTCTCTCAAGGCCTTTTCTTCCTCACAGGAACACTTCCCACTGCACTGGAACTGACAAGGCTGTATGCATTACTTTATTTTGATACTGACATTTAAACAATAAAATAAAGCCATTTAAAACAAATAGTGGTGCTTTAAGTGTCTGAGCTGTCAAGATATCAAATTATATAACTTGGAAAAATCAGAATTCATTGTTAATGGTATGCACTTAACACAAAGGGTCGCTGAAGTACTAACCAGATATATATTCAGCTACCAAGTTGGAGCTAACAGGCTATATTCCTTTAGATAGAATTGACTATATTCGCTTAAATGGACTTGACTCCAGTACAATCACTGTATTCAAATGTCAAAAAAAAGAGAAAGAGGATGTCACGTAGGGTCACAAATTATGTTGGATTTTGACAGATTGTAGCCTTGCTTTACAAGAGCAGTAACATCTCATTTGTCACCGTTTGATCTGTAAGTGCGGGAATGAGAGCGGAAGGCCCTCCATCTCCACCGCAATTTAATCGCTCTGAGGCCGACAGTGGCAGCTAAAGCCACCTGCCCATGCACTGTACTGCTGATCTGTTTTAATTTAATCGTCCGTCAGCTGGGATGAAAGCATAAATCGTCTCCCTTTGATCTGCAAACGGTGTGTTTTTTTTGTAAAGCATGGTGCAGAATCAGGGAGACAATTTTCACATTTAGTGCAACATAGACAACATGGGCTTGAAAAGCTTGTAAGTGATATTTTGCTGTAGTAGTAATGCAAGAAGTCGCACTTTTTGTAATTTGATATGAAACAGTGTAAGCTAAAAAAAAAAACCTGGCCATAAGAGAGGTTATTGATTCATATTACATTAATTATTCAAGTTTGAAAAGCCAACCTTTACCCTTAAATAACTTAAACATCTTTAGAAGTCTGAATATCCTTAAATCAAATTGTTTATGAAGGAAGAATAAGGGAAATTATTTGGCAGTAATACAGCATAATTCTGTGAACTATTAGTATTATTGTACATATCACTTGTTTATGTTGCTGAGTCTGAATGAAAAAGAAAAGATCTTAAAAATAAATGTGTTTTTCAAAATCTCCTTTCTCCAGCAGAAAATGTTGCCCCTTGTAGGTGTTGCTGGAAGTTTTGTTTAAGGCCAAAAAGTGAATGTTATTTGGACATCAGATATGGCTGGTAAGCCAAACTCTCTTTTTGGTTGTATTAGTGGAAATCTTATACCCCAGGATGAATTCAATTGAGAGTAAAATGGTAACATTTGGACAAAATCTTTCTTATCTTTCCATACAGAGTAGCTAGTGATTAAAAAAAAAAAATAAAAATCCTCATGTTTATATCATAATTCTTCCTCTTAGTCCCTTTTCCCTTTACATCATCCTTTTCCAGGCTTGTCCTTTCTTAGGTTTTTCGTGAAGTACGCCATTTAGCTGAAGTAATTTTGACATTGCCTGGTGTTGATGAGAACCAGCTCAATGAGCTTGTCTATCCCAGTGTTTTAGTCTTTAGGTCCTCTGAAGAAGCATCACAACGGAAGGCTCACCCCTCAGCTGTGAGAAATATGACTGACTGTAAACCCTGAAATGCATGGTCTTCTGTCCCTTTCTTGTAACAGCTTCAAATTCCAGGTGGGCAGTATGAAAATCAGAATCTCACAAACTCTCCCCAGAATTCATACAGCCCTGAAGAGTTCTTTGTAAGATCATTTTTCTGATTGGAATTACAAAGTGCACTCACAGCTCTTGGAATATCTTTCCATTAATCTTGACCCTAGATTATGACTTTCCAGTTGAGAAGGGATTTTTTGTCTTCAGATGTCAGCACTAGGAATCTCTCTTCCTAGTAATAAACACAGTGTGTTTTTGTTTTTGTTTTTTTTTTTTACTTCTGGGGCAGCAGAGAACACAAACCAGAGCTTGTAAGAATCCTGCCTTTTTAGAGTGAGAAAACACCTTTTATTTACCTAATAATCTTGCAGCATTTCATTTGAGAAGCTTTTCCATTTATGTAATTTGTAGCAGGATTGTTATTTGGCAGAAGATTCTGTCTAGGGGCAAGTGTTTATGCTGTGTCTTGTAAAATTCCATTCAGCCTATGCCGGAATACAAATAGTGAAAAATTGCCTTTATCCTTCTTTTACTTTCATTCCTCATGAAAATGTTGTCAGCTTGACAATACAATAAATAATTTTGGAGTTGCTGTGGCCCTGGAGTGGGGAGGGAGAGAGAACCAAGCTTCTTTCTCTCAACGCAGATTCAAACTTACGGACCAGCTTACGCTGGATTGAGAGTGCTGATTTGGTCAAATGCCCACAGACATTTTCTTGGGGAACGAAGAGAGAAAACAGGCAAAACGTTCTTCTCATCCCCAAAATCGACCACTGGAATTGGCTCAGTGGTTGCTGGGACATGAGCTCACATAGCATGGAAATGAGGGAAGACAAACGGGCCAGGCTGTTCCTGGCCCTGTGAGCTGACTCCTGCTTCTACTCCAAGTTTTCTTTTACAAGCTAAGGAGGTAGGGATCCTCCAGTAACAATCAGTGGTGCTGCTCAGAAACATGAGTGGCAAAAACTTCTAGCAAAGCATGTGGAAGAGCAAAACTGCACTGGCAAGTACTTCACATTGTCTTATCTTTTTCAGGTTTGAAAGTGCATCACAATGATTGTACCTGTACAAGGCAGTAGTAGCTCTCAGAGAAAGGATTTACAAAGTTGAGGAGTATTATTTATGTATATATTTTTGTATAAAGTTTTGTATAAAGTTACCCAAACATAAAAGATTTGCACAAAATTCTATTTGTCAAAATGATGTGTAACGTGGAGAAATGGAGCATTGCTCCACTGATACTATAATTGAGCTGAGAAATTAGCTTTTCACTTCAGAGTACTGCTAAACAAAAGGACTCATTGTTGGAACTGGCAGTTGTCACCAAGCTGTGGGTACAGGATGAACCTGTTTGTACTGAACCATAGCATCCTGAAAGGTATTTTCAACAAGTCTGACTTTGTAAATTCTAACTTTATGAAATAAGTCAACATAGTGTTGTATCCCTTCATACGACCAGTCCTTTTCCCTCTTAATAATTTGGGCATTTTTTCTTAGCTATTTGTATTGGAATTTTGAATTCAATTACACTGTAGCCAGATAAGCGTAAATACAAACCACACTGTGCTGCTATCAATATGGCCTTCTCTTAAAACTCCAGCACATCCAATACAGATAACTCCCTCCTGATAATAAACTTGTATCTACTCAGTCTAAGTAGTGTAATGAAAGTGAAGGCAAAGACACAATATACCACATACGATGCATCTATGCAACATATAGTAAGAATGAGTAAGGAGAAAGCCATTCAGAAGCACTGCTAGTTTTGCTAGTTACTTATAGGCTCTCAGTAGCCCATTAATTCACATTGTATTTTTGATTGGTTTTGTTGGTTTTGCCAGTGAATTCCTGTGATCCTTCATGCTCTCCATTCTGTGTCTGTGGCATTTTCAGTGATGGACACTGCAAGTTCTTTGCATTGCAGTGAGCAGAAGCAACAAGGGAAGGGTCTATCATGGTACACCGATGGTAGTATGATGATGATACACAGACCATATTTAGTATTTTTATCTTTATTTTTCTATATGTATTTTGGTGATTTATTTACAGCAAGAAGCATGTGCCTTATGTCTCTTTCTACAGTTTTCTCCAGTGGGGGTGTAGTTCAGTGTACATCATGTGGTGTGATTTCAGCCTGATGTATTCAATTCTTTATGTATATATATGCACACCCAGGTCAAATCACCTGTTGTCTTCTCCTGGTACACTTGCAGCAGTGACTTTTGGTCTATTAGTATGTGTTGCATACCATTGGTAAACCTGTCTTGTCTCTTGGTATGAGTTGGTGAAACAAGTTATTTATCTCGATGGTTCCTTACCAGTACAGAGGACAGGATTCGAGGACTCACTTATTTTAGTCCTGTGTGTGAAAGGTCAGTGGTTTCATAGCTGGAAGATTACAGAAACCCTCAACTTCACCAGTAGTTTTCTTTATGGTTTATAAAGTGGACATTTAGCATGTCTGTCAGGATATTGGAGATTATGTGTTCAGGAAGCCACCACAATCTAAATGGCAGTATTCAATATTTACTGTAACTATATAGACCATGGCAGGCAGAAATTTATTATAAGTACAACGAATTTTTCAGCCTGTCTCTTGTTAAGACAAAAGCTTTAAAGCAAGGTATTATTTAAATTGATAAAAGATGCAAATACAGTTTCACTGTATTTCTAGATTCATATTAAAAGAATAAATATTTCATCCTCATAATTAAAGATTCGTCAAAAATTTATCCATGTCTTCTTCTGCAGAAAGCTATCAGATCTGATGAGGAAAAGTAACATTTGTTGTACTGCCCACTAGTTTAAAAAAATATTTCTGTGAGGCTCGGATGATGACTGTTTAATTAGTCTTTACCTTAGTAAACTGTTACCCAAGAATTTAAAAAATTGGTTTCTAGTAGGAAAAATCAATAAGAATTCATCTTTTAAAAGGCAGGTCTCCACAATGGCAAATACTGCATCAAGGGAACACTGTTAGAAAACTACTAATTTTACTAATTAATTTCCATGTGGATAATGGATATACACTAAGGAATGGAGATAGATAAAAATCTCAATAGGACAGGCAAAAACTGAGTAAAACCTAATGCTAATATCCTATGTTCTTTTTCATAACATCCGATAAAAAACAGAGCCTAGAAATATATTTTTGTATTAACATTTTCTGAATTAGAAACCTGGGATTTCCCTTATTTTATCAAACTGAAAATTATTCATCCTGATATGTTGTTTCCATCAGAGACCTCATAACTGATTCTTTCAAGATAACCATGCAAGTAATTAATGTCATTATGCAGATAATATTTGGAGAGTGGGTGAATATTTTTCCATATGTTCTGTAATTCTCTGTTGATAAGGCATAGTCCGCAGTTTAACCTACCTAGTGCGAGTTCCTGTCCTTTCTTCTGCAAGTGCTCTAAATCTGCCAGGCTACCTGACTGCAGGATTTGGCCCAAAATGTATTGAGGTCAGGGAGTAGCTTGGAAAAAAAGCTGCGTGTGCTGTTGCTGTATCTTTGTGTATGTGTTTGGTAGCCTTTTGTATGTCCTGTTTTTTGTTTGTTTGTTTGTTTGTTTGTTCTCAGGCCTAAGATTTTTATATAAACATTAACTGTTTTTTATTTATTTATTTTAGAAAGAAAATAGTAAATATAGAAGCTCAAGATGTAGAAAGTATGTGTTTCTAGCTGTGAGAGTACATATAGCTTTCGGTATATTTTGTCTGTATTAGTACAAACATTTAGTTTTACTGAGAGCAGTGCACCCACTCTCTGATTCATATATTAATGTGGAATTTCTTTTTGAATTTTTTTTTCTCCAGGAGTCCCGGGTAGATACATAGAACAATCCTGGGATTTATCTAAAGAGATGTTACTCCTATATGTAATGGGGAAGCAGATTCAGAAGCTGTGTAAAGACTGCTTCTCAGAGTAGTTCATTAAGTTATTTGTTACCATTTTCATTAACAAAAATACTAGATGACTATCAGTTTAAAAGATATCTCTAGTGACCTCAAGCTGGGTACGTGCGTGTGTTCACCGTACACTCACTGTCTCACTCGTTTGCTTTTTGTTACTTACCAGGTGCATTAAAATTCACATTTAAATTTCAAATGAACTAAATAAAGCATTTCTTTCAGATAAATGGTTGATTTTGTTCCTCTCATGTTATATTAATATTAATATTATAGAGTCTTCTGTACCCTTGCTTTACCTCCTGACTATCTGATAATTGGGTTGGCGCAGTGTACCTGGGGTCATCGTGTTTAGCTTATCTGCGCGAAGGAAAGAGTGGCAAATAATAAGGAAAAGCAGCAATAAAATAGTGAAAAAAAATTGAAAGAAAGATTTAATCTTTGACCAATTTGAAACATATCCCAGCGAATCCATGGAGAAAAAGATAAAGTGTGACTACGAGTAAGTTAACTAAACACATTACAGTGTGTGAGAGCAAATGGAGTTAGTCCATTGTACATGTTTAATTTCCTATTAGTCTCTGGCGTTTACTACTGCGGTCTGAGTTGGGGCATCTGTAAATTCAGTTAAATACAGTGCATTGTCTAAACATATCACAGCTCCAATCAGTCACCCTGGCTGCTGATAAGAAGCCTCTTGTATTATTGAATCTACAATAGGGAGGCTCTGCAGGCACAAAGATAACAGCTAGGTATTTCACTTTAAGTATGAGAAAAAACAGTGACTCGCCTTTGCTGCTACAGCTGTGACATTTATTACTACTCCCTGATTTGTTTTATACTACTGATGTGAATTTGGTTTCAGGTGCTTTATATCTCTTCCTATTCCTAACTTTAGACTTCTATCTAGAAAGAGTAAGGAAAAACAAATAAACTAAAGTCAACTTTCATGCTATTATATAGATAGCAGCAACTTCAGCGCCGTACCAGTTTGTGTCATACTGATTTCATCTCCCAAGGATGAAGCAGAGGCTTTTGTTTATTCCTTCACCATTTTGTTTCTTTAGACTTCAAGGAATTTCAGAGATGGTGCTTCAGAGTGGCAGCTGCTCTGGAGGAAGCGTAGGTCTGGCCATGGTCATTTGAGCATAGAATTTTTCAGTGTTCTTGTACATAAAAAATGAGGTATTTTTGTGACCTTTTAGTGAAGCCCTTGACTTAGAAAATAACATATTAGTAAAGCCCTTGAGTTAGAAAGAAAATAATACAAATTCTACTAGCAGATTCAAAGCAGATAAGGTACTACAGATGCATAGCCAGGATGTGTTGCATGCAGAAGGACTCTGAATATAAATATGGGATTGGTAGAAACCAGGGGCCTTTGTTTGATGATTTTTTTTAGTCCTACATTTTTGGCAAACTTAAGATGTTTGGGATAAAATTTTCTCTGCCAGAAGAAGTACCAGAAGCTGATCTTCTCTTTTTTCAAAATTTCACCTATTTTGAAGAATAAAAGTTGTAGTAAAATGCATTTTGTTCATGCATTAAAAAAAGAAAAAGAGACATTCTTTATAAAACCACATGCTTCAGCATGAAGAGCTGGGACTACAGAGGTACTGGTGACTGTCAAAGCATGAGCTTCTTGCTGTGCCCAGAGAAAATACTTCAAGTTTGGGCAACAGTGTTGGCCTATTTAATGTGATGAGTGATGAAAATATGTTGTAAAATGACATGCACCTTATTTCCACACAGCATAATACACATACTAATAGTGATAGTATCTCTGTATGAATGATTTAAGGGTATGCACACAGAACAGTTCTATCCATAGTATTAGACAGCATCTATAAATAAATATTATTTAACATATTTATACTATTTGTTTTACCTATAAGCCATTTTTTATTTAAAATTCAGAGATTCTGATCCTGAAACACCATGGCAGATGGTTTCTGTTTCCCAAAAATATACCTATTTTAAAATACAGTTAATATCTTTGATATCTTTAATTCAATGATGATTTTATATGTTTTGTTTCTGGATTGATAGATTACTGAGAGACTGTAATTCATAGTTCGGTAAACTTACGGTAGAAAGTTTGTAGCTTATAAAATTTGTTTCCTAAGGCTGTTTTAGTTGTACATGTGTTGAGTTACAGCTGTATTTCTTCAAGTAGCTGACATGACTTTGTTTTGTTTGAGCCCTCAGTTAAAGTTTTATTTCTGTTGCCGGATGAGTGGTAACTACATGAAGTTTGATTTACTACTTGACACTATATAAATAAAATTCCTAAAGCATATACTGTAAAGATAAAAAAAAAAAAAAACAGTGCTTTCAGCAATATCTGAAGTAAAGTCAAAACCAAAACAAAAGAAAGAGCTAAGGTTGGCTTTTGTCCTTTGAGCTCTGCAGATGCAGGCTGTGAAGAAGGTCCTCTGCTGTGATGTGAAATCCAGGTCTGGGTAGCATTCGGTAGATCTGGTCTCTTGGACTGCTGGTAGCAGGGTTCCCAGTAAGAAATGTATCGTGGCTATCTAAGTAACAGATTCAGCAAAAATTCTGGAAATTTCTGTCTGCTTGTAGCTTTCTGCATAAAATACATTTTTTGGTTGTTCAGCAAAAGCAATTCAAAGGCACTAGTCAGTATGGTTCAGGAATGCCAGCTGATCGGCTTCTAAAGGACCATGTAGTTATCTGTTGGATGGTGGCAGCCGTGGGAAAACTTGTCCCATCGGTCAGGAGGGATGTGGGGGGCCCATTTGTAGTAGGAAACAAAAATGTGGAGAAACATTTTCCTAGGCCTTTTAAAATGAAGATATTATACGGTGTCGTGTTTTTGTTCCCTTACCTTAAAACAGAATGCTTTCAGTTGTTGCAGGATTTTTTTGGCCTGGGCAGTGGATTACTTGCAAAGCTGGCGTTCATTCATGTTTGTAAGATCATGGGAGTGAGCTTTATTGTTTCTGATATAGTAAGCATCAAAGGTATGGCTAACATGGTAGGCTAATACATCTGCTCAGGGCGTTAAAGGTACACCAAATGGAAGAGTAAAGCTTTGTGCAGCCAAAGGTAGATGTAAGGAGAAGAAGGCAGCTACAGGAGATGCAAGGCTGGAAAACCGTGAAGGGAAAAGAGCTACCAGTTGGTGATGAAAAAAAGTCATATGTTGAAAAGGAGACTTATATGGTGATTAGGATGCCTAAAAGCAATATTCAGGTACATACAGAATACGGAATTGTTCCTGGTAGGCAAAAATTCACAGAAAATGCCTTCTGGAAAGTTTGTTCACTTTGTGGAAACAAATGTGAATCACTTACATGTGTGCATAAAGCTTCTAGAATATACCAAAAGTGATCAGTGGAGATTTCTATACCCATGAGATCTGTGAAGATCAAGAAAAGACTGCATTTTCTCTGGCCAAAGGTTGAAATTGCTGCTCCTGTGCTGAGTTGGAGCTCTAAGGAAGCACAGTGAAATGCCACTGTTTTTTTTACAGTTGCAGACTTTCCAGGGTGTACTACCTAGTCCTTGAACTGTACACCATGGCCGACTGCCTTATATGGCAGTTGTGCTATACATCAAGACAGTAATTGAAAAGTTACTCAAAATAATTTGATCATCAGTTGATAATGCACCAGGGAAGGCCAAGGTGGGTGTTCATTTCACAAGAATCAGCGAAAGCCAAATCTCTGAATTGCTAGAACACCGTTTTATACATGGCAGAATTTTTTCCAACTTCTCAGTGAGGATTAATAATACTGAAATATGTTTTTCATCATGGTTTTCTTGATATTTACAAGAGAGGGCTACCACGACAATTGTATTCCATATTAATTTAGTGTCCTTTTAATTAAGTGGAGAGCTGGGTGTTGTGATCTAGATGGGGGATACAAAACTTTGCAGTTCTTTCCCAGCCCATTTGGAGTCTGTTAAGCAAATCTAGGGCCTTGTGGGCTGGACCTCTGATTTCTTACTGGGCAATATAAGTGATAATCAGCATAACCAGTTTTCCTTAAGTTATTACAGCTGTTTGGGGGNGGGGGGGGGGTTTTAGTAAGTAAAGATTTTCTCTTCCCTAGTATTCAGCCTATGACTAGGCGTTAGCAGTTTGGGGAAGGTTAAATTGCTCTCACCAATTAGAATTTGTTAGCAGATGTGGTTATTGGTACTGTGTGCTTTCCTAATCCCTCTTCAGTATTGGTGCATCTCCAACCCTACCAGTTTAATTAACGTTGAAATTCTCATATTATTTTGGTATGCTGATTACAGGCAAAGACTAAGTGGAAGTCAGTTTGGCATCCCAAGAGACCTGAGTGTTAATGCAGAAAGGTTTTTTTATTTCTTTTCTCCCCCTCCATGAACTCCAGATAAGCAGTAGGCCCCAGTTAGATTTCATTACTATCACGCACTCTTCATGGTCATCTTTTAATATTTGAAAGGATCATTTGTTAACGGGAAATGGTCAATTTTTTTTTCTTTGGCTTTTGAAATATAATTTTCAATTTTTAATTTGATTCATTTAGATGAAATCATTAATCAGGGTTGAAACTGAGTTAATTTTCTGGAAAATAAATGAGGTTGTTAGAGTGAACATTATTAAGTGGGCTCTTTGCAAGAAAGGGATAATAGCTGAAAATATGGAAGACTTTTAAGAACTATAGCAGTCAAGGGATAAAAAACAGAAAGGTTTTTTTTTCTAGATAAGTGCAGTAATTTTTTAAAGGAAGCTAGGCATAGGAGGGATATTTCAGAACTATCATTATCAGGGTTACAGAGTAAATACTTTTATTAAATATATATGTGACTTAAAATGCTTGAGTCAGAATATAGATAGTGATTCTCTTATGCTTTTACAAGCAGTATGCTTCTCAGTATATGCTATTCCAAGTAATGCCCATTTGGTTTTTGAGACAGAGAAACATGACTGTTAGTAATTCAGTAGAGGTGTATCCATCCAAGTACAAAGCTTCAGCAGAAGGGGAGCAAAGGCCACTGAACCATTTTTTTCAGTTTGACCCAAATTCAGCTGCTGGCCTTCAGAGAGTTCTGTTTGCTCTTTCTCTGCATTTTACTGGATGATACAAAGTGCTTAAGATAGCCAGCAAAGTCTCTTACAAATGCAAACCAAGGAAGAAAGGATTGGACTAGACAGGCAACATCCTACATTTACCATTCAAATTCATTTCAGTTAACTACAGAATTTGTTTTGCATTGTTTCCCAATGCCATCTCCTTTCTGCTAATCTTCTATTTAAAACAGTGTGGGCTTTTTTAGAAGACAGAGCTGCCTCCTCTGTTCTGATAGGAAAGAATTTCTTCTCTTCAAGTGTTTCAGTCTTTGCTCAAGAGTTATCATAACACTAAGCACTTAGTGGCCCTAGGTCAGAATTTCTGATGGAGCACTCCAACTGTTTAGGTTTTCCCTAATGCCCTTGTGCTCATTAAGGAGCATTTCAAAGCCTATCACCATGAATGAATGGTGGAGCTTTTATGTGTTTTATTCAAAAATGTGTTTTCTTGTAGGTGGTTTTTAACTGTCCTACCTAACAAGCTATTAAATGCTCTCACCTACCACTAGATGCAGAGGGAACCAGGAGTGTGTACCACATTAAAAAAAACAAATTCTCTAGAATGGAGAATGATGAAAAAATTTCTGCTTGGAGAAGAAAGACATGTGGAAATAGAAACAACTCTGGAGTGCAGTTGCTTTCCCTTTGTGATGTACCTTTCCATGATAAAAGATGAGAGAGAATAATAAGAGGGAATAATAATTGAATTGGGTTAAGCTTGCAATATTTTTATTTTAAAAATGTAAATCCCAAGGAGCAGACAAAGTCAGTTTTCATTTCCTTTTAAAAATAAATAGTTGATCTAAACACAAATGCTGAGATGGTACATCATCACTGCTACCAGTGATAACTAAAGAAATAACTATAGGCTTTTAAGCATCCAAAATAGCATTTGGAAGATAGTTACTTTGAGGCAGAGCAGAACAAATATTGATTTAGAATTTTGTTTTCTGCTTCAGTTACATTATCCACAAAGAGAGATGTAACAGCCTCAGGTGAATAGCCTACAGCATGTTGATTCAAAATGGCAGTGGTGTGGTGTAAATACACTTGAGCAAGGCTAACTTGTTACGTACTACATGGAACCTGTTATAGGAGAGGCAAAAGTTTCTCTTTTCTGAAATTAGAGGTCTCAAAGTCCCTCCATGTGATTAAGATCAGTCACTTGTCATCAGTTAGTCAATTGCAATTAGTTAGTACTAATAGTTTTTGTATCCAGCCTGCATTATAGACTCTCCATGCTAATAGCAACAGATTAATAACTGGGCCAGGGTGGCCAGAGGTCCTTGTTCTTAATAATACAACTTATTACGGTAGTATTATATAGATTCTATGAGAGTATGAATAGGGCCTGCTAAATCTCAGTGGCACAGTCCTGTGCCTTTGGAGTTAATAGGTTTCTAAAACTTGTTGTGAGAAGCAAAAGCAGGATCAGACCAATGCTGTGCCATGAACACAGCATGGTAATCTTGTCTTCAATATGTAGTGTCTTTTGGTATGCAGAAGCTGTTTTGCAAAGGACATACTTACAGAAGTTAACATCACCCAAATTTTAAATTAAGCTCTGAAATGTTTATATTGAGAGAATGGGTTGTTTCTATGTGACTTTCAGTTTTGCTGACTGATTTGGTTATAGCAGTTGTCACTCTTTTTACAGCTGTGCAAAATGTTCACAGTCTTCATCCTCAGACAGTTAGAGCCACTTTAGACTCTTTCACTCGGAGATGAGTAACATTTGTGACAATGTCTCCAGTGAGGCCGGGCTATTTTCAGGACTTTACTGCATTGTTACTCTTGAAAATCAAGTAGGTTGGGCTGGGGGGCAAAGATGAGGTTGGGGCAAAAAGCAAGGACTGCCCAGCTTGGTGTTTAGAGGAGATCCCACTTGTCAGGCTGTGTATGTACATCATGGCTACTACAGAAAGCTTTGATGCTTGCTGGAGGCGATTTCTAACAGCTGGCTTGGCTCTTGGCTGTGATCTCAGAAGTTTGTTCTTTTGAAGCTAAACAAGCCATCTCCAAAAAACCCTTTTACTATTTTTATATATATATGTATATATATATGTATGTATGTATGTATGTATATGTATATATTTATTTATATTTTATATTATTATTATTTTATATTTTACTATTTATTTATTTATTTATTTATTGGATGTAGAACATCATTCTCTGTCCAGCTTCCTTTTCAGATTCTCTTCGATGCTCAGCCTTGGACAGTTTCATCCTAATACATGCATTAATAGTAACATGGCTAGCTGGCTTATCCAGGCAGTTGCCAGAGGCCTAAGAGTATACGAATACAAATGATTTTAAATGACAATTTTTAAGGGACTTGTGAAGCTCTTAAAGAAGAATCACAGAATCACAGAATCATAGGGGTTGGAAGGGACCTCCAGAGATCATCAAGTCCAACCCCCCTGCCAAAGCAGGTTCCCTACACCAGGTCGCACAGGTGGGCGTCCAGGCGGGTCTTGAATATCTCCAGAGAAGGAGACTCCACAACCTCCTTGGGCAGCCCGTTCCAGTGCTCCGTCACCCTCACCGTAAAGAAGTTCTTGCGCACATTGGTGCGGAACTTCCTATGCTCCAGTTTCTGGCCGTTTCCCCTTGTCCTGTCTCCACACACTGCTGAAAAGAGTCTGGCCTCGCCACTTTGCCACCCACACCTTAGATATTTATAGACCTGGATCAGGTGTCCTCTCAGTCTTCTTTTCTGAAGGCTAAACAGACTCAGTTCACTTAGCCTTTCTTCATAGGGGAGATGCTCCAGGCCCTTCACCATCTTTGTGGCCCTCTGCTGGACTCTTTCCAAGAGATCCCTGTCTTTTTTGTACTGGGGAGCCCAGAACTGGACACAGTACTCCAGATGAGGCCTTACCAGGGCAGAGTAGAGGGGAGGATCACCTCCCTCGACCTACTGGCCACTCTCCTTTTAATGCAGCCCAGAATACCATTGGCCTTTTTGGCCAGAAGGGCACACTGCTGGCTCATTGCCAACCTGTCGTCCACCAGGACACCCAGGTCCCTCTCTGCCGAGCTCCTCTCCAGCAGGTCATCCCCCAACCTGTACTGGTGCATGCAATTATTCCTCCCTAGGTGCAAGACTCTACACTTGCTTTTGTTAAACCTCATCTGGTTTCTTACTGCCCAGCTCTCCAGCCTGTCCAGGTCTCGCTGAATGGCAGCACAGCCTTCAGGCGTGTCAGCCAAGAAGCAGGGTTGGTTAGTGCAGAGGACCTGTTTCAAGTTTCTTATTTCAAGCTAAGCTCACCAGTTTAATTTTAATCTCTTTCAAAAGCCTTGGTCATGCTTTGAAGATAGAAAACCGCCCCCTCAAGCTCTGAAGCTGAGCAGTGGCCCTTTTTGTTTCCACAAGCCGAAAATAAAGTGTTCGCATGAGCTCATTTACAGAGAGTAGAGTTGGCAGCCTTATCAGGAGCGGAGAAAGGAGCTCTGAAGATGAAAAGCTCTCGCTGTGACAGAAGTCTTTATTAGGTTGGGCAGTAAAGGAACGTGGTGTACACAGGATAAAGCGACGGCTACCTAGAGCATTTAGGGAACGCCAGAAGAGTAATCATGTTTTATGTTGTTCCTAGGCAGGCTTCTTTGGTGATCCCCCTGGCCCTGAGGATGTTTGAAAAGGGGGACTGCATAAGCAGTGTACTGACCCAGCTTTGCTTGCTGCTTGAGACCCTGCTAATCACAAAAAAGCAAAGTAATGTTGAGTCACTGTGCAGTTTAAAAATTGCTCAGCACTCCCAGTTTGGCCAGTACTGTAGTGTAAACCTTGCTAGAAAATGGATTTTGATGAAAAATCCCATTATTCAATTTCACTTATGCATCAAATCCCATTTACAACAAATATTTCTTTTGCTGAAATTCAGTATTCTTAAGATAATTTATTTTATAATACACAATATTGCTATATATTGCTAAAAATATAACTAAGATATTAGAGATATAATTAGCATGAGAGTAAAAAAATTGACTCCTTCAGCTTGGTCCAGTGGGTATTTTTATTTTCAAAATGTAAATATGTATATACATCGACGCATAAACATACACACCTTGGAAATGTAACTCATTCTGGCTGGGCAGTTTCTGCTCAATTTCTGTCAGAAGTCAGAGTTAGAGAAGAAGTGTACCCTGAGAAGTGCAAAATAATCTTCAAAGATTTCTGTTCACACTGCATAAACAGGAGCCTTACCTTTGAAGGAACCACTGGCTGCCGTAACTCCCAGTCAGGAAAGCAGGCTGAGCTTGCCTCGTGCTTTGCACAGCACTGGCTCCTCTGTGATGAAGGGAACACTCTGCAGATCAGCAAGCATGCACATTTTAGCCCTGTTTAAATGGCTGCTCTGCATGACTAGAGGAAGGATCCGCTGCAGGCCCTCCTCCAGGCCTCATACTCCTGCTCACATGGCCCTTGTTTTAAAAGGCAGCCTCACTTGCCAACTGCTGCTTGAAGTTTAGAAATACAGCCTTAAAAGGCTAATGTTAGCCTTACACTGTGACTTGAAGATGATGTGTGTGCTGGTCTTGTTGAGATTAGCCCAGGTGACAAGGTAAGCAGCACAGTGGCATAGTAGTTGCTGCTGTAGGGCACCATCCTTTCCTCCATCACGTGCTTGGCTCTCACTTGCAGGAAACCCTTCTGAGGTTCCATCACAGCCTGGTCAAGGAGGAAATTTGGCTGTAGCAGATATTAACATCTCTGAAAGAGGCTCAGCCCACCACTGGCTTCATTAATCCTGCTTCAGGAGTGTACAGAGCTGTAACTGGTGCATAGGTATTTGCTGGCTCTGTGTCTATTTATTTTTGATCTGAATGTCACCCAATGTTCTTTTAAACACATTCTTTTCTGGCTGAATTCAGTGGCAAAACTTCTGCTGACTATTGGGAATTGAACTGGAATCAGCTTTGTATTGACAGTAAGCGGTGCAATTCCACTCATCTTTCCCCTGTCACTGACAACCGGTATGGCCTTCTGTTTGTGGCTTTACTTCAGAATTTTTCCTATTCAGTTTTTAGATTCCCATCTTCATTAAGGATTCTGTCCTCTTGCTAGCCCTACTAATTGTTTCAATGTTTTTTATAAGTTTCATAGCTGCTGTGAAATTCGTTGCTTTTATAGGCATTTCTGCCCCTCAGTAGAAAACAGAAAGGATTTACTTCAAGTTTTGAATTGCCTTCTTTAATGTCTTTAAACAATAGACCTATTTTTTCATTTAATTAAAGCAGTAAAAGTTAACTATACAGATTGACAGAGAAGCGTAATTGATTTGACTTTTTTTTTTTTTTTTTAATCACTATTAACAATAAAACACAGAGCTTTTTGCTGGAAAAGTAACTGAGGAGAAAAAACAACAATGAAAAAGAAAGATAAATGACAGTAACACTGCTTTCATTAATTAGGAGGAAATGTTGAATATTATTCATGCTGCAAAATGTCTGCAATTGGGATTTTAGTGGCATGGGAGTTTCAGTCAGTTTTCTCCAAGTAAATACTGCGGGCATCAATTTGTCAAGATGGTATAAAAATACCTGATTTTATTAACAAATCTTTTTTATGTGTGCAGTGGAAATACCTCTGATCCTACATGTACAGGTAAACTGCTTCGTCATAAGGAAAACAGTGAGATGGAAAAGTCTCTTTAAAAACAGACTTACCAAATTTTTCATAGGCTGTGTTAAGACCCCATATTTGGATAGAATAAAAGCACCATTTTTTTGATCCTGTATTCAACTTCTGTTTTGAAAGCTTTGATAACAGTTTTACTTGGAAAGTAAAAAGGGAGAGAAGACTTTTCCTTAAACCAAGTGATTTTCTTTTATTAATATATATTTTTTAATATCTTTACAGTAGTTTTGTTCCTCTGCAGTGCTTACTTTCCTGAAAAAAAGTTTTTAGTTGTGTTAGTCACATTAATAATGTGAACTGAAATTTGCTCTGAATAATCCACCCAATTTTTTGCGATATGTGTTGATGAATGAGAAAGACATACAGGAGTTGTCTGTCTCTGTATCTATTCTCAGTGGAGAAATTACTCGGGCAGCCATTGATCTTTGCCATTGGCAGGAGGGACTGTGGTGCAATTACAAGTAATAAGATATGTTTTCTCTTCTGTTTTCTGTTCTGACTTAGTTTTACATGTCTTAAAAATCAAATATTATGTATTCACCAGTTTTGGCATTATACTTTTGGAACCATCCATTTTATGATGTATAACATATAAATCACATACAGGATCCATCTAGAAAACAGCTGATTATGGCTCATTTCAGTAACAACAGTCTGAGATGGATAAGGAAGAGCCTGTTCACTTATCAGTTGCATTGGTCCACTTAATGGACATTGAACCCTTTTCTATCTCTGCCAGCACAGGTGCAATTTCATTACCGATGCTTCAGACCTCACATACATATTAGTCAAACTGTTTGGTCAGTTGTTCTTAATGTTGTGAAGTACATCTATGATACACAGAAAGTTTGTTTCTATTTCTCTTTAAATTCAGCACACAGAGCCTTTCTTATGCATATGCTGCCACAGTGGGGTTTGCTCTAAATAAATGACACTCTCTCTTTCTTAAACAAGATTCAAGAGCTTCCCCAGCTGCAAAGTATAGCATCCAGCACTTGGAGTTGCAGTCAGTTCACTCTGACAGTTGCCAACTGCCTGGAGTTTTGACAAGGATTATACACCTTGGTGGTATGGTGTGCTTCATGGCTTAAGAAATGTGAAGTATAGCAAATATACTATATTACAAAGATTATAGTACATCTCAGAGTAGAAGCAATATAATACAATGAAACAAACAATAAACAAGCATATGAAAAACTTAAAGGTTTAAGTTGTCTTTATCTTACATATTTATGTAACTTTTAATTAATGACTTTAAAAAATCAAGTTCATGTAAAGATTTTTCTTTATTTTTTTAAAACTATATTATAATGCTGTTTTATGAAAATGGCTTTGAATAAAAAATGGACCATACAGCTCTGGACATAGGGAAGGTAGCTATCAAAACTGCAGAACTCAAGCTCTGAATTTCTTTGAACTTTATGAAATTTTTGATGTGGAATTTAAAACCAATTTTGGTCTGTAGAAATGTTATAAACTTCAGTCTGAATAAAGACTGAATAAGGTCCAGCTACCTCTGAAACTGTGCTAGGTTGATGCATTTAAAAGCCAAGTTTCCTATTGTGCTAGTCTTTAACCGCAAGCCAACTTGATTTCAAAAAATATGTAAGTACGATCACTGAGAGAACAACAGACTTAATATGAACTTGACAAAAAGTAGGGAAGTTTATTCTTTGTGGATAGTTTGAAAAGAAGATCACTGAGCAATCTGAAAAGAAAGGCACAAGCTGGAGAGAATAATAAAGAGGTATCCATCTAGAGTACCACAACATCTGACGAAATGGCATGACAAGTGGAAAATAACTGTAAGATGGGGACAAGGCAGTAAAAAATGAATTGTGTTACAGTTTCTAAAACCTGCTTCAATTCAAGAAACAAATGCTGCTGAGCAATGCCAAGGTATGTAATGTTCACATAAATCTCCCATGTCAACAAATGGGAAACACATAAAACCATAAGAAACGCTATCAGAAAATACTAGATTTGTTAGGACCATTGAGATCACTAGAAGGCCAAGGGGATGAAATTCAACAAAAACAAGGCAGGTCCTAAGCTTTGATTACAACAACCCCATGCAGTGCTACAGGCTTGAGGCAGAGTGGCTGGAAGACCATGCAGAGGAAAAGGACCAGGGGTGTTGGTTGATGCTCACCTGAACATGAGCTAGCAGTGTGCCCAGCTGACCAAGAAGGCCAATGGCATCCTGGCTTGTATCAGAAATAGTGCTGCCAGCAGGACCTGGGAGGTGATCGTCCCCCTGTACTCAGCTCTGGTAAAGCCATACTTCAAGTACTGTGTTCAGTTTTGGACATCTCACTACAAGAAAGACATTGAGGCCCTGCAGCATGTCCATAGTAGGGTAACGAAGCTGGTGAGGGGACTGAAGCTTGAGTCTTATGAAGAGTGTCTGAGGGAAATGGGATTATTTAGTCTGGAGGAGTCTCAGAGGAGACCTAATTGCTCTCTACAACTGCCTGAAAGGAGACTGTGGCAAGGTGGGGGTTGGCCTCTTCTCCTGGATAACAGTGGTAGGATGAGAGGGAATGGCCTCAAGTTGTACTAGGGGAGGTTCAGGTTGAATATTAGGAAAAACTTCTCCAGAAGTCCGAAACACCCTGGAGGTGTTCAAGAAATGTATAGATGTGGTACTAAGGCACATGGTTTAGTGGGGAAATATTGGTGGTAGATGGATGGTTGGACTAGATGATCTTAGAGTTCTTTTCCAACCTTAATGATTCAGTGATTCATCAAAGGATCCACACTCATCACTCTCGGTTTTTATTTTCTGCAGTAAACCATATCCCCAGAAAATGTGTTGACTTTTCCTATAACTGCCACACAATTTTTCTGGTCATTTAGACTTGTTCTTCAGCAGCCGCTTCCTTTCTTTTCCCTGGGTTAACTAAGTTAAGCTTTAGAGGAAGGAAAGAAAGAAATACTTCAATCGGTTTCTTCTCAAAATATAGACGAGATCTTATTATGGCATTATAGTAATGTAATAAACACTGCTCTCTTGTTGAGAACTCCATGCATATTTTTATACCATTCTGCTGAACTCTTGTAGTTCAGATTAAAATTGGTAGTAAATAACTAGAACGTCTAAAAATTGATCCGAAATCGACTCCTGGGATCAAAATACCTTCTGGAACAAACAAAACCTATTGTCGAGGGAAGTTCTGATCCAAAGAGAAAGCTGTGAGGTCAAAAAGAGCCAAAAGAGGAAGAAGGAGGAACAGATTTGTTTTGCTTAAAGGACAGTCATAGAAGTAATTTTGGATTTTAGGGGAGTGATCTGTGGGTGAGGGGACAGGGAAAATATAAAGACTGAAATCTGAACCATGCAGAGTCTTTGTTTGCTAACAGCTCTTGAGACCTTTGTGTCTTTTGTTCCCTATATCTGTATTGAAGGATTTCCTATGAAAGTTGGAATAAAAGAATGAGTAGGAATTTCAACACTTGTTTTCAATTAATCATTAAGCAACGTAGTGCAATTTGTTCAAGTTACTCTGTGATGTGCGAAGCGCGAGCAGCCTTTGGTAGCTAGCTGGACAAGAGACGTGGACTCCCTGCAGCATGGTATAGATCGTGCTCTTTCCTTTTCTTTTAAGCTTTTCCCTGTTTTCCTGATCACAGAGGTGACAGCAATTACAGTGTTTTGTGGGAATGCATAGGACCCAGTGAACTCATCTATTCAAGAACAAGAACAATTTGACTGTCTTTTGTATGCAGTTAGAACTGGTATATGTGTTTCCTTTTTTGGTTTCTTTGGTCACATAAAGAAGGATGAATAAGTAATAAAAACAAATTCCTGTGAATGTTTCTTTTAAATATAGATTCTAGTTTTTTAATCTGATTTCCAAAGAAACTAAAGAAGCCTTTAATTTACATGACGATTATGCCAAGAGCATTTCTGATACACTTGGCAATAATGTAAATATCAAGTAAATATTTTTCATGTGTCTCATTTTCACTTTGTATGAATATTTTCAACTGTGATTTCCTCCTTGATGAAAGAATTTCAATGTTTTGAGCATCATAGCAAATGTATAGATATGTTTCAAGTCAAATCTTGTTTCAGTATAGAAAATCTTATACAAACTAGCTTGTAGACCATACTGACAGGGAAAGCATAATAAAAAATACAAAACAAAACAGAAAGTGAATGTACAAGTAGCAAAATATTAGGAAAACTTGTGTTGAAATGACTGCTTCTGAAGGCAAAAGAACAGCATTCTGCAGAATTCAAAATTATTAAACTTTCAGACAAAAAACAAAAGGCCAACTCAACTGTAGCAGGGAGGGGACATTTACAATAATGGATGGAAGGTACTACATATTTAATGTAGGAGGATGTGGGGAAAGGTGTGTCGTAATTTGTACAAGGCTCTTTTCTGCTTGAAAATTTGGGTTTCTGCTGAACATGAAATACAATTCAATTATTGCTGAATTTTATGGTGAGCTAGTACAATAAGTCTGTTCTCATCATCATACTGAGATGGTTTACTTTTTCTCCTTGAATGTTGCAGTGTCTGTCACAAATACAATTTCAGATTGACTTGTATGTATGCTTCATGGTAATGTTGCTCAAAAACTATCCTTGTGAGAGGATCCTGCGTATTTGTTTGTTTTGTGGGTGCTAGTTATAAATAATCTGAAATGCTTCTCTAGGTTTCTATTTGTGAGTTTGTTTACTTAGGTTATTTTCTACATAGGCTGTCTTCTTCCAGTGAATTCTGTTCTTGTTTTAGCCATAATGTCTTTTAAACTGGATGACACAAGTCACAGGAAGGAAATTCAGGTAGAAATGTAAGTTACGTGTTTAAATAAAAAAAAGAAGGAAATAATCCAATGTATATCTGGTGTAATGGGGGAGAAGAGAACTTTGAGAGAGAAATAGGAGAGAAAACTTTGAAAAGGAGCATACTGTTCGGAACAAATACCAAGTCCATGAAAATAAATTGTTTGCCCTTTCTCTCCTTAGAAGTAACTCTGGATAAATCTACTGACTTCAGTAGAATTATGCTAGATTTGCAATGCTTTGAGTGAGAAGAGCTCAGACTCCTGTTTGGTAAATACTCTTTTTATGGCCTGCAGATAAATAAAATATGCATGTATTTTGCATTGCGCACAGCAAATATTCCCATTGAGATCTGCATTCAGAAGGCTAAATACATGCCAATTTAAAGAGGGTATCCTTGTCAGGAATTGTCAACTTAAAACTTTTTTTTTTATAATTACGTATTTTGTAGAGATGAAGAAATTTTATGCTTTATTTCCTCTTCTGTTTATGATCCTCTTATTTTCCTGTACTGTTCATGTAATTATGTTGCCCAATCATTTATATTAACGTACTCTTACACGCTTTCTACATTTCTTCTTCATAGCGCTTGCCATTGCAATTTAGACAAAAATATTTTCCTCAGATATCTTTTGTATAAAGGCATTTCTAACAGTGAGGAGTTCCTTCTTTTGGAAAAGAACAATTCTACTGACACCGATTGTTGACCTTTTTTTCCTTTTCTATTTGCTTTGTTTTGTTCATTTAGTCTGGCTAAAATTGCATACATATTCATATATTGTAATAAGAACAAAGCGTTACTCTTGGATATTTTCCATAAATTTGTTCTCATAAGCAATTTGATAGACATCTACTGTAACTGTAATGGGGGAAGTTTGCAGTAAATCAGACTGCCTGGTTTAGAGAACTAGAATTTATTAACCCATTTCCAAAAGAGCCAGTATTACCTGTGGGATTAGAAGAAGATCGTCACTGTTTTCTATTTTAGAGCAGAGGCATTTTATAATCAGAGTGTATCATCTAATTGTGGCAGAATTTATTGTGTTTTATTAAAGAAAAATCAATTTATCTCATAGCATTAATTGTGCTTAACATTATGGACAGTCAAAAAGACTGGAAAGCACCAAGCACATTATAATTATGTTTTTAACTGGGATTTTCTGCATTAACTGTGATCCACTCCTAGTGCCAACTACAAAAGAGTAGTCAATATGTGAAGGTAACCATTATGCTTTTGTACTGAGAGCTTCTAGCAGTTGCATCAATTAACTGGTCTCACTAATAAACTTTCCATTAATTGCTCCAGTATTACCTTGAGACAAGATGCAAAAGCATCAGCCAGAATAACCTGTCAGTCCAGAGTGCTGGGCAGCAGCAGGTTATGAGGCTGGTAGGACCTATGAGCTGTTGTATAAATCAGTTACACTCTGGACATGAATTGAGTGTTTAATATGTCCAGAAGAATACTTAATGTTCAAAATGAGGAGTTACCTAGTTGTTTTTTTTTCCTCTGGGTC
This sequence comes from Pavo muticus, assembly GCA_016647715.1. Classification (NCBI taxonomy): domain Eukaryota; kingdom Metazoa; phylum Chordata; class Aves; order Galliformes; family Phasianidae; genus Pavo; species Pavo muticus. The sequence goes on from JACDJE010000013.1 coordinate 766,041, forward strand.
CACAGAACTCTGCCTATTTTAAATTCTTGTTATGTTTTTGTTTTGTTTGTTTTGTTTTCCCCATTATTTTACCAAGATGAAACACAGATTATATGAAGCTATTACAGGAATTTTAAAAATTCAACCTGATGCTTTTCAAGATTTAGCTGACAAAGCCTGATACAATCTTAGGATTTTTATGAAGATAAATATATATACAGGAATATTTCAGCCCGTATTAGGGAAAAAAATTACACATCAGAATATTCAAAAAATAGTGTTTAGTATGTATGTAAATAGTATGTATCTTTTAATTTGGGACTTTCCAACAATTTGGATACCTTTACATACTGTTTAGATCTGACTGTGTATTTCTGTTGAATTGAGCCCTCTCTTGTAAAATGAAAAACTTAGAAACAATATTCTTCACTTTGCTACTTATTCAATCTCAGCATCAAAACTTGATTGAATAGAATTATTTTATTTTTCTTTGTTTCTACTCAATTTCATGTTCGAATTCTCATAATTGCACAATTTTTTTTATACTGGTCTCCACAGAATAACGGGGGAAAGGCTAAACAAAGACAAAGTGCCCTTCGAAAACGTTTTTTTTCCAGTAATGTTACGTAAATATACAAATATCTGTTTAAAAATGTAAAGCATTTAATTGAATTGATGATATCCCTTCAACCAGGTCCTCCAGTCATATCTTTAGTATTCTGAGTATTCTGGAAAATTCTGGAGCAAATGTACACTGTCATATTTTGTATAAAATACCCATACTTACTTCTTCTGAAGAGTTCTATGGATGAGATTCTTGGCCTCAGTACAAGCCATTTATTAAATCCATTCTGGTGGGGCCACTTGGAGTGGATCACTCAGGAATTCAAAATCAACCGAGTTTTACTGAAACATACACTGGGGATTTAATGGCACTACATTTTGATTTTTTGCACTAGTTTAGTCTCTGACTTGGAACACTTCTCATATGTGCAAGAATGTATGAGCAGGCACAAATATATTTTCAAAATGAGGAGCTATGGTAAAGCACTGTTCTCTTAGAAATACAACACTCTTGTAACACCCTCATTTTCCCCAACTTTCAGAAACTTTGCAGCCAGTTTTTGAACTATGAACTAAAAATTGTTTCGTTGTATGTAGCTGAGTAAAGATCTGAAATCTGATGATCAAGGTCATATCAATTACATCTCTTAATACTGGGGGATGTTGGGGACAGAAGAAAGTTTCAGATTATAGCATGGTTGAGAGGAAGATAGTCTCTTCTGATTCTCTGGCGGGAGACTACTTGAACTACTGTTGTCATGATGAGAAATTACAGAATACTGTTTGTGAAGGGTTTGTCTAATGAATTTATTTTCCTATTGATTACTGAATACAATTTTGTGAGTAAATTATCAGGTTTTTTTACATACTTTACCACCCAACTTTTTTGAGGAAAGGAAAAATAATTTCCTTAATTGCATTTATCCTAGTGCTCATTAAACCGTACACTACACACTAGGATGTTTTTACCTGCCACCTCTTGAAACCATCATGCATACGTGGATCTCATGGATACAGAGAAAATACCTTCCCTCTTTATTTCCGCCTTTTGACATAATGCTTTAAACTGCAAGGTAACATTAATAGGAAGAAATTCTGCTGTGTTGACATTTCGTATTCCTTTCTTTACTTTACTATTGTATGTCTTGATTTGATGTCCATCTAGCCAGTTATTTTTTTAAGTTTTAGTTTTGTTGTTTGAACAGTGATCACAGTAACCCACTGCAAAACATGTTCTGGAAACAAACAAACAAAAAGCTTCAGTTTGTTCTTCAGCATTAACACTGAGATTCTGTGCCAGGGGCATTGCTGCACAGGAAGATGCTGTGATATGGTATGTCAGTACCTTCCCGTACCTAGATTACTGTTTTTTTCTATCTAAGTACCAGATAAAGATTCTCATTTTAAAGTAGGAAATTGCTCAGAAAGAGAGAAAATTTGGTCAGGTAGTAGAAAACAGGGATTTCAAATTCCTTGCTTTCACGAAATGTGGCAGTATGGGCCACTGCTGAACTGGATCTGTAGCAGGGAGAATTGTAAGAAGCAGAAGGATGTGGTATGTGGACAGGAGCACAGAACTTCTTCAAAGCACAGAAAAGCCATGTCATTTGCCAACAGAAAAATAAAATAAGTTCAAAATTCTGCTGTACCTTTCAGGGATGCATGAAAGATGAGGTGTAGAATTGAAAAAGTTCCGCAAATCAATATCTTATTCTTCAAAAGAATAAAAATAAATAAATCAGGGAAGAATTACATAGTACATCACCAAGAAAAGTGTAGCTCAAAATTACTCAACACATACATATGTTAAGGATTGCAGAGATAATATTGTTATGGGTATGCTACGAGAAAAAAAAGTCAAAATGATGTAACCATGAATAGTCTTAGAAAAGTCTGAAATTCTGTGAGAACACAGGTTTTTGTACTAAGACCAATTTAAATTCAACTAGCAATATAAAGCCACCTTAACTGGAAAATAAATCTCTCTTACATTGCCAGATGTGCGTAATTTAGAAACTAAATTTTACTCATTGTAATCTTTTACTGTTCAGTGCAGACTGACTGGCTACTCCTTGCAGAAGATGAGAAAGGTTTTGTTCCAAAAGGAAAAAAGTGAGGGTAATAAAAGACAAATGAGAGAAACTTGAACTCAGGTAATGTTTGTTAAGGTAAAGAACTTCAGGATTTGAACAGAATGTACATCTTTTTCAAAGCTGTAGTATGATGAGAGAGATTCTTTAGTTTTCTCTCTATCGGCTCCTGCCAAATTAAATCACTTCTTCTGGATAGAAAACCTTATTCTAAGCAAGCTATTTTTCAGTCCCAAGAGGACTGATGTGATTTTATGTAAATGTTTCGACACAAACTAAAATATTGTGAAAATTAAAATATTGTGAAACCGTACATTATTATATCTGAAAGGGGTGTTGAAATCTTGATTCATGCTAGTGGTACTTCACAGTCCGATTATTATAATGCATTTCATTTTGATCTTCCCATCTCTCTTGAGAGTCTCCAGCAAATGGTCCAGAAATTCAGTTAGGCTTCTTTTCTATTAGAGTTGTCACTAGCATAACTCTTGAATTCTTCATAAGTTTTGCCAGTGTAATCCAAAGCGAAGGCCTGCTTTTGACCTTCAAGCATTGGTAAGGCCTTGCGTAAACTTATTTTTTGACCTGTAGGTCTCCTGGCCTTCATACTCTTTCCTTCAATCATCAGCCAAGCTGCCTTTTCCAGCCTGCTCTCGTCACTTTGAAGTAGTGATTGCAAGTGTATTGATGCAGTAATGGCAGCTCTGCAAACTCCTCCTCATTAAACTGGTTGCAGTTTGAGTTCTGAAACAAGATAGCATCTTGTATAACTACATTTAAATGAATAAAAGCAATAACTGTGGTATCTGGTTAGTGATACATTGCCTTTATTTGTATATCTTGTCCCAGGATGCCATATTTATAATAAAAAAAAAACTAAGGCATGTAGTATTGCAGAGTTTGGTTATGACATGTGGACACATTGACATGAAATCTTATGGTGGAATTAGCAACAGTATTTTCTTAGTTATTCATAAAGCTTTTGCATCTCTTATACTTCTTCCTAGTTACAGAATATTAGTAATCCAGGTAATGTGGAAAGAAGTATTACATGATAGTAGCTTTCATATTAGAAACATTAGGGCTTTCTATATTCCAAGTCTTAGCTCTGAATCGCATTTCCTTTTCTCTTTATAAACATGCTTGTTTTGCTGCAACAGAGGCTTTTAATCACTTCAGAAGAGTGAAGGAAACAAAGTGGAGGTTTTGTAGCCTTCATTTAGTGGCTCTTTAATTTCTGTCTCTTTAAAATCAGCATGAATCTAACATAATTCGCTTGATGTTCTGGTAGTATAAAACTTACAAAAGAACAAATCTAGGCAGCGGGAACTGAATGACTAGAGTGCATCTCTTCTGGAAAAGAAACTTTTTTTTTTTTTTTTTTTTGTTCTTATGTGAAATGTTAAAGGTATCCTTTTATAATATTTGAGAGATAATCATGGGTATTGCATGTTTAATGCAACAGAGTAGCTGTTTTTCTTTTTTTTTTTTTTTTTTCCTTTCTGCACATTCACCTCTTCTTGAACAGAAATAAAAGGTTCAAGGCTTGTCAGCATCAGTTTATAGATAGCTGTTTAAAAATAATGAGATATTGGGTATTGTAAGGCTCAGGGCTGTCTTGCCAGACTCATTTATTTCCATTCACCTTTTGTCAGAATTGCAGACAGAAGACATTCAATTAAAACTTGTCACCTGTTGCATGTGACCTAATTTGTATTTGTGAGTGTCACAGATTAGGATACTTGACTTCCTCTGGAACCATTAAAAAATGTAAAGCAACCGAAGTATTCTTAAAATACTTTTTGCCATATTTTCTTCACATGAACATATTTATTTATGGACAGTTTTTCACTGAAAATCACTCGTGCTAAAAAATAACAGAATTTATTTACATGAAATCTCATTTCTGTGGGAAAACTAAGTGGATTTTATGCATGTTTTTTATGTTTTAGCAGCAGTAGCAGTGCTCAAAAGTTCAGCGTGTAGATGATTAGTTCATGCAAAGTTAATGTCCTTTTCAAGAGAGGTTGAGAACTGAGCTGTGTAAGTAACACAATTAACAGTTCCTTTGTCAAACAAACAAACAAACAAAAGCCCTTCTGGGATTTAATATAAGAGATTTTTTTTTTTCAATTTCTGTGGCAAAATCCAGCCTGCTTCCAAAAAACCCCTATGTTTTGCCAAAATGTTACTGAGATTTCGTTGCCTAAGAACATTTTTGTTTATTAAACATGGGCAAAGTCTGTAATGAAAGAATAACTTGATACAGTATCTTACAAACAGTGTATTTTTCTGATTTGATTTTTCAGCCTGGAAAATTGTTTTGGCTAATAAACAATCAGTTGCAAATTTTTGTTGGAGGAACAGATAAATTAAGCAACTTAAAGTCACAGAGCAAGTTAGATATTAAAGTAATAAAGACTGTCTTGTCTTTCTTTCTATTTATAGGCAGCTCTTGAAGTCAGCCATTTTAATCCCACAGTAACAAATATTTTTAAATTCTGACTGTATGTAAAGTAGGAGAATGATTTTTAGACTTCCTTTGCTACACTAAGTAATGCGTTTAATAGTGCAGATAGCTATAGGAAGGCAAGACGCTAGAGCCTTCCCCTGCTAGTTGTTAATTCAACTGCAGATCGGTAAAGCTTTAATATGAGTCATAGCTTTTATCTACTTTGATGACTTAGGGCTCTGTTTTCAAACTATTGCCTGCCTAATGGACACATATTTTACACATCTTGCTGAATTCTTACCTGTGCATGGTATTATCCAAATACTTTGTAAAACTGACTTCAAAAGCTCTCCGACATCCTTATAATTCAGCACACAAAGCAAGTTTGCAGATCTAGAAGGAAAGATAGCTTATGTTGCCCTTTTTCTTCATGCTGTGCTACTAACTGTATGTTTTCATGAGACTGTGAAAAGTCTTTTGTGGTTTAAAGCACGCTGCAGATCTTTCAGACTTTATGGTTAATGTACTGGCCTCATATTTATCTAATCCCAAATTATAGAGATAATTGAATTGCCTAAAGAGTAACTAGATGACCGTGCATTTGTATCTCTGAATACACCTGTCTGTGTTTATGGTGGAGAAATCAACTGGTTTTGCCTTTCTCCGTGAATATGTGAAACCTAGATTTTACAGTATTCACCCAAGCTTAGCCTACAGTCTTAAAAAGTACAGCGTGATCAAATCGAACCAGAACATTCCATCAAGATTTTGGCCCAAAGGAGAACCACATCAGAAACTGCCATTAAAATTCCTCTTGCTCTTTCCAGTTTTGCTGTTAATCTGTTCTTGGTTTTTATTTTTATTTTTTGCCTCTCCTACTGATGTTCTTCTAAAGCTTGGCAAGGTGCAATTTTTCTGGAGTCTATTCTTATCAGTAAATGTAAAATATACTAATTAGTGCATGTAAAATTTAAAGCAATGTACGAATCTTACAAGCAGCTGTAGAAAATGGACCTTACCCAGTTGTGTATCCCAGAAAATGAGATGGGAACATGCATACTCCATACAGAGTGCTGTGTTAGAGGAAGAGAGGCAAATTATGAAGGAATACATGATATAATTGGAGTACTGCTTGGATCTGTGTAGAAAAATAACAGATAGTTAGAAATGATTATTATATTGAGGACGTGAATAACAAAACGGATGATGTATTGAGACAAGGGCAGTCTTTTTGATTATATAATACTGGTCACAGTGGGGTACCTGTCACAAATGAATGCTTCAGGGCAGTGTGAAAAAAGTAGTACGGAAAAGGAATAATAACTTGCAACAGCATTGGTGAGGGAGGAATAGGCAGCTTAAAAAAGGTGAAAATGGAGAGTTCAGATTTGCCTGTGTTAAGTTTGTTTGGAAGGAAATTTCTGGTGGGTGGCTCATTTTCTGTAGCAGCTCTAGTCTTCAGTTATTTCTGTGCAAGACTCCATGGGTGCTTTCACTTTAGAGAGTTTGTGCCCAGTATCATTCTGTTCTACATTGGTAAGCAGCTGACAACCGTTGTGCCGAGACTGTATGAGGAACCAGGGTGTGAGCTTTTTGTAGAAGCTAGTGAGGTAACCATGAGATCATTTTTTTCCTTAGGGCCAGAGGAAGAAATTCTTATGTTGTATTAATGTTTGTAATTTCCTATTAAAAAAAAAAAAAAGTGGCTATTGCACTGATTAACACAGTTTCCATCTCTGAATTAGAGTTCTAGTCTAATCAATATTTTCTGAGCTTTGTTAACCATATCACAGTGTGCTACTACCCATCATTCTTGATGAGCTCATGAGTTGTGCTTGTTCTAAGACATAAAGTTAATGCACTTGACTGTTGATGTCACATTATAACTGGTAGCAGGACTGTTCTTTCTGTTGGTACCAAAATGAGACTCCATGTGGTCAGCTTTGTTATTCTCATTTGGGGTTTTGTTTTTGTTTTTCTGCTGAAGAATTTAAAAACGAAGCTCAGTGTTGAGGAATGTGGAGAATCAACTTTCCTCTCTTCAGTGGAACTTTGTTCAGTGATACTAATGAAAATTTTAACCCTTAACAACTGTAATGATAATACCTCAGTGCAACCCATTCTCAGTTCTGACATTAGTTTATATAGATGGGACGGGTACCTTTCTTTACACTTTACAGCTGGGGACACTGATAGGGTGAGTGAACTAAGCTGCTGCCTCTGAGCTGGTTCTGGCAAGACACACACAGAACTAAGTCAGGGGGTCTACTTAACTTCCCCCTGTGCTATAGGTAGATGCCACAATATCCTCTTTCATAATCTGAGTAAAGAGTATGTGTTGAATTAGAGCAGTTAACTGTGATGAAGGTGTCAGGCCCCTCCTCCCATCTTAAGATCTTTTTCAACAGAATTGCCTTTTTTTTTTTTTTTTTTTTTTTTTAACAAAGAAGGCATCAGCTGTTACCATCTTGAGATCAGATAAATGTAACTTCTTATAATGAATTTTCTTATGCAAGCCATGGGAGTTACATGTATAGTATATACATATACTCAGGAACCTATAGATTTCAGCTTCCTATCTTCCAAACTATGGTGAGTTTTTACCAAATATGAAGTTGGCATCCTTCATTACAGAGTGTCTTGCATTGTTTCTCCTATAAAGACTCTTGGGAAGTAACATACCACTTAGCATGTGTTAGATTATCAGAAATTGGTGTTGAAAAATTTAGTTGGTAAATTAACAGTATTTAGAAGGGAGGAAAGCTTAGAAGATCCTTATCAGTTTTAATTAAAGGGCTATAAACCTCTAATTTATTTTCTTTTGGTTTAAAAATCTTTTCACATTAGAATTGGAATTGGTTATACTATATTTGTGTAATTTAAAAATGTGCAATGCCATTATTCCACTATTTAGCATTGCAGTGTTTTTCTTTTTTTAAAAAATATAGCTATGATAGTGTATATATATGTATAGAGGTGAGTGCATGGTTCTACATGTAATTTTGTGACATTTTTCTGTGTTCCCTTCCACTGAGTATGTGAATGGCTTGAATGTGTGTCTCTGCAAATGCAGGGGAGGTAAAAAAAATTGTTCATCTTGGTAGATTTATATTATTTTAATTTAAGCTTCAGTTCCATTACTTTTTGATTAAACATACTTCTGTCTGGTGCTATCCATCTTTATCACTATGAAATCTGTTCCCAAACAGAAAGAGGGATAGCATCTGAATTATGCAGAAATCATTTTCTATCTACTTTTCTTCAAATGCTGGGCAGGCTTTTTTGTAATCCCACCAATATCACATGTGGCTTGTTCTAATGCTTTGCCTGTTTCTGAATATTCTACTGTCAAACCTTAGTCTTTTGCTGTTTGTTTTTAGAGGAGTGTATTGTCCTGGATGTCATTTTCTTTGCATATAGCTCAAACTCCGTGATTCAAGGATGGAGAACACTGAGTTACCAGTAGCTCTGAAAAGTTTTTGGCTTTCAATTTTTAAAGCGTTGTTGTAGTTCATTAATTTGTAACCAGAACTTTAAAAGCAAATAAAAAACAACCGTTCATTGCATCACTGTGAATAGGTATCAAATACTTCAGATGAACAACCAGTCAAAAGTTTGATGATGATGAAGATAAATACTATAAAGAACATTTCTTCCATGATTATATATTGACCTGTTTGGGTTATGTGATTGGTTAGTTTCATTGTTTGCATGATTTTATTCACGAAAATGTAGTTGGTAAAGTATAATAAAAAATATAATTCATAAGTCAGGGGAGTTAAATGCACAGTCTTCTATAGTGAATTAAGTGAAATTTCACCATGAAGTGCAGGTGATCACTACCAAATGTCTTGATGAGCAAAAAGCATGAGCATTGTTACCGTGGCTAATACACTGCATTATGGTTACAGGCATTGGTTGGGACCTTAAGCCAAGTTCTGTGTTTCACCTTCACAGACATTAATGGTTCTTCTAGGGAAATGAAAATACCATGTGTGCAAAGCCTTCATTCCAAGTACAAGAGTACAAAATTAAAGGCCATCTTCCTTGGTTCAGTTCCTGAGTGCTCTTGTAGGCTGGTGTCATGCCAGGTCAGAGAGTGGGAGATAGGACAGGAAAAAGAAAAACGCAAGAGATATAGAAGAAAAAGAGTTAAAGCCAAAAAATAAGAGCTGGCTTTGGATTCATGACTGTTTGGCAAAATTGCATTTTTTTCTACCAAAACTCAGTCAATTCTCTTTATTTTTTTCAGAATGAAAGAGGAGTGACAGGTGCTTCCCTGTAACTATACTGTGCAACCAGGGCAGGTAGATGGGCAGCACATAAATTCAGTGCTGTATTCTTCTTGTGCATAAATTACATAAATGGTAATTTCTTTGGTGGTAGTTTCCCTGCAGCCCAGAAGCCAGTTCTGGAGCTGTTTCCTGTGAGGAAGAGAACAAGGAGATGGGAAATAGTAGCGTAGGGCATAATAATGGCAAGTATATACTGACATTTTTCATGGTTGTAGGAAAATCTATCTGTTGTCTCAGAAGTAAAAATACTTCATTGTTTTGTAGGATCCACCATCCTTATCTTATCCCCCTTTCTCATTTTGTCTATCGGAACACCTATAGTTTGTTTCAAGAAAGCAAGCTCTTCTCTTTATGTACCAAATAGGCATCAGAATGCTTTACTGAAGCAATGAACAATTTGAAAGTAAACTACAGTTGCTAATTCATTATTGCTGATGTTTAAATGAACACCTATACAATTTCTTTCAAACTCTCTTGAACCATTTTGGGTCTTTAATCCACATACAGGTTCTTATTATACTAAGGTACTTACTTTATGTTCTCTGGCTGTGATACTTAAAAACATTGCTTTTGACTTCTTTAGACTGTATATAGCACCAATTTTTTTTCTGAAGTTCTAATTCTCTCTATATTTCCTCTTTGTAATGTTAGCTTTGTATATCCATGGTGTTTGTTACAGCTTTGAATTTTTGCATCTGCTGAAGAAGACTTAAGATCAAACTTTCTCATAATGGAATCTAAACTCCTTAGCTGTTATTAATATTATGTAAAAATGAACAAATGGTTTTCACTAAACAGGAAATTGTTTTATACTTTAGTCTTGCATGTGTAAAAATCTAAACAGCTTTCAAATACTTGCAGTGCTGCTTTTCCTTGCTTCTAAAATTACTGTTTGAAATAAACGCACATTTTAAATAAATCTTGAAAGGCAGTAGTTAGAAGATTGCTTCATTATCCTCATAATATATTTAATGTCATGTTTGCTTATTTTTCCCAATGTAGGTGTCCGCCTAGATAGAGTACGTGGAGGTCGCCAGAAGTACAAGCGCAGAATAGATGCAGAGAATAGCCCATACCTGAACCCTCAGCTAGTTCAGCCAGCAAAAAAGCCATGTGAGTATACCAGATAAATGGCATTTCTCTTTGAATACAAGGAATTGACTCATAGCCCTGTTTTCTGGGCTCCTTCTGATTGGGGCAAGGTGGTGGGCAGAAGATATTACCATGAATGCAATATCCATTTGGCTGTTAACCTACTTCGTTTTAAATATGCTCATCCTTTCTCAAGCGGAGTTGAACACAGAACATTCTTACCAGTGGAAGTGTATAAAAGTACGGTTTATGCAGTGCAAATTTTACATTTATGTGTTATCTTTATTTTCAGTAGTATATAAAATGGTTCATACTGTGATCATTAGTTCAATGAAGCTTCTAGTTTCAGATTTCACAAGAAAGTGATTTTTGTAGTTTTCACTAACTTAAATGAGTTTGACTGCTCAACATCCCAATGAAAATACATTAAGAGCCTCATTAATTTATACTCATAGATTAACATATTACCTAGCATTAGATTACAACAGCAATATGCCACACTATTAACAAGCATAGATTGGTAGTTAGGGCTCTAGTACCCTTATAAGCATTATGGTGGTGTTTTTTTTTTTTTTTTTTATTGTTGTTGTTTTGTTTTGTTTTAATGGTGTCCTTGATTTTTATCTTGCCAGGCTGAAATTAAAAGAAAGAGATAGAGAGCTGATCATCTCATTGCCAAAATACAAGTTCCATCCTCTTTGCGATTAACTAAAAATAGTTAGGGGTTTTGCTTTGCAGCTTATATAAACTCAAGCAGCGACTGTACTAATTCCATGAAGTAAATTTAATAGCATTATAGCTGTAGTGCAAGAGGCTAGTGTATTAGCCTGCAAAGGCATACAGTCTGTATCAATGGCTGTAAACTTACTTTAAATTCAAATCAGAATTCACACATCCAGTTGCTTCTGTTGCAGAGGTTAATTTGCTCTTAAAATAGAGAAATAAACCAGACAAATAAGGAGAGGATACTCCTCCTTCTTTTGCATTTCCATCTGCCCCTGTGCATCTGACAGAAAAAGACAACACACACATCAATTTTAGTCTCTTGTAAATACCTGGCTATATGGAAAATGGAATTTGTTTCAGTTCGTGTTCCCCAGTAGGGGACAGTGCTGTGTTTGAGCATATGGGATTTTCGAGTGCAAATAAACAGTCTTTGAACTGTAAGTGAAAGGGCATTTTAGCTGTGTCAAAGAAAAAACAGCCAGTTTTATATAAAATTAAGGCTTAAGTGAACATATGGCATAGTTTCCTTTTGCCTTTCCAAAAAACATTATGCTGATTATATTCCTTCAATTGTCCAATCTGGCATCTTCTACTCAGCCTACATAAGCTGTCCCACCGTTCTGTAAATACAATCTAGGGCTGCACTAAGCAGATTTTGAACATTATAATAAAAACTTTCTGATAATAGAATAAAATTTAATAAACTCTAATGCTTAATTTCATTAGAGGTTTAGTTTTCCTGGGTGCACAGATTGTCAGTTTTTCATTTACTTGATACTGTCATTGAGTAGAAATGCTGATAGCCTAGCGTACCAAAAAGCCAAAACCAAGCAAGGGAAAAAAACAACAACAAAAAACAACCCCAAGCCCTTTGATACAAACGAGGTTAAAACTCTTGTACTGAAACAGAAGAATCTCTGTAAACCCGAGATTACTGCAAAGTAGTGCATTACATTACCTTTAAGACGATAACTACACCAATTTCTGTAAGCTCCATTTGTCTGAGATAAACTAACCTCCTTATAAATCATTACTCATTATCTGAATGCCTCCCTTCGTTTTCATCATCTTGTCTAATTACAAACATTTTTGTAACAAACATTTATAAAACTTAATTTTCAGATCCTGACAGATAAGTGTCAAGACTTAAAACAGTTGAATCGGTTTTGTGTGGAAGTAGCCTCAGAGATTTTCTGGACCCTGACTGATAGTTTGTGCATAACAAAGGCACGGGAATGAAAATTGGGTTCTATTGATTCTAATTAGGGAAACATTAAATAAGATTTACCTAGAAACAGTGCTCATGGCTATTCAATTTCCTGAGTGATGGGGCTTTCTGAGTACATTCAGAATTTTCCTATGTCATATGCTACCACATGCTTCAATATGTGTAGTTCTTTTCCCTATAGCGAAAGATCAGGTGTTTGGAAGATCCTGTGGCCTGTACTGTGTTTTCCAGCTTCACCATGAAATCTCTTGGCCTGTCTGTAAAAGGATTTGCAATTTTTGAGTCATAAACCAAAATATACAATATTACTGAATCATTTACAAAAAGCCATTGATGAGGAACCTCATTTCAAAAAAGAAAAAAAAGAAAAAGAAGTTCTTTAGCTACTTCTTCTGTTTACAGGGAAAATACAGAACTTAGGGACATGCGTACTTCTTCATTTGTTTATCAATAGTTAAAAAAGCCACAAAGTTGAGGTTCTCAAATTTATGTTTTGATATTTAAAAGTCAATTTATCCTTCTTTGCAAAATTGTAACACTGGAATTTTGAGAGTAGCACTGTTGCTTTTTTTTTTCCCACTTAAAAACATGATGAACTGTGCATAAAAGTAAAAAGGCTAAGGAAAGACTGCTTATAAAAATAAAAAAGATGTGCAAAGGCTTTCTGCCAGTATAAGTTAAAAATTACCATCTGTCATCTCTAAATAAGAGTAGAATTTCTCATTAATCAGTTTGATAATCAGTAGAATATTGAGATCAAGAATTACTCAGTTGGCATAGTTCCTATAGTTTCTATAAAATATGAATATATCCTCTTGTAATAAAACATGCTTGATGTGATGGTTTCCAGTTGGCTCTTCTATGTAGTACTTATTTTATGAAGGGCTAGCATATATCACAACTTCTGACACACAAATCTGGAATAAGGCAAAAATTGTAGAGACAGTAGATCAGAATCAAGGAGCCTGTGTCACACACTAGCCATAAAGTATCAGAAATCAGAATCAAGTGACTATTTTATGGAAATCTGTCATGGACTGGTAGGGAGCCCTTCTGACACTCCTGAGCAAGTCACTGCCCTGCCAGCTTCCACTGCATTTCCCCATAGGAGGACAGTATGGTCCAGCTTTGACTTAAATGCAGAAAAGGAAAACAGTACTAATTCTTAAGAGCTTTCTCTGCAGTACTTTGTACCTTCTCCCAGTGGAATCTCATTTATATCAAGTTCCATTATTCTGTATCATAAGAAAGAAACCAATTAGTTTAAATTCACTAAAGGGTGCTGTTTGGGCTTGAATTTCTGGTGGTGCAATTGAGGTCAGAAGATACCATAAAAAGGTAAAAATGTAAATATATTTGGAATTAAAATCATCTGTGCTGTATTAGGAGGCTTAATGAATTAGTTAATTTTCCCATTTTTCAGTTCTGCTCTCCCAGAGTGACGATTCAGGCTCCTGTATGATAACAAGATATTTCCATTGTGGCTGTATGTGGCTCGTTTTTTGTTTCTCTTAGTATAGGACAGCAGCCTTATGCTGTAAATCTCCCAGGCTTTTCCACTCTTTGTTTTCAGTTTTACTTATAACTTAATTGTTTATTCAAAAAAACAAACAAACAAACAAAAAAAACCAAACCATGATTCATGTGGATGAAAAGTAAATTTTAAATGCATGAATTAAAATGATATATAGATAAAAGATAATACATGTGTGCGTATGACAAAGTATCATTCTTTGCGCAAAAACAGTTTTGAAAGGTAGGATCTACATCTGTTCTTTTTTCTTCCTAGTTTTGCACTCTTCAATCTCATTGCTTTTATTAGATTTTCCCGACTAGAAGTGAGAAATCATCACTCTATTTTTAAATATCCATTTATACTTAAGGAAACTGATTTTATACATGATTCTAAATTTGTGTGTATCACTGAAAAGCAAGTATTTGACTATACCTACTTCTCTCACAGGATTAGTCCCTAATGAGTACAGGTTCATTATCAGCATTTTAGCAGGCACGATACCCATGGTATACAATGCATAGGATAATAAGCACTGAGAAAGTCTAAGATTGCTTCTATTACAATCGTTCAACAAGAACACCTGAAACAGCAAATGACAGTTGGAATCACTGACAGAAGTTGCAAATTTCACGGACTAAATAATAATTTTATTGCTTTATTATAAATTACCATACCAAATGCCATTGGTATGGACATTTTGGTTTTGAAGGTAATCAGACAAAGGAAAAACTTTTCTATTTGCATAATCAAAAATGCATTCTAATGCATGAAGGAGGTGATGACATATTTCTGTGTTCCATTAAATTTATATTCTTACATACACGTCTAGTTCAATAAACATTGTAAATGGATCAGATTTATCTGTGCTGTAACTGCTTGTTGAAGCCAGTGAAACTGCAGTAAGGTTTAATTAGTTCTCATATCTTAAGACATATTCTTATGTGCATTGAAACATGAGCCATCTGTTTGAAAAGTAGGATGATGCTACTGGTGATCTTGTACTGTTCTGGGCCATTTTTACAGATAACAAGATTGTCTCCCATTTGCTGGTGGCTGAACCAGAGAAGATCTATGCGATGCCTGACCCCACTGTTCCAGACAGCGACATCAAAGCACTTACCACTCTTTGTGACCTGGCAGACAGAGAACTGGTGGTGATCATTGGATGGGCTAAGCATATTCCAGGTACATATAGTATTTATTGCAAATAAATGACATACATAAATCATGACATCCGTTGTTATGCTCTGGTTAAAAAAAAAAGTGATTTGTTCTTCCACTACAATGCATAAAATTTTCTTAGGGCTTCAGATTATTCACGCAGGACATAGGTTAGATGATGCTATATCTTAGCTTGGAAATGGTATTATTCTTGCTATGAGTGTTACCACGATTGTAATTTTTACATGCCACTTAGTGAGTCACTTTTTTTTTTTCTTTCATACGTTATTTTTATTGAGATAAACTTGCTACCAGAGCCTGATACGAAGCGTAGTGTAGGCACTCTGAAGTCATCATCTAATTCAGCAGGAGTCAAATGTAAATCTATCTCCTCTGTTTTGCAAAGGCTGCGCTACCTTGCACTGACCAGAGGAACTGCAAAAATTTAGTTTTGTTTTGGCATGGCACAGAGGAATTTCTCTCTTCCTTAAATTAGCTAGTTTGAGAACTGGTTTGTGTCAACAGTTCAATAGAAGTAACTGAGTTGTACCAAAAGGCATCTTCCAATAGCTTGGTGGTTCCTTTGTCTGCATGAAATGGACTGGGTTTTCTACATGCTGATGTTTGTAAAGCTACCTGGCCAGAAAAGCAGTGTCATCAACAGTAGTCTCTTGCAAGATCAGTGATTTCTTCAGATAGTATTTGGGGTATGTTTTCCATCGATACAGAGGTATTTGCGTCTTTTCTGAGGGTAAATAAACAAGTTTGTAGAGAGTATCCAGGATTCTCAGTCTGTCGCCTTTCACTAGCACAGAAAATATTGTCTTTTGTTTCTGAAGGTATTTTTCCAGTCAGGCAGATAAGAGGGCATGTTTGTGTTTTCATCAGCTTATTAGTTTTCTAATTTCAGTAATGAAGCCTATAGAAAATAAGAACTGACTTTCTTTAAGTCCTTTGAATAATACAACTTCCTCATTTCGACATGCTTTTAGGATACCTTAAGATTAATGAAAGAGTAAATACTGCAGCCAGTTGTCTGTTTATTATAGCTAAATATATTTTATTGTTAACATCAAAAGAAATCACAGAGAAATAGTCATCTGTTATTAGTAGAAACAAAAGTGAGAGCATTGAGTCTTCTTCATTCATACAAATAGAATGCGCAGTGCCAATACGCCAGTTTTTTACTTTCTTCCTAGAATTCTCTGGTATTTCTCACTGAACAAACATTAACTTTAGGTAAGGATTGGCTTTTCTTGGGTTTTGGGGTTTTGTGTTTTTCCTTTATGATAACCAGTCAAGGCCTCAGATGTTCTGGTAGGTGCTTCTGGGAAATCTCTGATAAATAAGAGACACTAACAAATAGTAATAATAAAATGTGTATGTTTACGGAAACTTATTTTGCTTTAGATGAAAGACAACAGCCTACAGATTGTAAAATAGTCTGTAGGCCACACTGTTGAGATGTAGTCATTCTCTGCTGTAAATGGTGTATAAACAAGCTTTTGTATCACAAGCAGTGTTTTTCTGGTACAGTTAACTTATTTCTGTCTCCTTAAACTAGTTTGTCTTTATGCTTTGAATGCTACAGTAATTTCTTTAATCAAATTGATGGAAGTCCCTTTCCCAGCCCACAGTGAAACCAATTTATTGGTCATGATACGCCAGCTATGTTGCTAACAGTCGTAACGAACTGTCAGGCAATATCGCAGTGAAGCTAATTTGAAGTCATTAGGTGTGCAGCGTTCAGGCAACAATTTGTTACAGTGGTTAGGAACACAGCTGACATTTCTGAATGGCTTTGTTCAGAGCAGTTCTAGATGAGCCCAAGCAAATTGTAAACTAATTTAAACATCACTCTATATTATACTAGCTACTTTGTCTTACACTGGTTGCTAATAAAGCACCCCAAATTAAGTCAAAATGAGTTAAACAGGTGAGTTTGAGCTTCATCTTTGGAACATACCCACATCACCTTAGCCAAAATAGAATAGTTCTCAAAGAAGTCAGTTACGGTCTGTAGTAGTTGCAAGGAAACTTTTGTTAGCTTGATTTGCGAACATGTTGCATAGCTTTAGTTTGGCTGGAGGGGTAGGAAGAGCAGAGAGATGAGTCTGAGCAGCCTTTAAAATGATGGCTTTGGTTAGCATGAAAAAGCTATTGGATGCTCTAAAGTGGCATTGCAAGTTTAAAGTCTGAACTGGTTGAAGAATATTTCTGACATGACACAGGTCTTTATTATAGGGTAAATTCAAAAGCACACTTGCCATGGAAAACCATACTGAGTTTACTGACTTGACATTATTTAGATATGGGAAAAAAAACCTCACCACATTAAGCAAGAAGAAAAAGCAATATAAGCCTTCTGGTAACAGGGGGGTAGTGATAAAATCTCTGCTTGTTGTCTGGCATTCGATCACAAAAATCAAAATGCAAAAGGCCTTGACATGGTAAAGGGCAAATGTGATGAGCTGTTGTAGCCTGGTTTTGAGTGATGGTGTGCTGCTCAACTTTCACTGTGTATGCTCAGTTGATGTCTGGTACAAAACAACTTGTAGAAAAGCCCGGATTGGTGCTAGCTGCCCACTGTCTGAGCTAGCAAATATTAACCTGGACAGTAACGGAACAGAACTGGAAAGAGGATAAGTTAGAAAAAGGATACAGATTGCATGAAAGTCCTTTGCAGCTTCAAGTAAATCTTCAGTGTAAATCTTTTGGAATCAATTAATTACACCTGTAGTGAATTTGTGCCTAGCACAGCAAATCAGCAATCAGCAGATCTTTCTTTGCTATAGTGATTTCTTAAGGTTTAGTGTAATTAAAGGCCCTTATATCAGGTGCATAATAACTACTAAAGATCTTGGCTGTAAAGCATTGTAATTCAAAGTAAAATCTGTATTTGTGGAAGGAAACAAAATAATGTTTTTGCTGCTCTAACAAGAAGTTTCTTTTAATGAGATTATCTATAAAAAGGTAATAATACAGTATGCATTCTCCCCTAGCCAGCCATTTCCCATTGCAATCACAGACTAAAAATTGTTTTAGAATTATACAAAGTTTGAATGCTTTCATAAAATCATTAGTATTTTTGTGCTATTGGAAACATTTTCAATAGTTGCTTTTATTGAATAAAAAGTCTATGCCAACAACAAAAGGAAATATTGAAAGAAAAATATATATGGAAAGCCTTTATCAGTAAATAGAATTAGTCGCCTTGCATTTATAAATCAAATAAATGGAAAGTGTGTTGTTATGAAACATGACCATGTCTTATCTGAAGAAGAAAAAGATCACAATGGCATTAGGAAATGCTTGACTTTAGTTACAGGAGCGTAAGGGCACAAGAACAGATGATGGTGCCCTAATAGCCCTTTTTAAGAATGACAGGGCCCCACCATTAGCATCCTTTTATATCCTTGGAAATTGCTCATGCCTCGCTTTTCTGGTTCCTATCTGCCTGACTCTTTTTTATTTCTCTTTCAATTTCATCCGCGCTCGGATAAGCGCATGCTAACACAATATGATTGAGCTGTAAAATGGAACGCTGTCGCCTCTAATCTCTTTTATGTAGATATGGAGGTACTTCCACACTCCACTTCATTCTCTCTCCATTGTTGGCCTTTTTAGAATGTGTTGCCGAGTAATGGAGGCTCAGTCAAATATTAGAGCTAGGTTTCACAGGGTGTGATAAGAAGATTATCAGCCCAGCAGTCAGATCTATTGTTGTTCTTTGTGTCAGATTAAAATATTCCGATGTACTGTAACTTCGTTAGGAAAATACTGAAGGTGCTTAGGGAGAGACTGATGCTGCTTCATCTCTTGCCTGATGAGACAAAACCCCTATTAAGTGACCTACATAAATTGTAAATATATTTCTGAAGCCTCTGCAAGGCTTTTGTTGTACATTGTTTTATTTTATTTTTACTTTATTTTACTTTATCACTTAAATAAGAGAGACATACTTAATTATATATTCACTGATGGTTGAGTTTCCCATCTTTTGTTTTGTATTTTTGAGAGGATCCATTTTATTTCAAATCTGTTGTATTTAAAAGCTTTTCTGATATGGGGTAGAATTCTACTAATATCCAGCCACAGTTTCAGAGTCGTTTAGACACAATCTCTGTAATGTAACTATCTCATTGACATTCAGCAAAAATGTGCAATGTTCTTTTCATATTAAGTGGAGGCAGGAAACATTAAGCTCTTAAAAATGTGCATAACAGGAAGCTAAAGACAGAATGTTCTCTAAAAAATTTGCATGCATGAAAAAGCATCAACCAGACCATAGAAATCAACTTTTTGCACTTAAAATGAAAAATTTGTTTTGAAACAGTAAATCAGACTAATACATCAAAAATAACTAGTTACATTATTTAGTAAAACAAGCCTGCTTGTCTTCAACTGTGTCCGTGTTTTGCTAGCAGTAACAGTGTTCAAGGGAAATAGTTAGAAATGGATACCACCACTGGTGCCAGTATTAAAGAAAAAAAAGAGGGCATGATTTTGATGGAGCAAATCCAAGGATGTTTTGAATATTTTAGTGCTAATGTTAATGTTTTATGAAACATTATTGTTCCAGCATACTCTTCGTGGAGGACAATATTTAAGCTTTCCTTTCCAGAGCAGCTCTCAGGGGTATGCTTTAACATTTTAATACTGAAAAAGAACATGATTTGCTGTAGAGTGGTCATTTCCAAAATGCCCTTTACTCGTCATTTGTTCCAGAAGTGCCACCCCATGTAGGTAAAAGTACAGAAAAAAAGTTGACCATAATCACTTTAGGAAAGCTAATATTCAGGGAAGATACATGGTGCAGATATGAACTGGGTATGTATGTACCTTTCCTCATGCACATAGTTGTATCTGTATCTACATCTTAGTTAACATACTACAGGTTATTAATGAAAAAGCTCTGAATGTTATTTCACAGTAGTATTTATGTCGGTAGGACTCTGAAAACAGGCTGAAATCCTATGCTGTATCCTACATTTTAGCTACATCCAGCATACTGTTTGTCATCCAGATCCTTTTCTGGATTGTTACTGAGGCATCTAATACAGAATCAAATCTCTTCAGGGGAAATTAATGTCATCTTGTATGTTCATACCATGCTTCTTGCTGCTGTAAAATTAGTTGTTTCACCTGAGGTTGAGGCCTCCTGTACTCTCTTGTACTGCCAACTGAGTTGAGGCCCATTGCAGACAACAGCCATCTAGAGTCCCCTGTCCCAGGGTCACCCAGTTTCAGAGACAGGTGGATATGGAAATGTCATGTTTACTGCTCATGTAACAAAGAATGGAGTATGAGCTGTTTCATGCTGACTAGTAGGTTTGTAGTGATAATAACTTGAGCCTCCTGGGGAATCAGGACATCCTGCCCTTTATCTGTGTGCTATCTTGGACACTTCGCAAGTTCTCTTTGCCTTCCATTTACTAAATGCCCACTATCTGCTCTTCTTTTAACCTCTTCTACAAACATAGACTAATTATGGAAGTCAGGCATGTTTTTCATATGACAGGAGTGTTCTTGAACTCACAGCTTGCATGACATACGTCACCTGAGGGATATCATTCTCTAGGCCTTACAGGTACAAATTTGAGCCAAGAGGTTTCGTAGAAGCAACAGACATCTTTCACATAGGTCACTAATTTTGTGCAATCTCTGAAATCAGCAACTGACTATCAGTTTTATTTTCAAGCACTAGCATGGATAGATCATCCAGCACTGCCAGAGTTCAGATCACCGTACTGATTCCAGTTCCTCTGAGAAACAGAGACCAGCAGTGTGCCTACAGTGCTAGCAGTGCTGCTATCCCACTGTTTACATCAGTATTTTTAATTTCATTTGAAGTACTAGGAATGGTGGTATTTTACCTTTTTTCTCTCATATTCTGGTGCATCCTACAGAATGTACACATGATTTTGCAAGGCATGGAAGAGGTTAGATTTCTGGGAAAATATCTGAACAAACGTCCACAGTCGCTTAGCATTTTCAAAATAAAACAAGAATCTGTAGTAAAGTAAAAGGTAGTTAAAGAAAAGTCCTTTTGTTTATTTTAAAATAATTTAATTTATCTAACTGAATTATGAGTGGATTTGGTACTGAAGTCACTGGGAAAATGTTGCTGATTGAGTAGAAAAAGGAGTAGGCTCTGTGTGCAACTTGAGATACATGCACTCTTAGTGTGCTTATAAGAACAGACTGCTTCCAGGTCCGGATTGAGACAGACAGCAGTATAGAGGTGAGGAAGTTCCTTGTACTGCTAGACATAGATGTCCTGGGGTAAAAAGACAACTTTAGTTTTTTGGAGTCATTTTGGCACATTTTACTACCATTAAATTAACTAGGAGGGGAAAGAATATATTCTCAGATGTATAAACATCTAATCACCTGCAAATAGCATATGAATATAAAATAAAGGTGTAGTAAGTATGAAATGGTACTGATAGAAAAGCATCTGGAACTCTTGCTAGTTTGGGCTTTAAAATCCCTATCTATTCATTGAAAAATCTTGTTTAAGAATAGTCACCACCAAAATAAACTGTAGAATTAACAAGTAACAAAACAACTTGGCTCAACACATAGGTTTTTACTTTTATTAATAAAAGAATCCTACATTAAAATAAGCGTCTCTCAAAATCAAAATTAAGCAGTGACTTTGTCTTTATGAAGTTCACCTTTTATTAATATATAGATAGGTAGGTACTGTCGTCTTCCTTCATAGAGACTCTTTTTTCTTTTTTCTTTTTTTTTTTTTTTCTGTTTAAAGCAGTTCTCTCCCTCCACCCGTGCCCCCAACACACATACTATACTGTCTGCCATTGCACTTTTTTTTCCCTCCCAGTGTCCCCCTTTATCTGCCTCAACCAATCTCCAAATGAATGCATGTCTATCATGGCCTTAGCTTTGACACTCTGGATATATTGATTAATAGTTGCCCTAAGCTCCTTTTAGCAAATCAAATTTTCACTTTTAGCAAGGATTTCGCCTCTGATTTATTCAGCAAAGTGAAATGCACTAAATTGACTTTGACATTCAGGGAAAATGGCTGAAAAACAAAGAGGGGAGGAAAGAGATATAAATTGTGTGGCAGCTGGAGAGTTCAAGCATAAAAGAGGCAGTTTTCTATAGAATATCACTGGTTAATTTGGAAACACACATTTAAAGAAGAGTATAAATGATTTTCTTAAAACTAGATGTTTTTTAGGCTGAGGTTTTGGGATATAATAAGGTTTGCTTAGCAAAATACAATATATTCAACCCAAATTCATCACTTGCTAATCACGGTGCAAGTGTGGGATCCACTTTTGTTGCCACTAATAATTATTATGTTAAACGAGAGACAAAGAGGTTTCTGAGTAGTTTTATAATGAGGTGCTAAATTGGTAAATATCTTCCTACCACTGCATTATGTTGTTCACTCCTGTGGCCCTTTAAAAATAAGAAATGATTAATAAAAAGAGAGCAAATCAACAGTAATGAATTCCAGTGCTTTTCATTTTCTTTCTGTAAACAAAAATGGCTATTACTTGATTCTTAAATGCAAGGGTATAAAAAGATGCAGCAGTCACTCCCTATTACTCTTCTTGCACAATCAAGAGCTTTGTATTATCCCAGCTGACTTGTAGCTTGAGTTACACAGCGTGCTTCCCTGCTTGCAGACATTGTAGTATTGAAGTGCTGGGAGGCCAAAATACATCGTCGCATGTCTAACGGTGTACAGAGTTGGTACTGAACAGAAGAAATGAGAGGAAGATAATAAAGGCTTTTAAATCTAGTATATTAACACATCTGATTGTGATGGTGATGGGGTAGATTATGGAAGGGAGAGGTAACAAGATGCAAAATAAAAATGTAGGAAACAGTTGGATCTTATTCAGCTAGCAGGTATTAGAAAATTTGTGGAAGAAACTCCCTAAGTGTTTTGCCCAGATAATTTGCAGAGACAGACCAGGAACCTGCAGTAGGATTGGCTGTCACCAGTGCATGAGTCAACATGAGCACGCTGCATGTGCCTGTTATTTAGGGATCTGGCCCCAAAGGGCTGCACCTGCATCAGCAGTCAGCCTGATGGACCTGGCGCTGGCCCGGCAATGTGCAGAACCAGCTTTAAAGCAAGTATTTCCACTTAGAGGACAATAGTGCTCACCTTTGTACCCGCTGCTTGTGTGACAAACGGGTTTAGTAGATTAGGCCTGTGTAAACTGCAGATGACTCAGTAACAGTTTTCCTTATTGTGAGCCAACAAGGAATTAATCTTATTACCAGAGGGAAGGAAGTCTAAATGTACATTCTAATTTTTTTTTTTTTTTTTTTTTTTGGTAAGCAATCTCAGTCTGAGACTTCGACAGTCATAGCCTTTTGCAAGTGGGACAGCCTCCAGAGTGCCATACCGGAGATAGCTGAGCCCAGTAGATTTTCAGGCCTGTTATTTCCATAGAATCCTTTCATTTCCCACCATAATTTAATCCAACTGCCAACTGTATTAAACATTTGCCGTTCAAGAGCATACAGTAAGAAACAGATCAAACCTCCAAATTTGTCTTTGGGGAGGGCTTCTTTCCCCAAGCTTCCCCATACCATACAGTTGATACCTCAGGATAGCCAGCTTCTTACGAGTGGGTGCACGTGGCTGCGAGGCAAGATGGTGCCTTGCTCAGAAGCACACCATGAAACCTGGGACAAATCATGGAATTATTCTTTAGGTGAGAAATTTCAGGATAGAGAAAATCTGTAGAGTTGAGCTTGTCGTTTATGTTCAGTGTCACCACTGTACTTACTGAACACCTCTCCTAAAAAATAAAAAAGCTTTTTTCAACCAGTAGCAGAGTTTACAGAACATCTAAGCATAGACATTTTTTTGTGAGTTTCAAAATTGCAATGTGATTTGTGAAGGCTTTGTTAGAAAAGAGATCATGAATGTTACATGTCATTTAAATTGGCCTCTGAAAGGATCGTAGTGCACGCAGGGAATGCAGAAGGAAAAAAGAGCAACATAGCCCTCTTATGGCAACCATATTAAACCAAAGGAATTTTAAACCAAACACACGACTTAAACACCTAATAGCCTCCAGCAAAAGTGTTATTTGCTCTGTTCTGGGTGGAGAAGACAAGGGCAGCTTTTCAGTGCTGTGTTGATACTGTAAATCCAGCGTGGGAGGAGGGAGGGGAAGGAGAAGCAGTGCCCGGCCCGGATTTAGAGCAGACAGGTCTCCGCCTGTATGACTGGGTCAGCAGCACAGGATGGTCTAGTTTCCTAAAGTCAGCTGAGACCGGCTAAATGCTGTAATTCTGAGGATGCCTCCTCTACTTTCTCTCTGGATGAGTTAAGGCTTCACACCTGCTTAACCTACATTAGAATAGGATTAATTACCTGAATTGCAAGGCCCCCTTAGCCAGTCAGCACGTTTCTGGCAGGGCACATGGTGACCTGGGCCTGGTTATATATAGGATAGAGGTAGCAGGGGGAGCATCTGGGCTGTAATGGCAAGGCTCGATCCAGTCTGATCAACAAAATCAGCAATTTTTAAAAATGAGTCTGCAGTAATCGCCTTCTACATCAGCTGGATCATACAAGAGCTTTATGAACTCCTTTCTTCTCTGTTGGTAAGCTTTTTTATTGAGCAGTGCTCAATTTATGCACACGTATACAAACATGTACAGAGAGAGAATCCTGGGAAACATGCGAGGCTCCAAAGAGTGCAGATACTGAGTGCCAATGTGTTTAATTACTTAGGTGGAACACTTGTTTGCTGTAACTTTTAAGTCAGTTTACCTTATTACTTAAATTCATTGTCTCAAAGTTAATACTTTATAGAGATTCTGGCAGGCAGGAGTATTTAGGTAATTTTCCATGGGAGGAAAAAAAAAATAGAGAACACTCCTTTTGTTTGAAAACCTGTTCTATAAAGAGAAAATTGTCTGACAGATCTGCCTGAGGGATTTTCCAGCCCAAACTTCTGAGACACATATTATAGACAAGTGGAAACTCCATACTATAGCTGAACTTTCTCCCCAAAATGTTTTCATCTGCCATGTTGTGCACCATCAGTTTCAATCAGCTGCATTAACAGTTGAGGCAAAATCAAATATTGAAATGAGATACAACTGCAGATGCGAAAGGCTCCAAGTTCAATGGAAATGACACTTGAAAAGTAGAGTCAGAGAACTTATCCGTACATGTTATGCATGAGATCACAGGTATGGGGAGTTGCGATAAGGATGGAAGAGGGGCAGGGGCAAATCTGCAGTCTGCGTGCATCTAGCTGCTGGAGAGATTGGGGGGATAGTTTAGGATATAAAGGCTGCTGCTCATATGTTTGTTCACAGATGAAGCTGCACTTAGTGGCATAAACACATTGTGACATTAGCAGGCTGCAGGGTGTATTTCTAGCCAGAGATTTTCTTGTAGCTGTGTTTTAGCATCACACACTCCTTAATGAATGGGGTCTAAATTTCCTACAATTTGAGCTATATCTGGTAGTACGTGGAAGTTACCATGGTTCTTGAGTCCTGTATTAATCGCACTTGCAGTGAGAATAATTTTGATTCTTTCTCCATAATGGTCTCTTGTAGAAAGCCATTCAACTTTGTAAGAAGTTTTTCATTTTTCACTACATTGAAGTTTTCCAGAGATAAAGTTAACCTTTGTGTAGATTTGTGAGTCTATTGCTTAGAGAATCTTCAGCTATTGATTTAGCATGCACTATGTGTTGTGAGCTCCAGGTGATCCTCATTCAGTGAAATTGGTAGAAGTCTCATTTTCAAGGGTTTCTTTGCATTTCGTGTCACTGAACGTTGCTGTTCATAACTTGTGCTGAGCAGTTTGCTTAATATAAGTCAATACGAATTTGGAGTTTGCAGTGATCTCAGGATTTTGCCTAGCACTTAAAAAATGATGAGCAACTCTTGTAGCGTGGTCCTCAGATATGAATCCAGAGCCACACCATGGTCTCTGCAGTCAAAAGCTCTCAAGTGCAGGATGGTTTGGAAAATGCAGTACACAGGAAATCCAGGTAGAGTTCAGGGAGTGCTGTGCGCACACTATATAGGATAATTCAAGCATTTGCAAACCTACAGAGGGCAGTGTCAGACAGAGGCTTGGATGGGCATTTCAGCAGGGAAAGTCAAAGGAAGAAGGCGTTGACTGTGAATATTTGCATACTCATACCCTAATCAGCGAGCATCAATGACAAACATGAAATTTTTCAGAGAACCTGCATAGAGAGAAAAAAAAACAACAACACTTAAGGAGGTTGACAGGGGAGACACGTACTGCCCTGGGTACCATGGGGTTCAGGACTACAGCCACTCAGGTGGACTGGAATTTGCCATTGATAGCTAGCTACACAGACAAGTGTACTCTCTCCATGGTGGAAAGTGGTGGCTATTTATATACTGAATGGCAACACTAAACAATTTAGGAGAAGCAGTGAAGTGTGTCCTAGCCAATTAAAAATGCAGTGAGAATTTTAGGTAGGCAAAATGTAATTATTTAATTGGAATTTGACCGGGATGCTTTCCCACTGTTAAAATAAGTATAAATTACATGAGCTGTAAAACTTTAAATTATGAAAATATTTTGAGGTCTTTGAGCATGGTAATTGGAGCTATATATTCAACTTTGTTTTTAACCTGACACTTCATAATAGCTATTCCCTAAAGCAAGGTTTTTTTTTACATTATAGAATATCCCTTAGTGAAGCAAATTAGCAATCAGTCTGGAAAATATTTAAGTAGTACAATCACATTATTTACACAGACACTTCCATCGTGCAGAGTTCTCTGTGTTCCCAAATATTTGTAGGATCAGTTCCTCAGCTGTCAACATTCACAGCTGATCCTCCCTCTTTCATAAAGCTGTATATGAAAGCCCATTTAGGTCAATAGAAAGACTTTCTTTGATTTCACTGAGCTTTGGATCAATCCCTAAATATGCAGGTCACAATCTGAAACCTATGTGGACCTCCAAGTGTTTTTATTTTCCTTCTGCTTGAGTTACCACTTTTGTTTAAATGGGGGAGGGAGACTTGGTGCAATTGCTTTTATAATGTTTTTTTTATTATTATTATTATTATTAACAAGGGAATCCTATTGTGGAGAATTAGGGTCATTTACTGTAAGCAGAGTGGGAATCTGCCCTTATCTAGAACCATATTTCAGCCCTCACGGAAACACCAGCATGTGTCCAGAATGATAGAATGTTTATAGCTAAATATATTATTTAACTGTTATGTTATCAATGTGGTGCAGATAAAAATCTACAGAAAGCCCGTGCTTAGTATTTGGGAGGATTTGAAAACAGTGTTCAGTATGCCTCTGGAAATAGGTTCTCTGACACTGTGGCTGTAGGCAGTTGTTCCATTTGTATCATACTGCCCAAAATACACTCCCAAATTACCTACCCATCAGGTTGAGGAGTTTACAGGAATTAATCCGATAACTTTTATACTGGTAAGGAGTGTTCTTCTGAGGTTCCCAAAATTAAAACCTCTTTTCTTTCTTACTAACTTTTTTTTCCCTAACTCAGTAAAGGTCTTGTTTTCATTCGGTTTTACTCTTTGGCTCTTTGCTTGCTGCTTTTTAAGTACAGAAGGCACAATAAACCCTGTCCTGGCACTTCCATTGATACATTTGTACAGTGCTGAGGTACAGGCTCCATGTTACATCCATACTTGGCTCGTTATCCTCTTATCAAGCTCTTTGCATCCCTTTGTTTATTTGAGGAGACAGGAAGACTGTGTGAAGGCTGCTTAGTCAGGGATATCAGCGTTGTTGGCAGGGGAGTGATTGCCAGTTGAAAAACAAGGCATTATTGCTCATTTTTTCCCTCTTATTAGTTTGATTACATTTGCAAATCAAATCAATCCATCAGACATGATCAGGCCTCGTCCGCATTTTAAGGAATAGTAATCTCCGTCTAATAAGATGCAAATGTGTCACATCGGTAAGTAACCAATAAATCATCGTCTTGTCTTTGGCAATCATTAAATATCAGAACCAACAGTCAATTTTTAGTATTTTCAATTTGCGATATGCCGCTGGAATATAAAGATAGATGGACGTAATTACACAAACCAAACACTATTTCAGTTCATTCCAGACAGCAAATTTAGTGGAAGGTATAACTGGCTTGTCATCACACTACATTATTCCTGGCGGTTCATGCAAAGTTCACAGACAAGCTTCAAATGGACATTGCTTTTTCTACTTCCCTTAACAACATTCCCACTACCACCACCAAACTTCGATAAATGATTCGCAGTGCTGTAGGACATCAGTCCCATCAGTGTACAAAAAAGCACAGAAACAACATTCCACCTGCACACCCACTATAGACACCTTGTGCATGTGTAGGACTGAAATCCAAAAGTTTCTACATTCTGCCTTCCTCTTTCTATTTTCTAATTTTGTTTTTAGAAAATTTAATCTGAAACTTCATTTTTTTCCACTTACAAAGAATACATTTTTCACAAAATTTGTGAGTCACCTCATATTTAGTATTTTCAGAGCATAGTGCAGACAGACATCAAGAAGGATTGGGGCACCAGCTTCCCTCTTTCCACCTTCAATCTTCATCTTTTCAAAGGAGTGGAAAATCAAATTGTTTTTCTTTATTCCTTTTTTTTTGAATTTTATTTTATTGATCTGGGATTTGGGAAAGTTGATTGCCTTGTGTTCATTAATTGATACGTTACTTGTCTGATTCGCAATGTCTTGTTTTCCATTAATGGCTCTATTTGTGTACATAATCTACATGCTTTTCAAGAGGGAAGAAACCATAAGCTTATGTACTGGCAGAACTAGTAACACAAGAAACCCAAATCTTGTCTTAAACAGATAATAGCTTTCCCCCAGCTGTTCTCGTGGTATGGAGCAGTGAACCCGGCAGTGCCACCCCACAGGCAGAGCTCTGGCTTCAACAAGAGTTTTGCCTTGGAAATTGCATTGCTGGCCTTTGTGGAGGAATGGGTGACATGAGGGAGAGTGCACACTGCCTGCGCCGGCACAATCGTCTGTGCAGAAGTAAGAGGATTTTGTAGGCTTGCGCTGACTTATGTAGGTTTCCAGTGCAGCGAAGCCAGACAGTGGGCTTACTATAGTTGACCTCAAGAAACTCCACGGAGGTTTTTCATGCCCTGAGTGGACCTGGTGTTGCAGTACCCTGCCAGGTTTGTTTCAGCTGATGCTCCTCCAGAAGCTAAACCTCATGTGTCTTGGAGTGACTTTTGGAGGGATCCTGTAGCCCCTCTGTAATTAAATAAATTGCACAGTAGAAGTTTGATGTGATTGGGTAGAGGAACTAAATGGAAATTCAGGAATAAGCTTGCATGTGAGCACACCTGTGTTGCACTGAGGTCTTTGGCTGGCAGTTCTATTTAGAAGGCAGGGGGTGAGGAGAAGGATTTTGTGGACATGGATGTGTAGACTCTTGTATGATCGCTGCACGCTATCATTTCTTGGCATCAGAAACTCTTGTTCTTTGATTATAGAATACTGCAAAAAAGTCCTGTGAGTTGCACTCAGCATCATTTCCACATGCTGGAGATGCAGACAACTTGAAGTGCCGTGTCAGTTGACAAACTGTCCTTG
Source organism: Pavo muticus (assembly GCA_016647715.1). Classification (NCBI taxonomy): domain Eukaryota; kingdom Metazoa; phylum Chordata; class Aves; order Galliformes; family Phasianidae; genus Pavo; species Pavo muticus. The sequence goes on from JACDJE010000013.1 coordinate 795,739, forward strand.
CTATTGTGAAACAAAGAGCATTATACACTGTGGGCCAGTTTTTATCTTCAAACTCATGTAATCAGTAGGAGTTTCATGAGAACAAGAGGTTTATTCCATATACGAAGTGAAGCAACTAAGCGACTGTTGTTCTGTGGTGTTAACAAAGTTTGGCCTTCCTTGCACATTTTCTACAGTCTGTTGGTGTAAACACACTCCTGGATACTTTGTGTCTCAGTTGGTGGACTGATGCTGCTGCTTGTGAAAGTCTCCTCCGTTTCTGTAATCTCAAGAGGCTCTAGTGAGTAAAAGCTGCACGCAGAGGCCATGTGCCTAAGGAGCTCAGTACCAGAACCTTATGTTCTGTCTAACCAATTTACATACTACCATGGTATGTTTAATTTGCTTTTTCATCAAATCAATAATGGGTCTAATTGAAAAAATTGGCAGAACTACATGCAACCTAACTAGCAGTGTCAGTGTTTTCAGAAATCAGAAATGTAGCACAGCTATGCAAGTGACACCTGTGTTAGTGATGCACTTCTGTTCCTAGTGTGTACAAAAACAAACATTGCTCAGGTGCAGCATCTGTACCAATTGATCACTATGCTATCAGAATTAATCACCTGGTATTCTGCTCAGAGAATAAAATTTACATCCTACTGTATGACAGTTATACTTGCACTGCTAAAAATGGTACTATTCACTCCTCTCTGAAGGTGTGCATGTTTTCCTGGGCAAACCCAGCAGTTCTCATTCTTTGCAAATTCTCAAATATCTGGCATGGCTTCTATTAAGTTACATCTTTTCGAAGATGTGATCATACTGGTCTGTGTGGTAGAATGGATTTTGTCCCTAGAATAGTATGTTTGGCACAGGATGGGGCTGGCAGCCGTGCCCAGGCTGGACCAGCCATGCTGCAGGTACCTTGGCTCGTGGAAGGGAGGAGCAAAAGGGGGCTGCCACCCTCATGGCCAGCAGTGCTTGTGGGCAGTAGGGCTTGCAGGAGGAGGCTGCCCAGGTGCACCACATGCAGTGTGGAAGTAGGTGAATGTTGGTTTTAAAGGAAGGAAAGTCGACTTTGTGCTCTGTGTAATTACAGAGCTAGCTGGTTTTAAACATGGTAAAGTCATTAGCATAGGGTAATCACTTTTGATGCTAAAATCAAAGTAATAACAATAGGGAAGTACAATGCTTTTCAGAGAAATTTTGTATGGATTTTTTATTGTGTGGCTAATTACGTATTTATATGTAATGGCATGAGCAGAGCCATTACAGTCCATTGGGTAAATAATATGCATTTTAAAAACCATTTATAAATATGTATTTATTTGATGGACCAGAACGGTTTCTGGAAGTCATTCTCATCCACTGAGTAAATAATATGTGGATTGCTTTTAAAAATAAATATGTATTTCTCCAATAGACATCCCAGGCCATTGGGTAAATAATATGCATTTTTCAAGTATATAAAAAAATACACATGAATGTATAGAAATCTGGCTTAAATATGTATCTTCCTGAGAGATCAAAATGACGCCAGAGGTGTCAGGCATAGCTTTGAAATGTCTGTTTTGAATTGTCAGTCTGTGTCACAACCTAGGGTTAATTAAATGTATTTTATGCATTTTCATACATACCGTATAATATCAATGTCTGTTTATAGTTTTATAACACAAGTGCACTTGACCCTCTTAACTCAGTGTTATAAAGTCAGCACTGCATGGTTGAAATTGTAGTTTTACTTTATGTTAATCTTAACGCAGCACAAAATGCATTCATCCTATGGGCTTTGGGACAAGTACATGGAAAAAAGTCTGGTTTTAGGGCTTTAGTCTCAAGCAGATAGGGACAGCTGCCATACCCATTGAATACCCATTGCCTTCCCTTTCATGGCTCTGCCACCATGCCGCTTTGTCACCTTGAGCAAGCCATTTAACTTCCTCGTGGGGAAACTGTAATTTGCACCTCCAGTTTTGGGAGTCCTCTGAGAGCTATAGGTTTAAAACATGAAACATGATTCGCAGTGTGCTAGGATTGAAAGATGAGAGTGCAGCACATTGTTGGCATATTTATTTTACATACAGTTGGCTAGAGCATATCCACCTTTTTCCTAAACATTTTAGCCATTTTATCCTTCCTTCCATTTTGTATACTCCCCAAGAGTGTTCAGTATATTTAGTAGATTTTTTTTTTCTGATGATATCAGTTTGGTGTTTTTCCAGATATTACCTGAATGAAATATCTCAGCAGCCCTATGAAATTAGTATGTACACCCATAGCCTGCGCAGAGAAATAAATAAATAAATAATAAGGCAGAGAGGATACAGTGACCCCAGCATTCTAATTGTTACTTTGATACTGAGGGAATGAAAATGTAAATTCATAGTGGGAATGTGTTTCGACTGGAGCTCTATTACAAAGACAATCACAGCAACAGTGAGTTACTACACAGGAGCTTTTGGAGCAGTCTCTTGTGGCTACCCCTGCTCAGACATCTCAGAAACCAAGATTTGGCCTTTAGAGCAGACATTGTGAGAGCGTAGTAAACGTGGTGTTTTGACAGAAGACGTGAGGAAATTCAAACTTCCTTCTCATACCACTGGTAAAGTTGACAAAATGCATGAAGGAAGCTGTCATGAATGGATGGTCACCATGAATTAGGGTCATGTCAAAAACAGTGTTTAAAAGCAAAGCATGGGACAAGAAGAAAGATAAAGAAATAAAAAATGATCCATCAGTATTAAAGTTATCTTTCAGACCTTTCTAATGACGCATCCACATACAGCACAATTATGCTTTCCATGTTATGTTTAAAACTATTGTATTTGCATTGTGTGCAAATACCGGATGCTAGAGCTCAACATTTTGTGGTTGCACACAACCACAGCATCAAACATCAAATGAGGAATGAAAAATAAAGCCCAGCTCTTATGTCACAATGAAAGTAAAACTTTTTAGAGCACAGAACTGCGCAGAGAAAAAACCCTATAGTTAACTTAGGATGGGGCATCACTGGTTAGAGTTTAAGCTGACCTCCTGGTTCCCAAGTGATTAACAGGGTCTGGCAGAAGGAAGGCATGTGAGTATCTGAGATACTGTTGACTCAACCTGGATCATAACCAGTTGCCAGTTTGCTAGGACATAGTGGAAGGAGCTGCAGATTTTACTGAACATAAAGGAAGAGAGAGGAGGTAGTGATATTAAGTATCTGTCCACTAATAGATGGGAGACCTGGAATAAAATGTAAAGGTGGTGAGGGTTAAGATGGCACAACTGTAAAAGACATGGTGTGTATATCTTAGTCACTTTGAGACCATATCGAATGTGACTGTTAAATTCTCTGTATAATTAAAAGGGATAGGAACATTCGTACATTTTGTTGCAAATTGATGTGATCTCTCTTGTCACTGATCTGAGTAAGATGATACTATAGCTTTTAATTTAGCATATTAAGAGGCACAATTAAAATATCACAAGAAAGATCATAATCTAAACCTCTGGGTATTTTGTTTTTGTTTTTGTTTTTTTAGTTTTTTTGTTGTTGTTGTTTTGGTTTGGTTTGGGTTTTTTTGCTCATCCCTGCCAAATTGATAATAAGAGTTAGTGTATGTAACAATTACTTCCACTACTGTAAATTTACTCCAGTTTGTGGGCTGAAGTGTTAATAAATACCTTGCAGTATTCCAGAGGGACAAGCTTTCCATCTAATTAATAAAACTGGGAAGAATACCCAGGACACTGAACCATATCTTTCTTATTAGTGTAGGCTTCTACAAAGGAGAATCCCTGAATCTCAACACATTAGTAAATGTCATACTCCTGGGTTGCACAGAGACCTCTTGAAAAACTGCTGATTTGCTGTAGAATAAAATCACCATAGACTTTAGAAACAATTCAGCTAGGGAATACCAAGTGTAGAAAATCAGTGTAAAACATGACATGCATTATAGCAGCTACAGATTTGTGCCACATTTGGTGAATCTTGAAAGAGAAAACATGCAATTATACCCCATTTCCCTTCCGTTTTTGGTCTGTACTTATGCTAATGAATTTCTGTATGTCAGAGTATGGTCTTGCTGCAGTTAGGTTTTCTAAAGACTGAACAAAAGCCCTCTTCTGCATGTTCTTTCAAAGAGATTCCTTAAAACACTTTATGCTGTAAGCTGCATGCAACTGTTTATTACATATATATGTAATGGTGATTCCCTTTTCATCTGTAGCAATCCATACTTTGTCCCAGTATGTCCAAGCCCATTCTGTTTCAAGGCAGTTGGTGCCAAACCACAAATGAACAGCCTAACTTTGACCATTGCATAATTCTTTGCTATACTTTATTAAAATGCAGCTGTAGTCTTACACTAAGCAATACTGATGTGCGTTCTCTTGATAGACTGAGCGTTTACCATTGTGAATTAGAAATCACACAGCTCTTCTGTGGAAAAAAAAAAATGTAGGATGGCATATATGTGATTCCTCATATTATTTGCATTATTTTTGATATAGCAGTCCAATTGGTATAACTGCTTCCAAAAGAAATTAATATGACATCTTTGTATTTACTTCTTACTTGAAGTTTTTGCTCTGAAAAGTGTTCCTGCTGGGTGCATTTGTATTTGCTTTTCATCCTGCTGATGTGAATGATTGGGTGGGAGGATAAAAAGAGGGAATGCTACAGAGCTCATCCATGATGCTAATTTGGTTAAATAAAAGTCAACTGGATGGGATGTGGAGGAGGTAGAAGATCTACCATGTTTTGTCCATGCTTCAGCTAAGACCTTCACTGAATTCTGGTAAACTTTTACCACATAAGAAGGCAGATTAAAATGCGGTTCAGGAATCAGAGTCCAGTGATATCTGTATATGTTAGTATTTCAGATGGACTAATGTACTGTATATGCTTAAATTTTTGGTTTTGTGCGTGCCCTGCAAGGAATAGATGAATTTATACAATGTTCAGTGAATATCCCCAGTACATGTGATTTCCTTAAAGCACATTAACAGCAGATACTGGTCCTTAAAAGATCATACATAAGTATCCCCAGCATTTATACTTAAAAAAAAATCCTGAATTACACATTTCCTTACCTGTCTGCAGTAGCTTTTACAATGCACAGAGTTTACTTAGTGCAAATGCATGCGTCCACAGGCCTAGGCAAACACACGCATCTGCCTTGCTGCTGTTATGTATATAATGCAAATTTCCTGTGCTGTGGCTCTTCTCTATTTGTTAGTTATGTCTTTCTACAGCAGCAGCTCCAGAGTGAGAGCTCAGTTGCTGTGATTTTGAGATTCTTTGCCTGGGGCACATCTCTCTAAGCTCTTCTGTTATAAACTCTAATTGTAGCAGCAGGCTCCAAACACCTCTGAGGAAGGCAGCCCAGATTCTGAGACTTAAGTTTTAAGGAATGGAGCAACTGAATACTTATACTGAGCACTTTTACTCTACTGCTTTCAGTGGTCATCAGCCTTAGGAAGAGACATAAACTGTACGGTGAGCAGATGCTTCATGAAAACTTTTTCTAAGTTCTTCAGATTAGAGATTATACTGAATAAGGAAGAAAAAGCCTTTGTCCTTTTTTTTCTTTTTAAGTTTCCTTGTCTTCTGATGCATTTCAGCCACGAGCATGAAATCAGCTTCACAACTAATCTTGTGCTGCCAGAAAGACTACTACTAGATGCAGTTTTAGAGCAAATGTTTTCACACTCTTTCCTGAACTTTTTCAAAGTTGGCGAGGATGCTGCAGCTCTCCATCTCTGTTTCCCAGAGATCATTTAGTCAGCTTTGTTTCATTCTGGAACAACAAACAATATGTATTTGGAAGGCCTTCTGACTTATATTAGAGTGTATTGTTGGAGGTCACTCCTATAAAGTACCTTCTGGTGGTGCAGGTACCAAGATCATATTGAATTTTCTAGTTCCTTTAACTTACACTGAATTTTTAAAAGTATTTTCATTTTCAAACTGAACACAAAATAATATAGGACAACATTGCATGGAATTGTATTTCCCATTCTGCCTCCAGTGAAAGCCTGTCATCTGACTTCACCTCTGTGCATCTGCTCAGGATAATACATTTAGAAACTAAGAAGTTTTGCTTTTTTGGTCTCGTAAGCGAAAGCCCTGGATTTGCTTCTAAGAATATGATTTTCAAATTTGTGTTTTATCTGGAGCATGAGCTGATTTGTCTGTATAAATGCCCTTCATCAAATCTTAACAGATGAATAAGGTGATACCTTGCCTTCCGTAGAAAAAAGTATAGTCCTTAGACATATGTAATTTTTTTTTCTGGAGAAATGTGAAAGGGTTTTACATCTTCAGGAAGCCAAACAGACTTCAAACTGAATAAGGCTGGAAAAAAGTGAGAGAGAAAGAGGAAGGATTTCCTTTCTGTGAGCCGCCAGCTTTCCCAAGTGCCTCATCCTCTCCCCTCTGTCATCCTGAGGCAATGTGCCTGCATTTGTGTGTAGATTTATAGTTTATCTTTATCTATGGCTTCATCTGTAGGTAGCTATTATAGCCGCCTTGCCTGGATATTGTTTGGGCCTGATAGATCTGTCTGTAGTTCATCAAAGGGGAGCTGAGTGGCTAAAAGCCATTGGGTCCAGCTGAGGATGAAATACGAGCCATCAGCCTTGGTAATGGCTGTAAAATTTCATAATTACACGGCCTTTATTACATTGCATAATGATCCTGAAGCAGTATGGAACAATTAATTAAGATTTTCAACCGTGGCTCTTTCAGAAATTAAAAGGTGCTAGTGGCTGAGAAATGGGGAAGTGTCTTGTCCTAAAAGCATTAGGGATGCTTAAGAAGTACTTCCTGGGTACTTTTTTTTTTTTTTTTTTTTTTTTTTTNAAGATCAACTAGTTAGGCAGCTAATGTCACAGTAATGTTTTTGTACTTCACTCCTAATTCTTAATGTCAAACTTGATTCTAAAGCTCCCACAGCAGTCACTGCTGTAAAGCTGTTCCTCTTCTGTTCTCTAAAAATTTTCATCCCTTTTTTTCCCATGCTCTGTTCTAGTCATTTGTCGCATTAATAGCAGCATATCAGAATGTAGTGACCAAGGGTTTCCTTGTAATGCACTTCTCTGTGTCTGAGGCCGTGGATATTCTCTGACGGTCTCTAGAGTTTGACAAACATACCCAAAACAGACATTTTTTTTGTAACTGTTTTTATAAACTTCTTCCATCCTTTTCTCCTTTGTAAGTGCACCAGGTCAGGTGTAAGATAATATGATGTATTTTCCCTTATACTGATCTCTGAAATAATTAGTTTCTTAAGTTGCCACAAAAGTGTCTTGCAGGTTTCTGCTGCACTTAGTGCTAGAAGCGTTTGCATGTAAGTGATGGCAGCAGGAAGCAGGCAGGCACAGACCTATGCCCCTCCTGTGACCAGCTCCTGATTATCGTTCCAAAGGCAGCTGGCAAGCTGTGATCCAAATGTGAGGTGTGCAGTCCTCACTGTCCTCACTCCTTCACCAGATCTGGTGAAACTGATGGAAAATAGCCCCACCGTCACCCATGCACTATGCACAGTTTCTGGTCTGGCAGCAAGGAGTCTCCTTTTCGCTGCCTGCCATTAGTTGCCCTTTTCTTCCCCTCAAACTCTTCTGGTTCATACAAACTCTTTGTCTAACTCTTAGACAGAAAGAGTGTTGAGTTTTAGTGTTTTTAAATTGACTGGTTATCATGTAAGGTCCTATCAGTCTAAATATTTTATGAGAAGCTAAGGTTTCCCCTGGGCACCTCTAATAATGAACTTTCGGCAGGAAATTTAGAAAGGATTATGTGTTTCAAGGAGGAGCTGGCTGCTCGAAGTAAATTCTCTTGTTGAGTCATTTATTCCCTTAATAGGAATTTTCTGATCTGCTGTCATTCTTGTTCACACACTGGGTGTCACTGCCTCTAAAACACTTGTCATTCTTTAATGGAAACAAAATAGTCATTGCAGTCAGAGCCGCAATGTCATTCCACTACCCCTTGCTGCGTCGGCAATAGTGAAAATGACAGAGCGGCTCTCAGTAGGGGTAATTAAAATGTAAATATTGATATTTTATTATTTGAAATTACTTTCCAGTGCGGCATTTAATATCTCTCCATCTGTGCGGCTCTGTTTAGCGGTCACTTTAGTGCAGCTCTGGGATGCCAAGCAGCGGCTTGATCCCCGTTATGTCAAAATGCTTGTTGCTGCTTAATTTTGATATCTAATTAAGTGGAAAAGTACAGTCCACACTGTAATCCATGGCATCTTAACCAGCTGCTTGGGTATATTTAGAATTAATCTCCACTATGGAATCATCCTAATGTATGCAATTAAGTGTCTGCCGATGGCTAATTAGGTGTATTAGAATCAGGCAGCTTCCTTTTTTTTCTTTTTCTCCTTCTCCTTTTTTTTTTTTTTTTTTAATATGTGTGTGTGTGGACTGTTATAGACTTAAGGTACATCCTCCAGAGACAATCTTAATGATACATATACGTTCAGGTAGGTAAACTAAAAATATCGCATTCACATGGGAGAATGAATACATGTTTATCTGTGGCTCTTGTACCCAAAAGGAGGGAGAACAGAAACATCATTGGGATTTTTTGATGTCTGCAGCACATCAAGAAAGTCAGCTAACCAACAGAAAAGTTTTTAAAAATTTGAAGAAGAAGGAAGGTGTTCTGAGGTGTTGTTTCTTGCTTGAGAGCAAAAAGATATATCTACCAGAAATCTTCCCACCTGAGGTTTTTGCTTTGGCTCCAGGGATTTTATGCAGCTGAGCACACAAAGGGTTAACACAGAGATGTTGGTTGGGTGGCAGGCAGGAATGAGGTTTGTGTTATTAAGGTGATTCAGGAGTTCCTGGGAGCCTGGGAGGCAGCAGGGATTGCCGCCCTCCCAGCCAGCAAACATCAAGAAGTCTGTCCTTTCTGTGGGGAAGAAAAGTTATAGGATAATCAAACAAACTTGGGTTTGAAGCCTAGCGTGCAGCAGGCTGAAGAAGCCTGAACTCCAAATTTCTCAGTATTTCCAGGCTGTGCTTCAGTTGTTCAGAGGCTGAAGTGAGCACCACCTGGACTAATGCGAATTGTTACTAATTTAGTTAGGTTCCTCGCTCAAATCTTTATTTTTGTTTTATTTCTCTTGCTCAGTAAAAAATCAAGGAAAAAAAAGGTGTGGTTTTTTTTTTTTTTTTGTAATTATTTAATGACATTTAATTATAGTTCTTAACTTTTGCTAGCTGAATGCACTGAAGGACCTGCTTAAAGCATAAGACACAGAGGATGCTTCTTGCTTCTCACAGCCTCTCTATTAATGGCAGAATATACTTGTGTATTTTTTCCCCCACAAATCTGGCCTTAGTGTGCCTGTACTCAAATACATGTGTCCACAAAAGGTTGAAGGAATATTTGTGAAATCAATATTTATGTTGAGAATATGGTTGGTCTTTTTTTTTATGTAGACTCACTGAAAAAAAGCCCATCAGGGTCGTAAATATAATCTTGTCTGTCTTATCCTATGCAAATACATGAGCACACAAGTGGTTCCTTGGAATATACCAGACATCTTAAAAAGCAAATTTCCATTTAAGAACTGAAAGAGTTAACTTTAAATAAGCAGACCAAAGCATGTATGTAGTGCATTAGAAAGATCACCCTATGGAATCTGCAAGTTGATAGTGCTGTCCATGGGGAGTCCTCCAGCTACTTTGGGGCAGATCAGGCTGCTACGCTGAATTTAGAACTTCTTAATAGTCCGTATCTTAGAATTTAAAAGTCACTACAGAGAAGTAAAGCATAAGGATTTCCATGTGCCAAGTGTCCAACATACAGGAGAAAAAAAGAACAGTTTATGATGAATCAGGTATTTTCCTCTGTTCTCAGAGCATCTGTTGACTTTCAAAATAGAAGTGTTTCGCTTGTTTCCTTTTTAATATAACATTGGTATGAATTTGAAGTAATGCTGTTTAAAATAGTGAAAGTGAAAGTTCCAATGGTAAAACCAGCCCAAAGGAAAAGTCAAATATTAATCTGTTTAAATGCGTTGTCTTATATTTTCCTTTTTCTCAGTGAATTCTGGAATAATAAGGTATGAAATGAAAATTAATGGAAATATAGTACACACTCTTTCAAACCATCTGTTTCCAGAAATGCCATTAGGAAGTATCCCATACGTGGAGGTCTCACCAAATCTGTCCTGAAGCAAGGTTTCTCTCCACATTTTTTCATCATTAATGTTTCTCTGCAGAGTATTAGCAACTGAAAGTGCTTCTGTGAAGCCAGAGACAGTCTTAATTAGTGACATTTTGCAGCTCATGACTATTACTGTTGCTAAAGAAGAAGCTCACGAGATCTTGTGCTGTAACTAGAAATAATAAATTTTAAAGTAGCTGCCTAGAAATACTTGTCTGGTCAGAGAAATGTATCCCTGGTACAAATCTGTTGGAAGTACAGGGAGTTACATCTCACTGTGTGCGTTTTACTCATATAGAAATGACAAGCTGGAGTTGTTCCTGCTTAGTGTTACCGTGTAAGGTTTTACAGGTGGAAAGAAAAATAATTATAACTGGTATTTGAATTACATTAACACCTCTTCCTATAGCTGGAGAGAAAGGTTGCGCTAAGCAAGCAGCATCTTCACTGTTTGTAAATGTCTAATTTGCTGCTTTTAAATTGCTGTGAACTTCACTTACTTACTCCTGCTGAATGAATCCAGTGTTGCAAATACTTCTGACAAGTGAATATTTGCTTAGTGAGAATCCATTGTTCTTAATGGATTGAGAGAGCTGTGCGGTGTGAATGCACTTTTATTGCTGCACCATCTCTCCGCTGTTGTTTCAGGGAGACGAAAGCAGTGTCACAATAAAAAGCCCTGGGCTTATGCTCTGTGGAGCATTTCCCTTTATACTGATAGGAAAGGGACTTTGTTCAAGGCCAGAAGGACACACGGCCTGAAAACATCAGTAGGAAAATGGGGTGGTTTTGCTTGTCCTCTGTGCAGAAAGTTGTTGTCTGAGATGAGTTCCTAACCCTAACTTGAGCTGTGGCAGATCCAGTAAGAAGCTTGGAAACCGTAGCCAACAAATGATGTAAGTGGAACCTTTGGCTGTACTTAATGCTTGAGTTTGTGCTTTGGTACCTATCTGTGACTTCCAAGTTTGGGCTTTCGTTTCATGATCTGACACCTTTCACATGAAAATTCCCTCTCGTGTTTACTTCTCAGTTTGCTGAGGCATCCCTTACAATTATTAACTCTTTGAGTAGGACTCCATGAACAAACGGGTATGAAAAAAAAAGAAGGAAAAATAAAAAAAAAACTAAATGAAATCACAGGTCCACCCCAGCATAATGAGGTGTTTCTGTTGTAGTTCCAGCTTTCACCAAGAACCAAACTTCATCCATTATCTGTGAAATTTGTTGGATGATTTGTCAGAGCTCTCCCCTTTTGCTTAATAGTTTTTGTAACAACTGAAATATGTGCAAATCTTGTTATATATTTTTATAATACAGAGTATTCTGAAATGCAGTGAAATCAGTTTTCGGTTGAACATACATAATTAAAAGGTTCTCTTAATTGAGAGCTACGCGCTCTAATACTCTCTAAAGAGTGGCAGCATCCTGGCATTGAAAGGCAGTGGGATTCCTTCAGATTCACTCCTATGCTGTCAGGAAAAAAGCATTTGGCCCGCTGCTTATCATTTGAGTGTGAGGCCACACACTCTGTAAAGTGTTCTGTGCTTTAAAAAAGAGTTTCCAGTATCCATTCGTTCTCTTGGCAGTGGTGACTTGACATCATTTTTGAAGTAAGGAAATTGCAGTGGAAACATCAGCAACCCATAAAACATTTAGAAGGAAGTTAATCTATCAAAATTAAGTGTAAATAATTTGAAAATCCAACTCTGATATTTCAACTGTGGAAATATATTGAATCTGCAACACGCTAGTGAACATGTCATTTTCAAGCGCAGCTTTAATTATAGAAAATGTAAATGAAGATACTTGAAGTACAAACCAGGACAAGCCAGAGGAATACTCTGCTCTTAAAAGTAACAAAGACAGAACCAACTGGTGAAGTAAATGGGAGGTGATTATCAGAAAGCTCAAGCAGCTCCCAGATTCGCCAGCAATTTCATTCCTGGTCTGATCAAATATTATGATTTCTGAGCACATAACAGCGAGGAAGCAAAGTTCATTCCCTGCAAAGTGAAACTGCCAGGACTCGAGCCAGAGCAGCCCGGTTCAGGCATCGCATCAAATGCTCAGGGCTGCAGACGATGGCAGGGCTGAGTCCAGCCGCAGAAATAAGTAGCTCTCGCAGCGCTGTGTGTGAGCTGCTCATCTTGCTGTGGCACTTGACCATCTGCAGCTGCTTCGCTGCAGCCCCCAGTGAGTTCGTGTCCATGAAGTCCATCTTAATGAAGTGGAGGAAAGGGTCTTGAGGAATATAAAAGATTTCCCTGCTTAGCATGGAGCTGAGAGCAATGTGAAAAGAGAGCAAGCGGTGCAAGGTAGCGGCAAAGCCCTGTGGCTCCTCCAGCCCTGCTCGACAGCACCGCGTTGCACTGCTCCTCGCCGTGTTGTTCCCCCAATAACCATGCTAGGGCCCTTCTACCTCTTTATTTCTGCTTCCTTGGAGCTCTGGGCTTGCTGGTATGTGAAAGGAGAAACGTAAGCATATGTTCAGTTGCTCAATCAACCTTCTCTCGATGCATACTCGGTGATCTCAGCGAGTCATTACGGCATAATTACAATTTGAGCATGATATGCTGTTTGTAGAAAAGTATCTATTTTTAGCTGAAGGAATGCTACAGTCCCTGAAAAGGAGGAGAAAGAAAGAAAAAAAGGGAGAAAATCTGTAACCAGCAAATCAATGCTATTGTTAACTGATATTATGAGACACCCTGTAGATTTACAATGCTTGCATGCAGCCACATAAACCCATCCTGAAAAGAATGCCTACCAGGGGTTAAATTCATGTGCCTGCACTGCAGCCTATTTCTGTCAACACTCAGCTCAGGAAATAAACATTTATGCTTTCTGAAATGAAAGTGTATTTTTGAAGACTAGCCGTCAGATATTTTTTGCCCTTCACACTTTCAAATGCTTAGCCTTTTTTGTAAGTTGACTGCAAAGTGCATCAGTTTGCTAGGCAAAAAGGAAAAAAAAAAAGCCTTGACAAGTGCCCATGGCATCATTGTCAAGCACAAGAGTTTCTGGTAGGAGATGGCAGGAGGGTTGGCACAAAACATGCTTCCTTCAAGCTTATTACCTCGGGGGTACCTGACTCCTGAGAAGCCTTTCAATCCTTCCAGTTGACGTTATTCCTGGCTGTCATCTGCTTTATCTGGAGCGCTGCTGCAGCCGAGTGCTGCTGAGCTGCGGTCAGGGCACGGGGCCTTCCCACCAGCACAGCCTACCAGGCGCAACATGGCGGTGGTGGGGAGAGAGGCAGGAGTTGTCACCATGTGTGGCATGAGGAGGGCATTGAGGTGCGCGGTGTTGTGTTTTAAACAGCCACTGTGCAGGTCTGCACTTAAAACTCCTTCCCAGTAAGGCTCTTGACTGTAAGGAGGCAGAGCAGGCCTGACGAAGTTCCAGATACTGCCATGGGCAGTAGCGCAGGGCTGAGCTGGAAAGGCTGTGCAGTAGGCTGGGAGTGCATTCATGCATGAGCTGGAAGCTTCTTTTCAGATAGTCACAATGCAGAATAGGAAACGTCTACTTGTCATGGAATAGAATTTGTTATAGGGGATCCCTATAAGGAGAGCTTGAGCATCAAAGCTAAGTTTGTCATGGAATACACACAGCCTTCACAAAACATTTCAGAATGAATCCCTGTATGTAAATACACGTATACCTCTGTGATCTGTTCTGTTAACTGTGACTTGCTGAGCACCTATTAAACAGGCACTGGGGGGATGCAGGACAGCTGCTGGATACTGTCATATATTCCAAAAAATCAGGTGGATTACAATATGATACAGCTTTATATTCCTACAAGGGCACCTGTAAAAGTTAAAAAATGCTTTCACTGAGCAGGCTTTCAAGGGGAAGTCCTTCGATCAGGGAGAAAATAATCATGTTTGTTTGATTTACTATTGGAGAGCAGAACAGTGTGGTTTATATGTAAGAGTTTTCCTGTAATGTAAAAAAGGTCAGTTGATTTTTCGTGTGTCATATAAAAACAATTAGTATATTTACTGCAGCAGAGAGCAGATTTTTCAAGAGTGCAGAACAATAAATTATAGGCAAAATCCTATTTTCCCCCCTCACAGGACATGTGTAATTTCCTTTTGCAGTGACACGATAAATGTTACTGAAACATAGCAGTATTNAAGAAGAAGTGAAGAAAAAAGATATGGAAAAGAAGATCAACTAGTTAGGCAGCTAATGTCACAGTAATGTTTTTGTACTTCACTCCTAATTCTTAATGTCAAACTTGATTCTAAAGCTCCCACAGCAGTCACTGCTGTAAAGCTGTTCCTCTTCTGTTCTCTAAAAATTTTCATCCCTTTTTTTCCCATGCTCTGTTCTAGTCATTTGTCGCATTAATAGCAGCATATCAGAATGTAGTGACCAAGGGTTTCCTTGTAATGCACTTCTCTGTGTCTGAGGCCGTGGATATTCTCTGACGGTCTCTAGAGTTTGACAAACATACCCAAAACAGACATTTTTTTTGTAACTGTTTTTATAAACTTCTTCCATCCTTTTCTCCTTTGTAAGTGCACCAGGTCAGGTGTAAGATAATATGATGTATTTTCCCTTATACTGATCTCTGAAATAATTAGTTTCTTAAGTTGCCACAAAAGTGTCTTGCAGGTTTCTGCTGCACTTAGTGCTAGAAGCGTTTGCATGTAAGTGATGGCAGCAGGAAGCAGGCAGGCACAGACCTATGCCCCTCCTGTGACCAGCTCCTGATTATCGTTCCAAAGGCAGCTGGCAAGCTGTGATCCAAATGTGAGGTGTGCAGTCCTCACTGTCCTCACTCCTTCACCAGATCTGGTGAAACTGATGGAAAATAGCCCCACCGTCACCCATGCACTATGCACAGTTTCTGGTCTGGCAGCAAGGAGTCTCCTTTTCGCTGCCTGCCATTAGTTGCCCTTTTCTTCCCCTCAAACTCTTCTGGTTCATACAAACTCTTTGTCTAACTCTTAGACAGAAAGAGTGTTGAGTTTTAGTGTTTTTAAATTGACTGGTTATCATGTAAGGTCCTATCAGTCTAAATATTTTATGAGAAGCTAAGGTTTCCCCTGGGCACCTCTAATAATGAACTTTCGGCAGGAAATTTAGAAAGGATTATGTGTTTCAAGGAGGAGCTGGCTGCTCGAAGTAAATTCTCTTGTTGAGTCATTTATTCCCTTAATAGGAATTTTCTGATCTGCTGTCATTCTTGTTCACACACTGGGTGTCACTGCCTCTAAAACACTTGTCATTCTTTAATGGAAACAAAATAGTCATTGCAGTCAGAGCCGCAATGTCATTCCACTACCCCTTGCTGCGTCGGCAATAGTGAAAATGACAGAGCGGCTCTCAGTAGGGGTAATTAAAATGTAAATATTGATATTTTATTATTTGAAATTACTTTCCAGTGCGGCATTTAATATCTCTCCATCTGTGCGGCTCTGTTTAGCGGTCACTTTAGTGCAGCTCTGGGATGCCAAGCAGCGGCTTGATCCCCGTTATGTCAAAATGCTTGTTGCTGCTTAATTTTGATATCTAATTAAGTGGAAAAGTACAGTCCACACTGTAATCCATGGCATCTTAACCAGCTGCTTGGGTATATTTAGAATTAATCTCCACTATGGAATCATCCTAATGTATGCAATTAAGTGTCTGCCGATGGCTAATTAGGTGTATTAGAATCAGGCAGCTTCCTTTTTTTTCTTTTTCTCCTTCTCCTTTTTTTTTTTTTTTTTTAATATGTGTGTGTGTGGACTGTTATAGACTTAAGGTACATCCTCCAGAGACAATCTTAATGATATATATACGTTCAGGTAGGTAAACTAAAAATATCGCATTCACATGGGAGAATGAATACATGTTTATCTGTGGCTCTTGTACCCAAAAGGAGGGAGAACAGAAACATCATTGGGATTTTTTGATGTCTGCAGCACATCAAGAAAGTCAGCTAACCAACAGAAAAGTTTTTAAAAATTTGAAGAAGAAGGAAGGTGTTCTGAGGTGTTGTTTCTTGCTTGAGAGCAAAAAGATATATCTACCAGAAATCTTCCCACCTGAGGTTTTTGCTTTGGCTCCAGGGATTTTATGCAGCTGAGCACACAAAGGGTTAACACAGAGATGTTGGTTGGGTGGCAGGCAGGAATGAGGTTTGTGTTATTAAGGTGATTCAGGAGTTCCTGGGAGCCTGGGAGGCAGCAGGGATTGCCGCCCTCCCAGCCAGCAAACATCAAGAAGTCTGTCCTTTCTGTGGGGAAGAAAAGTTATAGGATAATCAAACAAACTTGGGTTTGAAGCCTAGCGTGCAGCAGGCTGAAGAAGCCTGAACTCCAAATTTCTCAGTATTTCCAGGCTGTGCTTCAGTTGTTCAGAGGCTGAAGTGAGCACCACCTGGACTAATGCGAATTGTTACTAATTTAGTTAGGTTCCTCGCTCAAATCTTTATTTTTGTTTTATTTCTCTTGCTCAGTAAAAAATCAAGGAAAAAAAAGGTGTGTTTTTTTTTTTTTTTTTGTAATTATTTAATGACATTTAATTATAGTTCTTAACTTTTGCTAGCTGAATGCACTGAAGGACCTGCTTAAAGCATAAGACACAGAGGATGCTTCTTGCTTCTCACAGCCTCTCTATTAATGGCAGAATATACTTGTGTATTTTTTCCCCCACAAATCTGGCCTTAGTGTGCCTGTACTCAAATACATGTGTCCACAAAAGGTTGAAGGAATATTTGTGAAATCAATATTTATGTTGAGAATATGGTTGGTCTTTTTTTTTATGTAGACTCACTGAAAAAAAGCCCATCAGGGTCGTAAATATAATCTTGTCTGTCTTATCCTATGCAAATACATGAGCACACAAGTGGTTCCTTGGAATATACCAGACATCTTAAAAAGCAAATTTCCATTTAAGAACTGAAAGAGTTAACTTTAAATAAGCAGACCAAAGCATGTATGTAGTGCATTAGAAAGATCACCCTATGGAATCTGCAAGTTGATAGTGCTGTCCATGGGGAGTCCTCCAGCTACTTTGGGGCAGATCAGGCTGCTACGCTGAATTTAGAACTTCTTAATAGTCCGTATCTTAGAATTTAAAAGTCACTACAGAGAAGTAAAGCATAAGGATTTCCATGTGCCAAGTGTCCAACATA
>JACDJE010000013.1:817932-847222 GCA_016647715.1 Pavo muticus
TTTTTTTTTTTTTTTTTTTTACTAATTTTTAAATTGGCCTGTTTGATTTAGAAATATTTCTGTATCTTACTTGATAAAGAGGAAAGAAGCTAGAATATAGGAATCCAGCGTTAAATACCACTCACAGCCCTTTTTTTTTTTTTTCCTCAAGAGGCATGCAGTGTTTAAGTAATAATAAAATACATTGCTGCCAAAAAAAGTTTATTCGTGCATTGTGCATGGAGTGTGTTAAAATAATCCATAGCTTCATTAAACTTCACTGGGAATTACAACCAGGATAATGTCAGAGAGAAATACTGTTTCGTGTACTAGAATTCAGGGCACATTTAAGGGGAAACATTCCCTTCCCTCATCTGCAAAGGACTAAAATTGCCATTTTAAAATGAAACTATTGCATGGAGGAGTTACAAAGTAAACCAGGCATTTGACTTCCCTCTCAACGGAGCGCTCTGATGGCTGGCATTAAATAGTGCAGGTCCAGGTTGTACATGCAGCAGATATCAAACTTCTGTCAACTATAGCTGCACCGACCTGTAGAGGTAAGACAGCACCTGCAGAGTATCAAGCTCCCAGTGTTTTAATTACAAATACTGCTAAAATTAAAGTAGGAAAGCAGAATTGAAGCTTTTGTCTTTTTTATAGACAAAACCAGAAATAGCTTATTTGTACATAACTGAGGAGTTGGTTAATGGAAATGCAGCCATACCTGGAAAAAGGAAGTAAAATGCCATTATAAAATCAATCAGTTAGCAATTCACGTTTTGAAGTATTTTGCTGCTGCATAGACTTTCTTCAAGAACTACAGCTATTTATTTTTCTGGTTTAAAATAGAGCAACATTTCTATAGCTGTAGAGAGTGTGGATGAAGTATAATAAGAAATCCCAGGCATTTCAGCCACATCCACGCTGTCTAGTAGGATTCCCGGGTTAACTCTGCTGTAAATAGTAGACAAAGGTGGTTTTATGGCTCTGCATCTGCGTTGGTGATTTATGACGCAGTGTCATGCTATTTTCATTGCTGGTATAGAGAAGCAGAAAAAGAAATTGTAGATTGTCTTAATATTGATTGTATTTTGTATAAATAGGTACCACGAGCTTTGCTTTGGCCAGCATATTTGTTACCCTGACCATGAGAACACCCCAAGTGCTGCCTTTTCTGTTGGCCCGTGGAATCTGTTTCTTTGGTGTTTAAACTCAGAGAGGTCCCTCATACCACAGGGCCGTCCTTATCCCCAGCCTCTCCCTTCTTTCTTTCCCTGTCCTCCCGTGCACAGGAGCAGGTTAGCCCCTCAACTGCCCAAACACTGCGATCTGGCACTGCCGAGCACTTTGTTTACCCACGCAGAAAATCAGCTTTGAATGGTTTCCAAAACATGCATGTACCAATTACTTCCCTGTGTGTAAGGGAAGGTGAACTATTTACAAAATACATTCAGGTGAACACAAGTGCACGCATGCACACTCCGGCACATAAAAGGTGACCTGCTCATCTTTTTGTGTTAGAAAATACTTCCATGTATTGATTAGGAAATACTAAACAGGGAGTTGCAGGTGAGCAGATTTTTGAAATTGCCTCATCAGTGAGGGACAAAACTGTGCCTTCAGGCCAAAATGTTGCAGAAGAGCTCAGGAGTCACAACTGAGAGCAGATTTTTAAGAGAAGATCAATTCCCATCTAACCTAAAAATAAGCAACTAACGTGTCAAAATACATTAGCACATTATAAAATGTGATCTGTGTGTATCTGCCTAATAGAGTGCTGGCATCTTGAAAAATCTGACCCAAATGTGGATGCTAGGCACTTTAAAAGTATAACCCTATGCACTGTTGAAAATTTAATCTTAAGCATTAATACTGGCTGTCTCGCCTGTGCCACCAGAAGGAGAAAAGGGCCTCCACTTGCCATTACAATTTCAGGTCTCTCTTATTAACTCTCTTTAAAAAAAAAAAAAAAGACACAACCCGTTCAGTACTGAAAGAGCAAGAACCAAGAAGTGTCTTGTGCGTGCTAACAGCATGAAGTGCAGAACAACACTGATGCCAAGTTGCACAGTGATCTGTCCTGGTAAAAGATGTAGTTCTTACCAACAGCTCATTTTGCTTTCCAGCCAACAAAACACTGTACTCAGAGCTGGGCTATTGGAATTAAATAATATTATTATACTAAAAATTAATTGCTAGAGCTCCATAAATCACTTATTCCATAGGATTTCATCGTTATTCCCAGTGTAGAATGTGGCTTACCATATGTCACAAAATACTTTATTTATTTTCTAACAATGCCATTTTTTTCATTTTTTTTAGCCATTCTTGTGTATCTGTCAGTGTTAGAATTCATGATTCACACATATCTATGATGAATAGACATGTATAAAAATATATATACATGAGCATTTCATTGGTATTACAAATGTTTATTCTACCGACTAGAAATAGCAACTCCTTCATATAATTAACTCCTTCATCCAATTTCATATAAAGAACACAGAAAAAAAGATTGAGAAAAGGAAATAGTGAGGAAAGGACAGTCAGTTTTCCTGCTGCATGAACACAGCTTTTTCCTCATGGCCTGTTTTCGTTTAATCACATAGGTGGCACCTGCAATGCTTAGAGGAAGTAAATAACCATTCCCAACTGCGAAGTGTTTTGGGTCAGTTGTTGTTCACCAATTGCGACAGTAGATAGGTGCTGGTAGTCACCCTCTCTTTCCACAGCAGTGTACCAATGGCTCTCAGTGGTAATGTGGCAATTATTGCTGTCTTGCTGTGAATAAAAAGAATTTTGATACAGTCATTCAACATTCTCTGTTAGTTGGTGTCTTATCCCACAACTCTGTCATTCAAATACCCCTTTCCAGAGTTTTAGTAGTCTTACTTAATACGTATTCAAACCAGTTGTTAGTGTGCAATTTGTTCTGTGTTGCAGAAATATCCTTTTATTTAGTGCCTTCACTATCTATCCTAGTGGAAAGTAAACCATTTCAGGAATAAAAAAAGGGTCATTTACTGCGTTTTAACTTCAGCCTATGTTTTTAGTTCACCAGTGATCCAGTCAGGCCCTGAAATAAGTAGGCATGTTCTGTGAAGTCATTTCTTTTCTCATTCCTGCTTAGTTTCCTGCTGTGTTTTAGAAACTCTTGTGAAGCTTCAGGTTCCATACCTCTGCTTAAAAGCCAACCAAACCTGGGCT
The DNA here is from genome assembly GCA_016647715.1 of Pavo muticus. Lineage (NCBI taxonomy): Eukaryota > Metazoa > Chordata > Aves > Galliformes > Phasianidae > Pavo > Pavo muticus. Next base: position 821,122 of record JACDJE010000013.1, read on the forward strand.
ATTCAGGCAAAGATGCTGTTCACCAAAACAAAGTATACGAGCCTCTGTTTCACTTCTTCGGTTTCTACTGCCTCTAATCCATATGGACAAGGAATTCATAGTTTATACCTTTTTAATTTCCAATATATATTTCAATTGAAGTGTCTGTTTCCAGTGAAATATCAAGGTATCGGATGATTCCTGCCGTACCCTTTTGCAAGAGAAAATACTGTGTTTGTGTGCTTGTCTCTTATCCTCACCATGCAGCTCCCAGCAGATAGTTCTGTTCAGGAAAGACTGATAGACAGATGATAGGCAAGCTCAGTTCCAGACTAGAAAAGGATGGGAATTCTTGCTGGGTGAGGTTTGATTTGCTCATATGACTCTGTTGTCTTAACAGAAATGCAAGTTTTCCTGTATAAATGTCTCACATTTCAGCAGGACATGATGGAGCTCTGTAATTCTGAAAGCAGCTCCCCAGTGTGAATACTGCGGCAGTTTTTGTGCTTTTTGGGGTTTTTGATTGGCAATGTCATCAAAACATAATTTTCTTTTATTTGAGACATAACCCAGATTAGGATTCTGTTCTTAGGTGAAGTCAAATGCGTTGTGTACCATTCTCACTCTTCATCTCATCCAGTTCTTCCAGGAACCTGCAGCTCCCTGACCTGATTTACCAGTTCTTAGTTTGTGAGCCACCCCTCTGCAGCACAGTGATTGCTGTCTCTCAAGTGCCTTGCCCTGCTCGTTGCTTTTTGCCTCTCTGATGTGCTCTATCAGCATCTTAATGTATTTGTTCACTGCTGCACACTCCCTGCTGCTTGATTCTCTGTAATAATTTCTTGCTTTATGCTACCAGAGTTTTCTGAAGTGAAGAAATACTTCATTTCAGACCCCTGGGTTTCCTCTGCTTTCTTCTCAGTGACACTATATACACAGTGCAAACATACCACCCACTCTTTCCTGAGCAGCACCTTGTATCAGCTTATCTTGTGCCTGATGAGCATTCTAGTGTCACCAGAGACACTTCTGCCCTGTTTAATTTCATTCTTTATATACGCACTGATTTTTAGGCGTCTTAGATCTACCTATAAGTTTCCTTTGGATATTAGAATGTAACTGGAAATTATCCAGACTGTCTATGGTGCCAATTAAAAAAAAAAAAAAAAAAAAAAAAGTATAATTTCCAGGGGTTTTCTTGGATAGGAAGAGCAGTCAAAATCTTTGTACCTAGCTTAAAATCCAATTTCACATTGTCTTTGTAATTATTTCTCTACTTCTGGACTGTCATGCAGAGTCTGTGTTTCCCTAAATTATCATGGTGCTTGTTAACATTGCCCTCTCATACTGGTGTGGATTGGGCTTATCAGCAATAAGCTAACCTGCTCTGAATTCACTTCAGTGTCTGCCGGTCTGTAGTTACTGCAAAGATTTCTCTTTTATTTTTCCTCTTCTTTTCCCCTTGGCTAGTTCAGTATTTTCAACCATTTTCTTTATTTTCAAAGGCTTACGCCTGAGGGATTAAGATCTACATTCGTTTAATATTGGGAATAAAGTGAAAGTTTGAAACTGCAAGGCTAAAACTTGAAGAAGGATCTTTGTAGAGATTAATATTTTCCTGAGCAATCTGCAAGCTGAATCATGGTCTAATTAAATAGCCCAGATTTAGTGAGTTTGCACTTAAACGTTAGCAGCCCCTAGAACGTGCAAAGCTGAAATGAGTTTGAATTTTTTCTGTAAATGGGAAGTTAAATTATCATAGTAATTTCATTAAATCATTTTTTAATCTTTCGAGCCAAATCACAACTTTAAGAGAATAATTTGGAGTTGTAGTCACTGTTTGTAAGTGCCTGTCTCCCCGCAGGCTTTCTTACCCCATTTCCTGTTCCACTCGCAGATCATTCCCCAGTTTCATACAGAACCAGCCCAATTTCCTACAGAGCTAAAAGCTGAACATCTCTATTCAGGTGCTCTAGAATGACCTGTCTCTCTTTGCAATATGGTATAGAAAATTCTGCAAGAAGAGTCAGTCTTTGACCTGCCAAGAGTTTGTTACTGCTAAAATGCTTCTATCTGGTTCCCTGGCTGCACTGTGAGTTAGGGGAGAGGAGATGTGTCACTGCTGCATGAAGTGTGCGTGGTGCCTGGAAAATGACTTGGAGCAGCACATCGTGCCTGTGCTCTGTTCCACAGCAGTGAATATCTGAGGGCTTGGTAGAGTCAGGCAGTGGAGGCAATTTGTTTGGAGCTTGCATTCCAAATTAAGTGCGGTGGTTGGACATTGTGCTTGAGACATCGGTCACATTTGTCTGTGTGCGTTAACATCTCTGTATTGATTACATCCTGTTTGTAGGGTGCAGAATTCAGAGATTTTCTCTTATTGACACAATTATTTAATAGGATCACCATATTAGAAATGGGCTCACATTAATTAGAACTCATTTTTCCTAGAGATATCATTTCCCTGGCATCATTTTTAGAATGTCTTGGCCTTCTTTTTCCCTAGGATAGGGATTTTTGAGTCTCTCTGCTTTTGGCACAGTGCACCTTGATGTGCAGCATTGCATCCTTGCAGCGCGTGTCTCCCTGCACGCTTCCTAGAGCGTGTATCCACTAAGACTCAGAATTATTAAACATGTGAAATTCCCATAGGACTCCATTATGTGTAATTAACAGATAAACTGTCATCAGAATCAATAAAACGTGCTAAATGATCCAAACTTGTATATAATTAAGTGTCTGTTTTAGAGCAGGAGCTGTAACTTTTTTTTCTATTCAATTTGCACATTTGTTTTGACAATAGAAGCTGGAACATTTTGGTTAACCTGTTACTTACTGGTTTGTGTTTTAGTTTCATATGTTTCTGTGTAAAAAAGCAAAGCATTTACTGTGGGGCCTTATTACCTGGGGAAGTAGTTGTGTGTAAGCTTTCAGGAGATGAATCTTAAATGCACCTTCATGCTCAGCATGTAATTGAAGTATTTGAAGCATGTGGAAAATTTGTTGCTGTTGTCATCAGCAGGGGGAAAAACATGAGGCAAATCAAAATACTTATCCAGCACATCACTTAATGCAGGAGATGGAAACAGTGATGGAAGTGGGTTCTTCCCTGTCCAACTTCCCAGCCATTATTCTGCCTAGCGTGGGAGCTTTATTCCAAAAAAAACCACCCCAAAACAAACCAAAAAACCCCACAAGATAGCAAGGAAGCCCTCTACTAAACAGATTTCCAAGGAGATGCTGTGGCAGTACCATGGATTCGCTGTCCCAGTCCCACCCCATGTTGCACTCACAGTGTCACATACCCTGGGACGTGCACCCCTTCAGAAGTCCCATTTTCATATGGTACTCTAATTGCTCTGTAAGTCCGCAGGCCATCCAAATTTTGGTAACTGATTGAGGTGTTTGGTTTCCCCTGCAGCTATTCTTCCCTCCTTGCATTCCCCCTCCTTGGAATACATTGCTTTTTCTTTGGCATTTATGATTACATAAAACTGGAGAGTTAGGGCTTCTCATCTGAAATCATCTCCGCATGGTCCAGTAACTGCATGTTCTCAGGGACATCTTCCCCTTTGTATTTATGCTGTTTAGGGTTTTACAGTTATTTCAGTTAGATCTTTTCTTTTTATTTCACACTTCCATTGCTTTAATCTTTCCGGGTCACGTAGCAGCTCAGTTTAGTTCTCTGTGTGCCTTTTGCCCAGACTTCTCACTCAACGCTTACACCACCAGAACACCTCACCTGGAAAGGGTCAGGGCCAGGCACTTACTCTGGGGGGTTCAAAAAAAAGGCAAAACCCCAACAATAACAAGACAAAGCAACCTCTGGGTGGATTGTCGAAAAGGAGCATAACTCAGTGCCGCCTCTCTGTCTAAGGGCCTAAGGGAGAAAAACTTTGCTAGGCCTATCAAGAAATCACATCAAACCCACTCTTCCCTTCTGTCAGTGAAGTACTCTTCACGCTGTCATTTTTATGTAGCCATTGGCACCACTGATGGCCACAGCTTCCAGCCTCTCAGCCTTGAAGCCCAATGCAGTTTCCCACAGCCTTCCCATAGCATTCCCATAGCTTTTCTCACAACTGTGCAAGGCACCATGTGGAGCAGCCAGGGTGGCCAGTACCCTGATTTCAGGAGGATGAGGAGAAGGATTGCTTACCCAGGAGTTAATTTATAGCTCAGCAGCAATTCTACTTACTGTCCTAAGGGTTGATCTCGAAATAAGCGTGTAATTATCTCTCTCCTTTGTAAAAGAGGACGGCACCAGGGAAAGAGTCGTGCAGGCGTTGAGCTGCCTGACGTTCCGGCACGCCCTGCTGACACCTCCTGTCGCTCCTTTGTTTTGCAGACTCAATGCACATAGAGGACGTTGAGGCAGTGCAGAAACTTCAGGACGTCTTACACGAGGCTCTGCAGGATTACGAGGCCGGACAGCACATGGAAGACCCGCGTCGTGCCGGCAAGATGCTGATGACTCTCCCACTTCTGAGGCAAACCTCCACCAAGGCTGTGCAGCATTTCTACAACATCAAACTGGAAGGCAAAGTCCCCATGCACAAACTTTTTTTGGAAATGCTGGAGGCGAAGGTCTGACTAAAGCATCATGGGCTTTCCCATCATGCACGTTTTAAAAGAAAAAAAAAAAAAGGGAAAATAAACAGGATAATAATGGCAAAGAAACTTAGTGTTTAATTAAGGAAAAAAAAAATGACTGCACTGATATTTAGCAGCAAGACTGTGAAGCAGCTTTCAACTTTTTCTTCTGTGTCTTTCTGATGCAGTTTTTCCTTTCCTTTTCCTTTTCTCTCTTTTCCTTTCTGTTCTTTCCTTTCCTTTTTCCTTTTCTCTTTTTCCTTTGCTGCTGAACTTTTTAAAAGAGGTCTCTAATTGAAGAGAGATGGAAGCCAGGCCTGCCAAAGGATGGAAATCCATAATATGGATGCCAGTGAACTTATTATGAACCATAATGTCCCCAATGACAAAGGAATCAAAGAGAGAACCACCGTACCTAGCAGTACAGTACAACACGATGAACTGACTGAATGCAGTATTAGATTTCATAGGAGCAGTCTCTAATTAGACGACTAAGCGACGATGCATCGGCTGCTTCTTATCATTGCATTTTCCATCTAGATCAGTTACAGCCATTTGATTCCTTAATTGTTTTTTCAAGTCTTCCAGATATTTCTTAGGTTAGCTACAATGTAACTTTTTCAGGGAATAGTTTAAGCTTTATTCATTCATGCAATACTAAAGAGAAAGAAATACTGCATTTTTGTGCTGGCTTGAACAATGATGAACAATAATGAAGGACAAATGAATCCTGAAGGAAGATTTTTTTAAATGTTTTGTTTCTTCTTACTAACGGAGATTTTTTTGTACCAGCTTTACCAGTTTTCAGCCATTTATTAATGTGGGAATTTATCTTACTAAAGCAATAGTTGAAGGGAAGGTGCATATTATCACGGATGCAATTTATGTTGTGTGCCAGTCTGGTCCAAAACATCCAGTTTCTTAACATGAGCTCCAGTTTATAACTAAATGTTCACTGACTCAAAGGATTAGATTACACCTACAGTATATCTGAGTAGTCTAGCATATAAATACGCCATGTCAAATACCAATCTATAAAGGTGTTAGGAGACAGCGACTGTACAAAGGTATAGTTGCTACGTGATTTCTAACTGCTTCAGTTCTCGATGAATGAGATACTGCCTGTTTGCAAAATTATAACCTTACACACAGAGAAACCCTCAGTAGCTTAGAGGGAATAAGGCAAACGCCAACATCTGCAAAATTAAGAAATCAGAGTAGTAGACTTCTGACCAAATTCAACGATTTAACACTTCTAGACCTTATTTATTAATTTAGATTTTATTTTGTAAATTGCAATTGTTAACAAGTAGCTAAACCAGTATACGTGCTTTTCAACCAGTATTGTCACAGCATGGAAGTCAGTCAGTTTCAAGACTGTTAAGAGGTGTAATCTAATGTATAAACCGATTAGATGCCCCCAGAAAACTACAGTCGCTAAATAACCAATAAACAGTAACCTCCATCAAACGCTATACCAATGTACCAGTGTTAGTAGCTGCTCCCTGTACTATGTGAACATCCTTATTCTATGTACACAGATGTAATTAAAATTGTAATCCTAACAAACAAAAGAAATGTAGTTCAGCTTTTCAATGTTTCATGTTTGCTGTGCTTTTCTGAATTTTTATGTTGCATTCAAAGACTGTTGTCTTGTTCTTCTTGTGGTGTTTGGATTCTTGTGGTGTGTGCTTATAGACACAGGGTAGAATTAGAGACAATATTGGATGTACAATTCCTCAGGAGATTACAGTAGTATATTCTATTCCTTACCGGTAATAAGGTTCTTCCTAGTAATAATTAAGAGATCGAAACTCCAAACAAATACTCGTTATGAACAGATACACATCGAAATCATAATATTTTCAAAACAAGGGATAATTTCTGTAACAGTTTATTATAGAATACCAATGTATAGCTTAGAAATAAAACTTTGAATATTTCAAGATTATAGATAAGTCTAATTTTTAAACGCTGTAAATATAGCTTTTATCCAATCATCTCTCAGATGTTGTTATTAACTCGCTCTGTGTTGTTGCAAAACTTTTTTGGTGCGGACAAGTTTCCAAAACTATTGCTACGTTGTGTGCTTTAAACAAAATAACAGTGGGCCGATGCGCCATCGGCCTCGTGCTAGAAAAGACTGTGTATCTATCATTAGCTATATGGGACTATATTGTAGGTTGTGTTTTCTCAGTAGAGAAGTGACTGTAGTGTGATTCTAGGTAAATCATCATTAGCAATTCATTCAGATGGTCAATAACTTGAAATTTATAGCTGTGATAGGAGTTCAGAAATTGGCACATCCCTTTTTAAAAAAAAGTCAGAAAAAATACAACTCCTGGGAAAAAGGTGCTGATTCTATAAGATTATTTATATATGTAAGAGTGCAAAAAAAAAAGTTTATTTTCCAGAAAGTTTGTGCAGGGTTTAAGTTGCTACTGTTCAAGTACACTATATATATATAAATATATAATATAAATATTGTTTTTGCTGTATCACATTAAAGAACTTGGGCTTCAGGGTCAAAAGCCAGTCGACTAGAAATATACAAAAACACACACACAAAAAAAAATGGAGATGTGTTAAAGGCACACGGTGCAAATTTTAGTTTTCATTTTCAGTAATTTTTTGGAGCTGCAAAAGAACAAGTATCTCAAGACTGTAAAAGCATTACCTGAACTAGAGCTAAAAGAACTGCACGGGCTTTACCATCTTGTTCATCTTAAACCTTGCTGGAGAAGAGTTCTTACAAGACCACTTACTTAATGTGAAGTGTTGGGAAATTTTCAAAGGGTGTATGTTTTAGCCATAACAATTTAAGTTCTATTTTTGCTTCATTTTTTAATTTTTTCTTATTTAAAGCAATATGATTGTGTGACTCCCAGAAGTTACACATTTGTTTCAATCAGATCAGATTGTTGTATTTATTCCACTATTTTGCATTTAAATGATAACATAAAAAGATATAAAAAATTAAAACTGCTATTTTTCTTATAGAAGAGAAAATGGGTGTTGGTGATTGTATTTTAATTATTTAAGCGTCTCTGTTTACCTGCCTAGGAAAACATTTTATGGCAGTCTTATCGTGCAAAGATCGCAAAAGGACAAAAAAAAAATTTAAACTGCTTATAATAATCCAGGAGTTGCATAATAGCCAGTAGTTAAAAAGCGAAACAGAACAAAAAATACAAACAAACATGTCTATAGCTGTAGATGGGCTTCACATCTGTATAGCAATCAACTGTATATTTTTGTGATGTGTATCATACCGTGTGCTCCAACCAATGTCCATTTGTGTAAATGTATTTATTTTATATTGTATATATTGTTAAATGCAAAAAGGAGATATGATTCTGTAACTCCAATCAGTTCAGATGTGTAACTCAAATTATTATGCCTTTCAGGATGATGGTAGAGCAATATTAAACAAGCTTCCACTTTTGATTGCTTTTATTTTATTTTTTGTGTTGTGGGGTTTTTTTGGTTTTATTTTTGTTTTCTAGGGAGGAAATAAGCCGATCAGCATCACCTTTTGTTACTTCCATTCAAAGAGTAGAGAGCATCACCCTCTTCCCTTGAAGTACAATACGAGTGTAAATAAATGCTATATAAAGCCTTGTCAGAATGAATTCCGGTGTGGTACAAGACATTTTGCATACTCTTAAATATGCAAAATGTCTCATAGCACATTAGAATTCAGGCTGACAGGCCTTTATATAGCACTTATTTAATCTTAAAGCATCTCCACATCAACCTGCATTACTCAAAATCATTGCCTCTCTGTCAATGTCATAAAAGAAAACTTTCCCACTATTTTAAGATCACTTTAATATCATCTGGAAGTACTTGCTTTTTCATCAACAGCCGAGCCTATCATTCACTTCCTACCTTAGGAGATCCATTTTGTGTCTTCTGGGTAAAAAAAAAAATTAAAAATCTGTATTACTTGATCCAGGTTTTCTGAATGGAAGTAAACAGCCATAGGAGCAATAATATAGATTGGTTGTAATGAAGTGCACTGATAAGTCTTTGAGATCCAGGGGATTAAGCAGTGCAGTGCAGAGCAGGCATTGGTGGCCCCACAGGGATCGGCCCACGCTGCCAGTGGACCCTTCTGGACCCATCACGGAAGTGCTAATGTGTGCTTTTCTTGCCTTCTAGCCTGTCTTGGTAGTACTTTATCATGCTTGCCAACATATTTCTCACCTTCACTGCTGGCCGTCCTCTGGAGGCTCTGGCCGATGGTGCAGCACAATGCTGGGGGCCTGGAGCATGGCGGTGAGCCTCGGGCAGTGTGACAGGCACCTGGTGTCGGTGGGAGGGCCTCCTCTATGCTGGTAGTAGCTTCAGGTGTTTTAACGGTGCTAAGAGAAGGGGTTCGATAGAAGGAGCAGCAGAACAACAGAAGTTTGGTCATGTATGGACTCTTCAGAGGAAGGTTTAGTGTTGACACCGATGTGTGTGTGCATACACAGGCATTCGTGTATATGTGCCAACCCCTTTTTTGATGTTCTGATTTTGAGTTATCGCAGTACCTCCTTAAAAGAAAGCGAATATTGTACCATACCTTAGGAGTGAAGAAAGGAGTGTTAAGAGCTTTTCACACACCGATGGGAAAAAGAGCAGCCGTCCCCAGCCGTGCCATGCATTCTACAGCACGTGATTGCATCTACTTGCTGGTGAAGTGTTCCCACATACAATTAAAAGAAGTCATAATTAGCATGTTTCTCTACTGCTTTCCGTTTGGGGATCGTGCAGCATTATACAATCGTAAATTTGGCATTAAAGAAGAGGAAATGCAGGAGGGAAAATGCAGGGAACACTGAAATACAGAGGGAAGCAGCTCTGTGGAGTCGGTTGAGTTTGGTGCTGTTTCTTTTTTTCCCCTTTTTTTTTCTTTCAAAACCTCTCACCGTCTCCGCAGCAAAGCCAGGAAGCACACAGAGATCCAGTGGAAGTGTTGAGGTAGGCAGAATCGTTTCAGTCGGCACCTCTGGGGAATTTGGCTGGGAGCACGGACCTCTCTGAACTCTGGAACCAGCTGCTGAACCTTACAAGCCCGGAAAGGGCTGGAGGCAGCGCTGTTAGCCCCTCGTCCCTGCTCTGCGCTGCTGCAGCCCCGCAGCCCGGCTGCAGGGAGGCCGCTGCTCCGAGCACCGACCGGCGAGCCGGCAGCCTTCCCACCCCGGCTGTGCCTAACCGCAGCGAGAGTAGATTTTGCCTGGCACGGTTTGCATCCCGCTCCCCTCCATAAGAGGGGCAGTCCCCGGGTGAGAGCACGGTTCTGGCACCGCAGCCTCCTGTCCCCATCCCTGCCGCCGACCCCCCCTTGCTCCGCGCTGCAGCCCTGGCACCGGCGGCACGCGCAGGCTGCCCGATGCCGTCAGCGCTGATGCAAAAAGGAAACGTGCTGAGGGGGCTGCGCGGTGACACGGGGTTCTGAGCTTCCTTCGGAGCTCCGCGTCCAAGCAATGGTCTGACTGAGTTTGGTCGGGGCTTTTTGTTTCGTTGACCTTGGGAGTTCGCAGTGTGAAAGGGGCTGGCGAACGCCCATAAGAAGTCGTCTGCGGTGGTGTCTGTAGCTGCTCCTCTCAGAGAAGGAAACGGCTAGAAAATCCTGTACCCATCAGTGCTATCGCACATGCAGTTACATGGGCTTCCTAATGCACAGGCAGCACCGATGCTGCCGAAACACTGCTGGAAGTTAAACAGATTGAAAAAATATATCTAAGTCAAACAATGAAAGATGGATTCTGAAAGATAACTGAGGTGGGAATATTGCCCTTAGTGAGACAAGCCACGTGCTGCACAACATTGTGTCCTCCTGTGGGATCACCTGGCAACAGCCTGCTGGGGAAATGAGAGACTTCGTGCCTACAGGCTTACTCAGCCCAAAGTTCTTTTTCTTTTTCTGTTCCTTTTCCTTTTCCTTTTTCTTTTCCTTTTCCTTCTCCTTCTCCTTTTTCTTTTTCTTTCTCTTTTTCTTTTTCTTTCTCTTTTTCTTTCTCTTTTTCTTTCTCTTTTTTTGCTTTTGCTTTTCCTTTTGCTTTTCCTTTTTTCTATTTCTTTTTTTCTTTTTATCTCTTTCATTTTCTTTCTTTTTCTTTTCCTTTTTCTTTTTCTCTTTTCCTCTTTTTCTTTCTCTTTTCCTTTTTTCAATTTTTCATTTTTCTATTTTTTCCTTTTTTCTCTCTTTCTTTTCCTCCATCTCTCTCTCTTTCTTTCCTTTTCTCTTTCTCACTTTTTCTCTCCTCTTCTCCTCTTCATTTTTGCCTGTCATTTTTCTTGCCCTGAAGTGAAGAAAGTGACAGCTTTCATCTACTTTCTGAATTCCTATTTCATTTTCCCATTGCTTTTGCTTATTTCTATAACATTTTTTTTTACTTGCACCTTCCCTTTACTTTGCATTTTGTCTCTGCAGTGCAATGTAGGTCTCTGATTCCAAGTGGCACATTGCTAATTACTGTATCCTTCGTTACACCGCTTGGCTGTGGTAACTGCCTCACAAGGCATGTGCTTTTCCTGTCTGACACACTGCTGATTCCATGTGTGTAGATTGTCTCTCCTCTAACACACAGTTCACAAACTTCCTCCTTGAGGCTGCTATTAAAATAAAAGTAAGTATAGAAAAGAATATGGATATTTTAACTTGCTCTTAACATTTTAGTCACTAGTGTTCAAAGGTGTCTGCACTGTGATTCCGTGATACATCATGGCTGTGCTAATTGCTACTGTTTTGTTAAGATGAAATCCCATTTTTCTTCAGCTCTCAGATTCCCAAGCCCAGTTTCTTACAATCTCTCCTAATGTAAAAAAGCAAGTGGCGGCAGATTGATTACACGCAGGATCTTATTATTAAGCAGAACAGAAAAGAAAGGAATTTCAAAATATAGTCCTCTGTTCCCAGGAGTATTTGTCTTGTTCTCCACGAAGTTAAAGGTCTGAAATAATGTGCCCATCAGGAGCTCAATGTTGCATGTCCATGCCAGTTGGTCCAAGGGCTTGTTATGATGGTAATGACCTGCTGAAACGTGAGCTTTGATGGCAACAATACAATTGCTACCAGCTCACCCGCTGGGAGAAATATTTTATTATTGTCAAATGCTCTCCGCAGAGATTTGTTTTGCCTGTTCCTGTTTAAATTAAATTCAGAGCAGAACTGCATTATTATTTCTCTAGAGTATATTTGAAATAAACAACTAGTCTCCAAATTTAGGATTCCTGGTTAGTTTAAATTTTCTTATTAGCAGAAAAATTACAATAGGTGACAACATAGCTGCAGGAATATTATTATGGCAGCCATACGAGAGATTTACACACTGAGAGCATGGCCTAAAAGCACAAGAACTCCCTTCAACTTTACAAATGCCAGCCAAATTAATAATTAACTGTGCCATAAATTCCACAGCCTTAAAGAATGATGTCAATGCTTTTCTGTGTCACACGAGAGGAATTTTGTCATAAGACCAAGCAGGGTTCTCAATGAAGAGTGCTACTGAGATGCAGGACACAGACCCGGGAAGCAGAGCTTGCCACTCTGCATTACCGCGGCTCGGTGGACGGGTGACAGCAGGACTTCAGAGTCATTTACTGCTGCTTTCTCAAGGCAAAACTGCACCCCTATTCCTCTGAAATGGAGCACGTTTTGTTAGACATTCAGTGGGCCAGATTATCTCTTCCACAAGCTAAAGAGACAACACAAAGTCCCAGCTCATGCAATTTCCTCCAGAATCGCTCTGCCCAGCTGAGTGCTCCCAGAAGTACTGTCTGGCCATGCAGTTTCACATCTCTGCCTGCTGAGTGCAGGCTGGGCAGGCACTGACCTGCATACGTGGGGTGTGAGGGCCTGAGGCCTGCTTGTGGCCTCACAGCCACCGGCTGTGTCACGGGCAGGTGTTCTGCAAAGAGTAAATGGATCTGATGTCCCTATATTGTGAAACAGAAGCGCCTCAGCCCTGCTGGCTTCCTGCTTCTCAGCTGCAGGCATGGCCTGTCCTCGGCTGGGGGTAGGCCCTGGCCAAACCACAGCCCCACTGCAGCTTGCTTCTCACAGCCTGTGCATCATGGCACAGGAGTTCTCCATGGCCAGCCCCTCTCAGCATTTCTCATTGCCTTCTTCCCGCCCCATCCCCTCTTACTCCTCTTTCCTGCAGGCTTGGTGCTGTGCTGCTGAAGTTGTCCTGAAACCACAAAATAACCCCAGAATTCCTGGAGCAATTTTCTGTGGAGGGCTCCCAACACAACACATTTATGGAAAGAAATTGCAATGATAGGGCAAGGGAAAAAAAAATCCTATTAATCAGTCCCTGTCCTACCCAGGTTTGGTTATGTGAGCTTGAAAAAAGCAGCTACTGGCCCCTTCCCACCCGTTGGGTGGCTACTAGATCCCATGTGTCAGCAGTCATGTAACTCCCATGACCCAGTCCATGAGGGCAGGCTGATATTTCTATGTATCTCACTCCTTACAGATGATAACAGAAATGGTTGTGGGAGGGAAACAGTAACCTCTTGAGACCAATGTGAAGAATGAAGGATGTGGACAACCACAGCACTGTGCTGGTTTTGCTTTGCATCTCACATTGGAGTGAAACAAACAGGTTCACCAGTTTCTTTTGATGCTTCTTCACCCTCTCCCTCTCCTCCTACAGCCACAACATTTTTTGTCTTTGATATGTTTGTGACTGCGGTGCCTTGATGGATTTCAGGCAAACTGTTAAGATGGGCTTTGATAATGCTATAAGTTGTAAACATGTCTATACTCACAATATATGAGGTTTTACATAGTTCCCACATTGATTCCCTTGCTCCTTTGTCACCTAGACACAGAGATCCACTCACAAGGTGACCATGACAAAAGTGCACAAAGGAGAGGGGGGTCCCTTCCCCCTACTTCCCTTGCTCCTTTACTTTGACCAAATGTCTTTCTAAATGACTTGCTGAGCAAGGCTATTCTTACATCTTACATATAAATGGACTCTGTCTTACCACCAGAAGATTCAGGGGAAAAAATTTCAGCTCCCAAAGTGAAAAGATTAAGGTCAGTCACTTCACACAACAAAACCTTTTCAGAAGAGCAGCATAACAAAAGGATCTGCAAGCCTATCTGCAACATGGTTTATAGCTCCATGAAAATCAGGAGATGCTATGACATCCTTTTAGAGGACTGTACTACTTTTTTATAGACTTACAGCAAAAACAGTTGGGCAGAAGAAGGTGATATTAAACACAAAGCTAATTTGCTTCTTTCCTTACTTCTGTTTACCTGCTGGCAATTTTTATGGGGAGAACATCTGCAGTGTAGCTGAGCGTGTGTGATTCACAGGGAACACGTCACGTTTGGATGACACTGGGTGACATGCAATTGAATTGCAATGGAACGAGGTAACAAAATCACTGCGATGGGCCGCTCTGATGTTGTGCTCATCCTTGTTTACACCATCATTGCTTAAAATCAGGTGACAGAAGCTATTTGACTGCATACCTGCAAAGCACAACACGATCCTTGGACTGAGGCAGTTTTGAAGTACTATTCACAAAGTCAAATGATCTTAACAGATGTTCCAGCTTAAAGATAAATTATTTGTATTTGGCACTGTGGCCCAGCCAAATTGCACTTATTTCAGTAGACTTCATTTTGGCAGAGCAGTGAGCAACAGAAAGGACTTACCAAATGCATAAAAAATCTATTTAAAATTTAAAGACCATGCCAACAGCAAGGGGAGTCTAGAGCAGAGGTTGGCTAATGTAAGCAGATTTACAGTGGCCAGAAGGGGCAGCAAACGGTAGTCATCAAGCATGCCCAAAGATTTGGAAGAACCTGAAGCTGTGAAAATCATGGCCATGTTGGAAGAGGAAGACAAAACCTGCAAAGAAAAGAGATCTGTAGATGGAAAAAAAAAAAAAAAAAAAAAAAAAAAAAAAGAAGCTGTGGGGAGAGAAATCCAAACAGAGATGGAAAGAGAGAAGTAATGCAGATAGGAATACAGCACTCACCAGGCTGGTCACAGCTGTGTATAGCTGTGTCCACCTAGTGCTGAGCTAGATGCTAGCAATCTGCCTTCAGCTGTAAGCAATGCCCCAGGACAGGAGTGTGGGGTCTTGCCCTGTATATTTAAGGCAGGAAGGGACAGCTTTTTTTGATTGAGTTAGCTTTCTGCGGGAGCTTCGATGTGAGCTGTGGCCTGGGCTGTTTTTTTTTTTGTTTGTTTGTTTGTTTGTTTGTTTGTTTTTGGGGGGGGTAATTTTGAAGAAGAATACTTATATTAGGAGGGGCTGCTCCAGATGTGCCCAGTTGGTGTTTTTAATCTGATTATAAGCCTGGCACACTGAAGCCCATTTGGCTTATCACTGCTTGGACTGGGCAGGTGATGAAGCACTTCAAAATCATGTTCAATTAAAGTACTTCCAATCTGAAGGCCTTAGGAACTGAAATAAAACAGAGAAGGCAAGACATGATTGAGAAAATTCATTGCGGGAGGGTACAAATAATGGTGAGAATACCTTGATCAGGTCGTAGTGTACCAAGAAAGTGGAATCAAGCCTCGGGGCTTTCCTATAAGCTGAGAGCAGTAAAATTTCATCCTGTTCAGCCTGCAAACTGCTCCTTGCACTTTGTCTGCTGATGTTGAGCCCTGCGAAGGCAAGCTGAACTTTTATGTTCCGCTTTCTATATGAGCAGCTATTTTTGGAATCTAATTACCCCTGTTTAGGGAGTCTGGTTAATATATATTTGTGGGATACGAGAATAGAAAGCAGAAGGCCTCAGCTTGTTGGAAATCAATTTTAATATCCCTATGGCTGTGGTAGCATAAGTGTCAATATACCATATACATGTCTTACAGAGGCTTCTGTTTTACAATTAAGCCCTGTGATTTACTGCACGTGTGCCACTTGGACTGAAAGAGCTACTGAGGAGCTTTATTTTCAGAGAAAAGAGAAGAAACAAAGATACTGTTTATAAAGCATTCTTAAGCATAACTGCCTACTTATCTGAAGTTACTATACAAGCTCACTAAAATGTGAGCATACATTCATACTTGAAAGTGAGCCCTTTGGATGTGACAATATTTTTGCTAATTTGAGTTTTCTTTGTGCTTTACACCTGTGGAACAGGCAAAATGGTAGTGTTACTCTTGTGTAATGCTTGCTGACTTCTGGCTCCTTAACACATCAGTCTTCAACTAAGAAGGGTGAATCTTTGTATTGGAATGAGGGATATTATCTTGGGGTGAGTCCAAGAAGACACTAAAAAGAGAGAATTCCTACTACCATGTTTCTTTCTGCAAAAAGCTCCCTTCTACTTTCCAAGCATATAGAAAGACTTATATTGCTGTGCTTTATCCAGAGGGGGTAGATGCACAGGGCCAAAGTCTCTTGGATCACTAATCACTAATAATATATTCTCTTTCTCCCTTAATCCCTGAGTAGGAACAAATTCTATGCACTATAACAAAAAAAGTTTCATTAACAGTATATACTTCATTTTATGGGAAGGGAGACTACAAAACTTGCAGCTATCTCTTGTTAAGGAGAAACACCTGTGAGTAGAAAAGCATGCAGACTCAGGTGCTCTGAGCAGCATTAAGCAGGAGAGCAATTCTGCCTGTAAGAAAGCAAGCTGCTGGGGAGGAGGACAAATAATTAGAATAAATAGGTTCAGCTGGGCAGAACTGGCATTGCTGGAGCACAGAAGTGGGAAGATAGAGAAGTGGGAAGATAGCAGTGCAGAAGAAGAGGAAGACTGGATCATGGAAGGTGCATGTCTATGGGTGGGTGGAGGAGCTTCCAGGTATCATGGAAGATAAATAGCATCTCATCTGAAAAATTTGCTACCTACTGTTAGCAAACAAGAGCTATACTGAAAAAGAGGCATATTAGTCAGGTGCCCCCATGACTATGTATTGCTGTGGCAGCGATCTCAGCTTGAGCAAGAGCTGGAAGGGAAACCACCCAGGTGCCAGGGGGTGGAGGCAGCATATGATGGGGCAGCTTAGACTGCATGCAGAGGCTCTGAGGAGTTCCCTCATTCTCAGGGTGATTTTTTTGGGGAGGATAGCATCTCACTCTAGGTTAACTAGGCACTGTGTTCAGTGAGCGCCCTTTGCTTTAGTCTCCAGTATTTTTGGGAGGCTTTCTTAATTTTTCCTACACTGATCTACTCTAGATTTTGCCCAAGTAATTTTTTCTTAGCAAGCACGTGCTATTTTAACATGAGGATAGAGATCTAATCTAAAGCATATTTTTGTTTTGATATTTAGAAACGTATTAAACTGAAGTAGTTTTGAAATAGTTTTAGTAAACAAACCAAACCAGGTTGAACTAATCTGCAGAGATTAATTTTGTTCTCTAGCTCCTGTCTATGGGGCAGCGATCTTGCCATGCTTATTGATTATCAGACAAGACTACTAATCCCCTTCAGGTCATTAAGTGTACTTAATTAAAGAGCAGTTAGCAAGCTTCTCTTTACCAAGTTAATAGTGGCTGTTAAAAGTGATTTGTACATTACCAGTATGGTAGCCATTAATCTAAAAGTCAATTTGTCATTTATATTTTCCCAAACAAATACATTCAGTAGGCCAGAAAGCACTCAACATCTGCTCTTGCAATGCATGTAAGAATTAAACTTTGCTTGCTCAAAATATAAGGCTTAAACAGCAGCAGTTTCCATCTACTCTTTTCTGTAACCCTCTGTTCTGTTTAATCCAGAATTAGAGGAGGAGAACAAAGGAGAGTGTAAAAATCTTGGAAATATATGGTTATGACAAGTTTCATGGAAGGTAACATCTAGCTGGAAAAGCTCAAATTACTGTCTTCTCTGACAAAAAGCTTGTATTTCAGTATTTATTTCTCTGGCTTGTTGATGGGTAATTGGTGGGCTCAATGCTTCAGAGAAGCTTCCTAAAGTCAAGGAAAGAGGTTGAAGGTATGGTCAGGGTGACTTCAGAGATACATCTGGAGAAACAAGGGATACTGATGAGACAGGAGAGCAGAGGGGATGTATTGCCATAGAAATCTGTTTCATTGTTCTTTGCTGGAACTGACTTTTTCCTTACTTTACACAAATGTGAAGATATCTAATTTTTAGTATAGTGTTTCAGAATTAAATGCATATTGAAATACATTATATTTTCTGGTTCTTATTGCATACATAATTTGTTTTGTGATGGATATTGGTTGAGACTTCAGTATAGATATTTCACTAGCAGAAACCTATTGCTGCAATTAAAGCAAAAATTCCTTAGGAAAATACCACACACCTGTCATGTACTCTTTTGTACTGACTTGCACATGTAATCTAAAGACCAACAGCAAATGTATCTAGCAAATTGGTGAATCTCCACTGAGCTCTGTATATGGTGTGGTGAAGGATGTGTTGCATTAATGGTGGGAGTGTAGGGATGGGGAGGGTGATGGCCACATGCAACTGAGTATTTACTCCTGAGTGTACCTAGCTGAGCTCTTCCAGGAGGTCTTACAGTGCTTAGTGATGCTGCTGAAAATTGCCAGCTGATGAGGAAAGCAGTTGCTTTCCCTTTTTGACCTGAGTAGGTGTATGGTAACTGCTGAATCACAGTCTGAACCACTGATTGAGCACCTGGGGAAAGGACCTGGTCAGCCCTGAGAGCACAGGTGAAGGCAATCACTTGTGTGATCAGAAGGGGTGGAGCCTGCTGCACTTCTCTTAGACCTTGTTTAAGGGCAACTGGAGAAGGATCTGTTTCTGGAGGTCCCTCTCTGGTGAAGCTTTTCTCTGTGAACCTAGAATCTTCTGATATGGGTGAGCAAGCTTCTTCCCTTCCTTTATAGCACCTTTCTATCATGCTGGTCCTTCCTTCATAACACTTTTGATGTAATGCCTTTCCATTGTATTGATCTGTCCAATTGTTACAGTAGGTAACTTTCCAACAGTGGAAATACATTGAGGGAACTGGGAAAAACTCAAGGTAGAGGACTCAACTTAGAGTATTTAGATTTGGATTTAGATTTGGAAATTGCAAGGATAAAATGTCAGTCACAAAAGTCTTGTTTTAACCTATATTAAGGATCTTTTATTTGCTTTCAATATTTTATTTTTCTCTTGTATCTGATATATATATATATATATACACACACACACACACACACATAAATCTTTGACAAAGGTAGATCCTATGATTTAACTTTCTTTTCCCATTAAAAAATGGATTCTATACTTGCCAATGGGATAAAATATTCATTTTGAACTCCAGATACAAATGCATCCTTAAGCCAGGATAAAACATAATCTGTCTTGATCATACAGCCAGTGTCATTTCTGGGATAGCAGTTGCATTTAGGAACTTCTATGTAAAATGTTTTTGTTTTACTTATCAAGCCTGTTTAGAAAGTTAGCAGACACCTTGACTTCTGGTGAAGGTCTGTCTTTGGAAGAAGTTTGCATTTCAGTGTTTTGCCTGCTTGAGTGTGTCAGTAGACTTTTCTGTGATGCTGGGAAAAAGACTGGGGATGCATCTTGTTTGTTGGTTTTTTTTAAGCAATTAAGGTCAAGGTGTGTTTGCACAAAGCCAGTAAAATGAGGGGCAGGAACAAAAGTAAAGAAGAAAGTCAAGAAAATTGAAGGCACTGTGACTTTGTTCATACTGGTATTATTAATGAGGAAAAAATATACATGGGACTTTTCAGACAAGGTGTGTGTGAAGTAGCATGCTTCCACTTGGGAAGATCTCAGTGTTAACTGTTTAGTACAAGCTTAAGGAGACAGCTTTGATTTTTTTCGTTGTTAAATCTAAAGCTCAGTGACACTAGGAAGATGTATAATGAGTATACCTGTGTATAACAGAAGAGTACCTGTAGTTAGAAGTCTGTTCAGGTTATCTCACCAGAGAAAGTTAACTCTACAGGACTAAGGGTCAAGCCAGCATCTCTCCTGAAAAATCCTTTAGCTCCCAGTAGGATGCCAGTGAGAGATTTCTCCCAGGATTTCAGCAGCAACTGGCCTGAGGCTCAGTAGGAGCACTGCTGCAATCATCTTAATTTTGAATATGTATATACCATTAGATGTGAACCCTCCTCCCTCTGGCTACATTTAATTTAGATATTTCCAAGCAGCTTATCTGCTAACAATCTTTTAATATTCTATTTATTTATTTAATATTGTTGCTTGGGCTGCTCATGTAATCAGATAAAGGTCATTAAGCCAAATTTATGATTAAATAGGATAAAACTATTTATTCTCTTTACTCAGCCTATTAATGCTATAGCTTATGCTGACTAGATTTTGATATTTCATATCATTATGATTTGAAAAATATAGTAACTTGATTTGAAAAAGCTATTTTATCTCATTGTGAGGATTACTTTCTGCTACTTTATCTGCCATAATGTCTGCACATATTGGCCTTCAGATTTCCTCACGATGCTAGCTGTTAACCGTAGTCATTTGTCTCCCATCTGTTGATTAACCTCTGCATAGTTTTATTTTGTTGTTTTATTCCTTACCTCATTGTTGAGGATTTATGAGACTGTTTCATACATTAGACAGGCTTTGTTTTCAGGTTGGCTCTGCAAACAATCTATCCGAGTGTTTTTTCCTTTAATTTCAGTCAAGTTGTACTAGGGTTATGTTGCTATGTAATGCAATGCCTCATGATTCTGATATGCATTAGAGGATTCGTATCCTTCCAAACATAATTAGATTTTGGTGAGTAAATATGACTTGTTCTCCTATTTGCAAGTATAAGAGAGACCTCCTGAAAGATTTCTGGTTTTGGACAGTTACTGTGCTGTCTATGCCAAGTAGGAGGAGAACAGCCTAAGGCAGAGTCCTGTATCTTGCCTCTGCTTTTGTTTTAAAAGTTCTGTGGTATTTGAGAGTTTGAAAAACAAGGCTCCTGTAGCGTGAGCCACTATTTCTGCTAAGCTTTTTTTCTCCTTTTAATTGTCTGTGACCTTGTCTTTAGAAAGATTTAATTAGAAGCTCGCAATGATCAAGGCCAATTTGAAGGGTTTTGTGTTAAATGCAAACTGCAAGCAGAAAGCTGAGTTCCTCAGGCAGTTTCTATTGTTGCAGATAGCTGGCTAGCTGACTCCAATTTCTCTAAGATGTGTGACAGATCTGAACTGATGCATGTGTGCTGAAGTCCAAAGCCTAGAAGAGAAGTGATGATACGACCGATCTACATGCAAACAAAATCTTTCTTGAAGTGCGTGCGGATGCTGAAATTGAGTCTTCTGGTGAATGACGGGTCATTTGTACAGAGGCAGAATACATCTGGCTACACTAGCAAATTAACAACATGAAAAAATGTACACAAAATGTTGATAAGCCTAGTCAAAAGATTTCTGAGTAGTTACAAAGCAGAAGCATAACTAAAATTTAACTATACTCACTTTTAATGCTGAGAATTTCTAGTAACTTAATTTACATTTCTTAAGAATTAGCATTTTAGACTGCTTTCTCTACTACTGTATAAAAATTAGACAGCTTTTTCCATCTAGCAGACTCCTGTCTTTATCCTTATATTCTTCTAGGTTTTTAGAGTTCTCTCAACAGCTGGCCTTAATTTCATCATTCAAAACTTCATTTATCTAGGCAATCGGGCAAATGAATTATCTTCATGTTTAAAACAAATTGATTCTAAATTAGCCTGTACCCCTTAAGTGTTAATTTTCCATGACTATAATAGTCATTGAGCTTTATAGCATGAACATAAGCAAACACAAAGTTTGAAGACTTAAATGTTTTTCAGAGGATTTTAAATTGCGGTCTATGTCTTCAGCTGTGATTTGAGTCAGTAGGAGTCTTCAAAGCCAACAGATATGGTTTACATGATTATGTGAGAGTGGTACTACTACGTTGCCCTTATCCTAGAGCTGGCCTGTAACTATTCAAAGTAAGTTTTAAATAATGAATATTAAGAACTTCTAAAATTCATGTTATGTTTCTATTATAAATTATTCAACTATGAAACAAGAAGTCAGGTATCTAAATATCACTTCAGTGTAGTCCAAAGTTGATGTAAATCAGCTATCTTCATTTGGGATAGCTGGCTGAATTGCTTAATATGGGTATTTATTACAATAGTAGATATCTAAATATAAAATGCGCTAATTAATTGGGCAGTTGTTTCAGAGAACAAGATAACTTCATAGAGCTATAATGTTTTAGAACATTACTTAGATATAAGTGACATATATCTCTGACAAATTAGTATTCATATGAGGAAATCAAAGTACAGATCTCAGAAATGAGTTGGTCAGGATCAGAAATGGCAGGTTGGCTTCTTCCTGGGACTCTTCTCAAAAGGAGGAAATTAATTTAAGAGGATTAAATTGCCCCTCAGGAGAGCACCTCTATCTGAACTCAGAGCGGAAGGCATATAAACCTATTCATCATGTATTTAAAGCTCTCGTAACTTTACCTCCAGTCACTGAATTGAGGCTTAGTTCATGGTTCTTAACATTCTCTCCTTATGAATTAGGGTATTGATAAATATTATCAATATGCTTAAAATTTAAAGCAAGACCCAAGTGCAAAAAGAACGTGTGAGTCTTTTACTCCAGTCATATGAATATATTTTTGGAAGGTGTTTAATAATGGATGATGCCAATATTTCATTCCTAGTCTTTTGGTCCAACCTGACTTGGTTGAACTTGGTGACAGCGAAGTTGTTGCTGTGGTACTTTTACAAAGGTAAAAGTGACTCAGTTGAGATATGTCAGTGAAGGTGGCAGTGCAAGTATCCAAATAAAAGTGATTTCCACTGAGCAGATCTGCTCGTCATAAAATTTCCTATCACTTGTTCCCCTTGTTTTCTTCCTAAAGGAAAAGACTGAGAAAATGCGGACTGCTTACCTAGAGATCAACTCTCTATAATGGGTCTAAAGCACACTAGTAACCTAACCACAAATATTCTATTTCCATATTCATTGACAATACAGGGAAATAAACCCTTCGTATGTGCATTTTTGAGGGGAAATTGGGAGTTTCTATAATAAAAACAAGTGTTGAGCCTGGCAGCTTCAAAAGGAAGGTTTTCCATAACTTTTAAGTTTTCTGTCACTACTGTCAGCTGTCACTGTGGGCTAACATGTCAAACAGGTTCCAGTTGATTTTAGCGTTGCTCAGTGTTTTATTTATATTTGTAAAAATGTGTCCTACTTGTCAAACTAGCAGTGTTTTGCATATGCTTTTTATAGTCAGGAATATATGGCTTCATGACCTCATGTAAAGCAAACACCCTCGAGTCCTTGCTCCTCATGCTATTTCTGCTCTTTTTATGTGTTGCTGTTGGTGGTTTAGTTCAGGCTTGCCCGATGTATCAGTGGACACCCTCAGGAGCTTTACGTGGCAGGGAGAAGAATCTCAGTTCTCGATTATAAGAGATTGACATGTTGGTCATGAACACAGAAGACTAGCAGGCACTTCCTACAGAGTTCTTTATAGAAAATGCTCAAAATAAAGTCTGGGAGTTAAAAAAAAAAAAAAAAAAAAAAAAAAAAAAGGGAGAAAATGATGCTGTATCTTGTCAGTTCCCTTTTTACTCTGTTTGCATACAAGGAGATTTCATCCTCCTTCAAGTAGGAAGGAGCACTGACAGTGGCAAATATCTCTCTTCAGAGGTTAAGAGGCCAGGCCTGCTACTGGAAGAAGATGTGTTTGACAAAATACCTGAGTTATCTGTTTTGTGGGGAGTAAGTGTTTCACCACAGTTCAGTTTTATTTGTCCTTCCTGCAAACAGATGTTTAAAAAAACATGAATCAGCTTTTATGAATGTGTTCCACTTCAGCATTATACAGCAGGAATAAATTTCAAATTGAAGATTTCTGTGCCAAAGGAGCAATGTCTCCTATAAGTCAGCACGTGGAAGGTATAAAGAATCATACATTTTGACTGGGAAAGAAGCTGGAACTTCCCTCAGCAGCAAACTGTGGCCTTGGTTGTCTAGCCATTTCTTCTTTCCAGGACTACTGTACTAACCTGTGTGTCTGTCAAGAGAAAGCATACCTCTTCCCAACTGCATATCTTATCACTTTGACACTGAAAGCTCCAGTTCGGTAGTTGAAAAGAGAAAACAAAGTTTCTGCTGAGTAGTCTGAGCTTTCTTGTTTTGAATTAACTGGAGGTACTATGCTAACACTGTGGGCTACCTCAAGATATCGTGAAGGCTTGAGTCAGCTTGAAAGATTCTCAGCTTCCAATTCTGTCGTACACTTCTGAGCTCAACTGTGTCTTCCTGGATTGTCACTTCTGAATCAAAATGTCTACACCTATCTATGTCAATTTTATGTCCTATTGTTTTTCTGAGTAAGAATTCTTACAGTTTCAATCAAATTATTTATATAAAGCTAAAAGATGGGATGCATCTTTAATACTGAATTATAAGCAGCAACTGTTTCAGTCCCAGATTTCATTTTTAGATATCCAGGCAAACAGTGACATTGTGTAAAATCAACCAAGAATGATGAATTCTAACTACTAACTTTCTTGTGGTATGCAAACTATAATGGATTGGTTGTATACCTCTTTCAACCTTGTCATGGTTTTATGATTTTTGGTTATCAGTATTCCACATCATAACATAATGTACATCAAGTTAATGACACATTTTTATTATGGGAAAAGTGACTCCAAAGTGTACTTGCCATAACTACAAGCAGATTGGCCTTAGTCTACCTCATAGTGAGCATCTGCATTAAAAAGACAGATTTCATTTCTAAGAATAATCATGGAAACTGAAGTTTTGTCTGCTTTCAAATCACTTAGGTTTCTCCTTTTTAGAAGAAATTACCTAGCCTACTAGAAATGATAAACTAGAAATGATAAAGGTGATTGATTGTGTGTTGACAAATATAAACTGCCAAAGGTTTAAAAAAAAAAAAAAAAACCCCACAGCTTACTATCTCTTCATTTGAACCCTGATGCCACCACTGGCTCTCCTGAAAATTTAATAAACTCTCAGTAGAACATCAAAGTTCCGTCCTCACAGGATGGCTGGCAAGATCAGAACTGGGACAGATCTTGGTGAACTAGCTTATAAACTGAACAGCATCTTTAAAAAATAAACATAAATATTATATTATTCAAAGAATCTATTATCTTAATTAGCTTAAACTAGGAATGAATATCACTAGTCATTCATTGTTCATAACAGATGTCTAGAGTGAGCTACCAAAGTCATTGCTTTACACATGAGAATTCTGAAGGCTTGTTGGTATTTCCAGCTCTAGGTATGTTAGATTTCTATGTAGATGGCTGGATGAATTTCAGAATGAAAAATAACATTAGGAAGTGAAAATCATTTCAATTGCTTAAAACTTTTGTAATATACAAGAGTCAAAAGGCTGGATAAACAGGAAGATGCTTAGAATAAAAGCAATGTAGTATATACCAATCATCTTTGTAGGACTGTGTTAATTTTTATTAAGTTTTTAATGTTTAAAGGTCTGTCTTATTCAAGAATTAGTTCTCTACGAATTTGTAATGATTGAGAAATAATTGCATTCTTCTGTAAATTACTTTCAAGAAAAGCAGGGTATGTGCAAAGGAATCTTGGATTCTATTTCAGTGACTGGGAACTGAATTGAACATTTTAAATATGCAGATGATGGATTAATAGTCATCTTGACCATGAAAACTGGACTGTAATATGAGGTTACATTCTCAATTATATCATGCAGCTATAATGCTAGTATTTCTTAGTGTTACTTGGTGAAAATTATAAAATTAACATAAAGTATGTTGAGAAGTATGGTAAATAATTCTCTTTATCCTAAATAACCAGATGCTGAAAGGCATAGACGTGCGGTTTTTGTGAAGGTGTCCTTGAATGAGAGGATTTAAACCTTAACACTGTTGCTTGGGCCCAAGCCAAGTCATGTGTCCTCACTGGTCTTGAGGCTTTTCCTGTGAATTCAGCTGTCAGTCTCCTTTGCAGCCTGTCATAATGGGATGATATTTCTCTGTCCAGTCCCTAAGTAAGACTACAGAAGCACAGCTGAGGCTATAGGAACCTCTAGCTATTTAGCACCTCACACTCAAGGCTGATAGCTTTCATTGCTCTGAGACCAATTCTGCAGGAGAAATCTTTCTTATGAGATCTATAAAAAATAATAAAATAATTAAGCAAATGACCTTGATTAAAAGCAAATATATAGATCTTTTTTAATATGAATGATATGAAAAATACAAGGGATTGTTGGCTGCTCTGTTATCATTTTAAAAACAGGCTGCATTGTTTTAGCCATATTGATATAACTAAAGCAGTGCTTTGTGGTCTTCATCTGTATCAGTTTAAGCATGTTGATGAACATACAGTTTATTCTGCTTTTTAATATCCCAGTTTCCCTCAGGGATTTATCTTTCCTCAGAGACTTGAAGGGGGACTAAATTGGACTGAGGCTGTACCAAACTGTTTGCAATTTTTGCACACTCCTGTTGAAAATTCCATTGGTATTTCAGCATAATCATTAGCATGGTCATGAAAATACTAATAATGGTGTAAAGCAGTCCTGCCTTAAAAAAAAAAAAAAAAAAAAGCAAAAAAA
>JACDJE010000013.1:847305-913619 GCA_016647715.1 Pavo muticus
TCTTCTGTCTGTTAAAGTTCTGGACATAATGTGCTATGTTTTGTCAACAAGGCATGTGTAAATACAGGTGAACTGAGTCGAGTTGAAGAGAATATATTGTGACTGAATTCTTCCTTTCCCATAGCAATATAAAAATTTTGATTGTTCCTCTTTGAAATACTAATTTTTGAATGGCATGTAGAAACTATAAGTTATCTGGGACTTCTTACCCTGTACAGCTCCTGGGAAGGAGAAAGATACCAGAAAGTATAATGTTCTAAAATAAATAAATCACACCTCAGTCTATGGTTCAAAAATTGTTACTAATTCTGGCCTTGGGAAGAGACTGAGGTTATATAAGTTTGTTGCAATTAGAATAGGTGGTCCTCTTCATTCTAATATCCTTCTACCCAATTTTGGCCCTCACTGGACTCAATCTGCTAAATCTTCTGGGAGGAGAAGGACAGCCTATTTGGACAGTAGTGATCTGTTAGATTGGATCTGCTGCATTATCCAGCTGCATGTTTTTCCTAATTTTACTAACATTATCTAGTTTTACTAACACTTCCTATGTTGTGTCCTTATCTCCATCTGGACTTGCTTATCATGCTTTATAGATTTGCATTTATTATTAAATCAGAATGAGGTTAAATCAACCTTTCCTTAAAGATCTGCTCCACTGGGAGCCTTGTGAAGAAAAACAGAAGGACTTTACTCTACAGCCACCACTGTGCTTCTCTTACTGTGTGAGGCTCCTCTGTCTCTCCGTCCTTTGTTTCAGAGGACAACTTCTTTTTCCTTCAGAACACTTTCACCAATGGACATGCAAATCCATGATTCTTTGCTGTGACTATTAGATTATATTTTCCTGTTATAGATACTATTTCTATTTTAGCTGGTCATACAGGAAAGATTTATAATGGGACAAGGTCAACTGTATCAACTGTTGCCATAGGATATTAATTCTTGACTGTCCTCTAGCATTTCTGGAATCAGTCTTTTGGAGGATAAAGCATCATATAAGCTTCCATCTCTTTGGTTTTTAACAGTAGATCTTTTTCTTAGATATAATTTCTTTTTTCAGCTATTAAGTTGAGCATTTTCTTCAACTTTGGGGAAAATATTTGGATTTTATAATTGAGAAGTTAAACTCAGGTATTTTTCTGCACGTAATAATTCTATAGTATTTTTTTTACTTTCCTGTATTTCTCATAGTGCTTTGCTAAAGTGAATATCAATCCTCTCAATTTGCAGATGAGGAAACTGAGACCTAGACATGTAGTTACTCATTTCTGAACTGTGATTAGAATTCGGATTTTCTCACAGTTTTGTTTCCTCTTTAGACAGCTTCCTTTAATCTAACATCTGAATTTTATTATGAGAAGGGTGTCCGTTTAGTTGATTTAAACTAGCCTATACTTACCCTACAATTCTATATAAGTATATAATCCAACAGTGAATGTTAATGTTCCTCAGAATTTACAGTGTAGAATAAGTGCACAGAATGACTTTATGCAAAAATGTGTATGCCATTACAGCAAGAGTAATACTTGTGGAAGATAACTGGGAATAATGAAGAGCTCAAAGTTAAGGTGATGAATAATATTAATATGTTTTACTTACAGGTGGAAGTGTAACGAGTTTAACCCAGTGGCTCTTGGGAGACCGCTGTCTCTTTAAATGCAACACACTTTTTAAATGATTCTTGAAGAAAAGTACCAGGAGCACAGGAATCACTACTTTAAAGCAGCACATGTGGCTTCTACAGGCACTGCATGCATTTAAAAGATGGCACATAATAGAACAGGGGAGCTTAGGAGCAAAATAGCACTGACTGTTAAGTTCTTGCTCCACATCGATTTGAAGTGGAAAGAGGGCCTGAAATCAGCTGAACTATGCTCCCAAGGCAGGTCTGTGCTTTCAGAGCTTGGGGAGCAAACCAGGCCTGATTGCTGCAAATCATTTAAACAGAAAACTTTCTTGAAGTCAACAATGTGCTGTGCTGGCATAGCTGAGCTGCAAAGGGGTGGGAAGAAAACAGAGTGGCCAATTTGGTTTTTCAGTTGCTCATGAAATGGAGCAAATGGGAAGATGCGGCAGCTGTTCCCCTGGGCATCAGTGATACCACTGGTGCAGTAAGAAGGGTGTAGTTTCTGCTCCTCTGTCCTTCAATGCCTCCTATACAGGCAGGAGGGGCTGTGTGGCTCTAACCTGCTCTTGTAAGGCCTACTGCCCCAGCAGTGTGGCTTAGCACAGCAGTAAATCACATCTCTTTAGTTTTAATTCCAGGTCTCTCCCTTGAGACCTACAGAAGACAGCCCATGAGAAGAAAAAGAGTTTACCACAAAGACCTCCTGACTGAGGCAAATTCAGGGTGCAAACTTCCAGAGAAGAAGCGCCAATTATTAGAACCCAAGTGCTTCAGCGGTATGCCGTGGCTTTTCATGCTTGGGCAGTCCATCATGGTCACCCAGAAGTAAGCAAATGTGAAGAAGTCCTTGCAGAGATTTCCTTACGCTGGATTTACTGTGTGGAGATGTGCAGTCTAGCTCAATATTTACAAGTGAAGGAAGCCTGTAAAACTTGTTGCCTAAAAGATTACTTCATTTCTGATGTTCTAGTAACAAAAAGTTTTTGGTGCTAAAATAAGCTATGTGATGTACTGTACTTCTAAAGCTGTTAAAAGGCTCTTAACAGCTCTATAAAATACTTGCCACCTCCTCCTGTGCTTTCAGAAAATTTTACTCTAATATTTATTTCACTGGCTTATACAGAATTACCTCCCCTTTAAAACATAAGTTGTTAATTATTTCTGGGTTGTTATAATCAACTCCCCTCCAGCTATTAAAATGTACTTGCGCTGTAGTTTTATTATTACTTGGAAAATATTGGGAAAAATAATTTTGTTAGACAGTTAAATTTGAAATAAATATTGACTTGGCTATGCAAATGGAACTTTTATGTTAATTTCCAGAAAATATTCAAATGGTGTAGTTTTATGAGAAAAAGCAGTCATAAAAACTAATCTTTATGAACATTCAGTGAAAGAGAATTTTGAATTGTACACTTGAGCCTAATCTTTGAAAGTCACGCTGCGTGAGTTAGTCAGCTTATGTCGCTTCACAAAATAGCAAGAATAGTAGCATGTGACTGGTCAGTGCTGCACAAATATAAGCTAGTATTGGTATGAGGTGTTGGCAACAGATGAAGGATTTCGAAACAAATCCTTTGGATAGATCACAAGTTTTCACAAGCACTTATCAGAAAGCAGAAGTTGAACAAAGTTGCAACAACCACTTCTGTCAATATTAGTTAAAATAATATTTTAAAAATTGTGATGAAGCACAATTTTGGGGAGATAAATGGATTATTACTGGAAATTCTACCTAAATATTTCCAGGAATTGTAATTTTAAGCAGTTATTTTAAGTTTGTATTGGACTGTGCAAGTGAAAACCAATGCAATATGATGGTGTGCAGACAAGCTCTGTGGTAGAGCTTTGAATAAGCGTATTGCTGCATTCCGCATCTGCCTTCATCCTTTTTTTCCTCCTACCATAATATCACAGTTGCGAAGTTAAGAGCATACTGAAATCTTGAAATGGTAGCGCTAAGTTTCCCTGTAGGCAAGCTTGATTGGTCCCTGTGGTTATACTTCCTCCAACAAGATGCTCCACTGATCTCTACTGAGCGTGTACAACTTGGTAATACAAAAATGACTTCTTGTATCAAATCATAATAAACATTTCTATAATGTCATCAGCCAGTGAACGGAATGCTGTCTAACAAACTAAGCTTTGCTGTTTTGCTTACTTAGTAACCTACTCTAACCTCCTAGGAGCAGTCAGTGAGTCCTGAGACTGTTGACCATGGGTTCAGAGACCTGCTAGTATGGAAAGCTTCAGTAAAACTCATTACAGGTCTAAATACCACAGCAAACCATGAAACAGCATCAAAAGTGAAGCAAAATACATACACAATATCTTTTATTAGTTTAAAGTTTTGGATAATCCTTCAGAAGAGGTGAAGGGCTAAAACAGATTTGCCTGATTAAGCCAAGTGTGAGGTGCTGCATCTGGACTGGGGCAACCTAGTCTGGAGGGAAGTGTCCCTTCCNAGGGAGAAAATGATGCTGTATCTTGTCAGTTCCCTTTTTACTCTGTTTGCATACAAGGAGATTTCATCCTCCTTCAAGTAGGAAGGAGCACTGACAGTGGCAAATATCTCTCTTCAGAGGTTAAGAGGCCAGGCCTGCTACTGGAAGAAGATGTGTTTGACAAAATACCTGAGTTATCTGTTTTGTGGGGAGTAAGTGTTTCACCACAGTTCAGTTTTATTTGTCCTTCCTGCAAACAGATGTTTAAAAAAACATGAATCAGCTTTTATGAATGTGTTCCACTTCAGCATTATACAGCAGGAATAAATTTCAAATTGAAGATTTCTGTGCCAAAGGAGCAATGTCTCCTATAAGTCAGCACGTGGAAGGTATAAAGAATCATACATTTTGACTGGGAAAGAAGCTGGAACTTCCCTCAGCAGCAAACTGTGGCCTTGGTTGTCTAGCCATTTCTTCTTTCCAGGACTACTGTACTAACCTGTGTGTCTGTCAAGAGAAAGCATACCTCTTCCCAACTGCATATCTTATCACTTTGACACTGAAAGCTCCAGTTCGGTAGTTGAAAAGAGAAAACAAAGTTTCTGCTGAGTAGTCTGAGCTTTCTTGTTTTGAATTAACTGGAGGTACTATGCTAACACTGTGGGCTAACTCAAGATAACGTGAAGGCTTGAGTCAGCTTGAAAGATTCTCAGCTTCCAATTCTGTCGTACACTTCTGAGCTCAACTGTGTCTTCCTGGATTGTCACTTCTGAATCAAAATGTCTACACCTATCTATGTCAATTTTATGTCCTATTGTTTTTCTGAGTAAGAATTCTTACAGTTTCAATCAAATTATTTATATAAAGCTAAAAGATGGGATGCATCTTTAATACTGAATTATAAGCAGCAACTGTTTCAGTCCCAGATTTCATTTTTAGATATCCAGGCAAACAGTGACATTGTGTAAAATCAACCAAGAATGATGAATTCTAACTACTAACTTTCTTGTGGTATGCAAACTATAATGGATTGGTTGTATACCTCTTTCAACCTTGTCATGGTTTTATGATTTTTGGTTATCAGTATTCCACATCATAACATAATGTACAACAAGTTAATGACACATTTTTATTATGGGAAAAGTGACTCCAAAGTGTACTTGCCATAACTACAAGCAGATTGGCCTTAGTCTACCTCATAGTGAGCATCTGCATTAAAAAGACAGATTTCATTTCTAAGAATAATCATGGAAACTGAAGTTTTGTCTGCTTTCAAATCACTTAGGTTTCTCCTTTTTAGAAGAAATTACCTAGCCTACTAGAAATGATAAACTAGAAATGATAAAGGTGATTGATTGTGTGTTGACAAATATAAACTGCCAAAGGTTAAAAAAAAAAAAAAACCCCACAGCTTACTATCTCTTCATTTGAACCCTGATGCCACCACTGGCTCTCCTGAAAATTTAATAAACTCTCAGTAGAACATCAAAGTTTCGGGTATTGATAAATATTATCAATATGCTTAAAATTTAAAGCAAGACCCAAGTGCAAAAGGAACGTGTGAGTCTTTTACTCCAGTCATATGAATATATTNACTATGTTCTGTCCTTTCACTACAGTTTGAAAGACCCGGTTTGTTCTTGATCTGTGAATGTTTTTACCGTTATATTGTATATTGTTGGTAATATGGTAGGCTGTGGTCTTACTGTATGCTTTCAGAAATGCTTTATGATTCGGTGTTGCCATGCCTCAGGCAAGTGTCTTCTTCCCATCCCTTCTGTGGTGACCAAATTTTTCTTAATTTAAATTTTTTAGGTAATTTTGACCAAATAGCTACAGTATTTAATGACTACCAGGACATGAAAACACTGTGATGTGACTGATAAATCTTTAGTGGGAGTTAATTTTTTACTTTGTGTTAAAGATCTGTATTAACACAGACTTTCCAGAAACAGTGGAAGAGCTTGTCTGATGTGCGATGAAGGACTTGATAAATTGCACTAGGAGTTAAAAGAGGAAGGTTTCTTACCTGTTCTGTATTTTGCTGTAGAGTTTTGTCATTACGTAGCATGCATTACTAGCTAAGGTGAATACCGGAGTCTGTTTTAATGAGGTTGCCAGGAAAGATAGTTGTATGAGCTTCATCCTGACTACTTCCACAATAAAGGTAGAATTTATATATTTTTACTATATCTTTGAGGAATGTTTTAAATGCATTTTCTCAATCCAGAAATACTTAAACAACCTGTTACAGCTCATGCTTAGCTCACTGGTGACAACTCTGTACTTCTCTTTTCTTTGCATAGTCATACCAAAGAGAAATGATGTTCATATCAATGTCTGAAGGTCCTGATAATGTATGTTTTATTCTTCACACTTCAAAAATTGTAACATAAATGGAATGTTTAAAGTCAGTATTCAGGAAGTTGGTGTCAGCACTTCCCCTGCTGGGTATGACATACACCTTTGCGTCTTGATGCAGATACTCGTAGGTTAATGTGGGCTGTAAGATAACATGCTGAAATATAACAGAGCTATAACCTCACAGAGGGTTACAAAGGTTGGTGGTGCTTTAAATGTTGGTAAAATTGTGAATCGTATTCAGTCAATGATACCTTTGGCCATAGGTGTTGAGGGCAGTGCGTATGTGGGATGCATGTCTGTGATGCTTCTGCTCTGGCTCTGTGCTCCTCAGCTGCTCCTTTTGCTTCAACCTTCCATGCTGTTTCCAGCATGCGTAGGAGAAATTAATTCTCCTTTCTCTACATGTAGAAATCTAAGTTCAATGGCCATAAAACCTGAGAAAATGGTACCAACTTGTCACTTTCTAAGCCTTTGAACAGCAGAACCCAGCAAAATGCTTGGCCCCCACCCTGCCCAGGGTAATTTCACCACAGGAACTGCGAATGCCCTGGGCAAGGCACCCCTCAGGCTGCTGGCCCATCCTGAGGAACCGGCTCACTGCCAAGGGCTGTGTTAAATATTTCATAGCAAGTGGCAGTGCTGTGGCTCCCTGAGGACTGCCTTGTTCTACCCAGGGGAGGGCTGTAACAGCTAAAGCCACGCGGGGGGAGCATGGAGACAGTGCCTGCGACCAGGTGCAGCTACTTGAACCAGTGGTAGGCACAGGGTGGGGGCTGCTGGTGGGCCTGGGCTGTGGGGTGGGAGGAGACCATGGTGTTGTTGTGCCACTCCACTCATCTCTCTTGCTGGATGTAGTAACTAATGGGTAAATGAACTTTATTTATTGGCGCCTCGGCTGCCTAAGATGCCTGCCAGTGAATATCAGGGAAGGCTTTTGCTGTTAGCAAGATTCCCTGGGCCAGATGGGGAGTGTGGAGCTAATCAGCTTTGCAGAGGGCTGAAAGGAGCGACGGGAGCTGGGCGGTGGGGTAAGGCAGGGAGTGGGTAAGAGTGGAATAGTGGGGTGCTGCGTGGGGGCAGGCGGCCAGCAGCCTCAGCCTACAGTGTGCATCAGGAGCAGAGACACTGGAGGAGCATCGCTTGCAGACACTGTCAGTGCCCTAAAATAGCTCTGGCAGGATGAGGCCGAGCAGCTTACAGCTAGCGGTGTAAAGCTGAGGTAAGCTCTGGGGGTTTTAAATGTGAAATTCGGTGAACAAGCTTGAAACTGCTAGAAAATACATTCCAAGTGCCTGATGCCAAACTGTTTGCCAATGCTATGGTTTGCTGCTGTACTCTGTGCTCATCACCTTAAATTGTAAAGCTGTGTGTCTGCTTTGTGTACCACAGCAGATCTGGGGTAAGCTGCATGTGGCCTTGAGTGCGTGCAGCCTGGAGCGGGCCTGTTCCTCAGGGCCTTGTTTCGAGATCTTTGGTGTTGGCCAGCAAGCGTGCAGGTTGATCTGCTGACAGAAAGTTGAAAGAAGACTCTAAATCCTTAATAACACCGGTGGGGCTTAGCCCCAGTAAGAAAAATCCTATTCCTCCCTTGCATTGTCTGTTTTCTGTGGTTTGCAGATACCAGATGTCCCTCACGTGTGTTTTACTGGCCAGAAGACGTAGATGAGGACTGAGTCCATGAATTGGTGTTCTGAAGATGAAATGCTACGTAAACTCTTAGAGTGTACCACCTGAGGACACTACTACTGACATGGACATCATTATTTATTTATGGATGCTTTAATCAGGAGGAGCTTTTTTGTAAACATGAATTGCTGGGCTCTTTCCTTGAGGTGTCGTTTCTTGTTTCATGCTATTGAAACTTTAATCTTAACTTATTATGACTCCTTTGTGTTGGTCAGCTCTCAGGGACATTTCCCTAGACTTGAAAATGTGGGAGCTTTCAAGAATGTGTCAACTGTGCCAACTCAAGCCACCTGTGGGCTGCCAGACCGAAGTACTTTTTGTCATAGCTCAGTAGCTGCTGAAAGTATTATGTCCTGCACTCAGAGGTTTTGTGTTCAAGAATGCCCATACAGGTCATCACCTCCTTTGTACAAACTGCTTTTTCCCGAAGGCCTGGGCACCTGTGTTACAGAGGACAAAAAGGACTTGCCTCCAGGGTCCTTCAGCAATGCTTCAAGTTTTATTTTTCATAACCAGAAGGATTGCTTCTCAACTCCCCCATTACTGAGGCTGTCAGCTTCATTTACGTTAACTGTATGGTTGAAACCTGAGCAAGAAGGTGTAATGTAAGTAGTATTGAAGGTGTTTACTTTCCTGAGGCTCTTAAAAAAATTGATCATTGCAGTCAAGATCATTATTAGCAAGCTATTTAAAATTTTAAAAAGCTACAGTGAGAAACTCTGACGTTTTAAAGCTGTATTTAGGTTGGGATCTTTGCAAATGTCAGGACAGTAGGCTCAGTTTCAGTAGCATTGACTCACATGGAAGTCCCGTTGTTGCAGTGGAAACTATTTGCATATAACAAACGTGGCTATTATTAAAAATTTAAATGTATATTTTTAATTCACGTTCCTCCCAAAAACTGCTATAAAGATGTGTTGTCAGGGCTTTTGCTTCTTTCTTGATGGGGGAAAAAATTTAAACTCTTAGGAATCACACAATTCTACTCCTTAAACAAGTGAGGAAACATCCTCAGATCTCCCCAAATGAATATTTTAGTAGCATAGACGAGTGACCATAATAGATGTTGGTTGAACTGGAGATCATATTACTGCTTTTACAAAAGATTCCCCTATTAAGACTACTAATGAAGTTTCACTAGGCATTCTCTCTCTTATGCACCTGTGTGTCGCATAGTTCAGCAAATAGGACTATTCGAAGTGGCCTTTCAGCTTGGCTGGGCATTACTGTAATTAAAAACTTGCTTTTTGGAAGGCTGATTCACAAATCCTACAGGAGTTTTCTGCCTATGGATCGTAATATGCAGAGCCTCCTTGTCCTTCTCCTGGTTTTGCAGATCCTGTTTAAAGTGAAAACACAGCAAAATTATAATACATTTCAGAGTATATATCAGAAATGCTTTTGCACTTGTGCTTTGAAGTGATTGGTAGAATGAAAATGTAGAATATTGAATGCTTATTTTGCATGCTGCTGTGAAACAAGCTGCTTAAGAGTGAGAAAATAATCTGAAACATTAGAAATGTGTGAAATTAAGTTTGCTTTAATGGAAGGATAATTACCTTTTGAAAAAAAACCAACAGCAACCTCAGTATAGAAATATAGTAGTTACTGAGGGCAAAATAAATGAGACCTGGAGGGCAAAAGTGACTTCAGTTCAAGCTTAAGGTAAAGCAGCTAGGATGAAGGTATGTGTGAAGCTGTCTCTGGAGCTTTGGCCTAGTGTCTTTTACAGACAGTATTTTCTAAATGTTTGAATCTCAAACATCAGAGAGCCCATTCCT
Source organism: Pavo muticus (assembly GCA_016647715.1). Lineage (NCBI taxonomy): Eukaryota > Metazoa > Chordata > Aves > Galliformes > Phasianidae > Pavo > Pavo muticus. Next base: position 857,211 of record JACDJE010000013.1, read on the forward strand.
GGGGTTGTCTTAAGTCATAAGTTCATATCCGCATGCGTGCAGGCATATCAGGTTCTCATCCAGCAGAGCGTATCCTTAACTTGAAGTAGAAATGTCCAACTAATTTCTAAGCAAGCTGTTGCAGCAGTGTGTTGAGTGAAATCTGTGAAACTCTTTTGTCAGTGGGATAGGCTGTTCTTGCATAGAGCCTGAAACAGTGAAATGTGTGTGCTTAGTTTCCAAATGATTAAGTGCTGTACAGAAACCAGACTCTCCCAATGTCTGATTATCCATGGACTTGTATAAAACATTACTCTCCTACTGCTGCTGTGTTAATAGCGTAGAATGTACATGTTTCTGTTCAGTGGACTTTATAGATAGCTTTAAAATCTAAATGTTTTATTCAGTGTTTGTAGTAGTTTGCTTCATTCCTCTGCCTTGTGAGTTTGCTAATATTCAAGGTAGAAATGACAATGGTAGAGCCCAGTACTGAAAATTGAAGTTGGACAACATTTCATCCAGTGGAGAGGATGATATGCTGCTGTCCAGACTATTTTTTACTGTCTACCAAAAAATGCTCATTTTCCTCTCTAAAGGAATGCAGAACTCCAGTTCTGGGGAAGTTTTGGAGAAACAGTAATTGCACGTGTAGAGCCCCTGAAGCTTGACTTGGAAGGCATCCTAGAGAAGATAAATGATTTAACTGCAAGCTGTCTTCCTTTTATTCTATTGGTATAGTGATTCCTTCAGGATGGTATAAGTTTGACTTGCCAGCTGTCCTCAATTTTGCAGTCCCTGATGTGGAGATGTCTTCGCTAAATGTTATTTGTGAGACTTTTAAAATCTCACTATTATACTGGGGGACTCCACTGAACTGGGCCTTAATTTAATAGTCTTTGTGCTGCCACCATGCCCTAAGATGGATAATAACTCATTTTACTCATAGAATAATTTAAATGTTAACAAGCTATTTCATTTACTTAAAAAGTACTCTTGCATCAAGTACAGTCGGCCCATGTTTTTTGGATGTGCTATAGTATGTATAGATCTTTGTAGGTATGCTTGAGTCCCCACATATTGGAAATCTTAAAGAAAAGCAAGAGAACAGTAAGAAAACACTGACATTTGTAACTCCAATCTTTAAATTTATTTCCCTTTAGGCAGTATGTGCAGTAAGTGAGCAAACCTTCTGTCTGATTTGTGTTCTTTTCTCATGCTTCCTCTCATGCTGAATGTGTTCATCAGTTAATCTAAAGGCTTTCAGTAAGCCTGTGCATAGAACGTAGCATAATCTGGGAAACAGTATATGGTGATAACCCTTGGAAATAGAGTAGGATAAGAATATGAGTAGAAGCTTAGCATATATGAATAACCATTACAGACAGCTTATATCAATTTAGTTTGAGCTGGGCTAACTGGAATTTAGATGGACAGAAAATAAGGTTGGAGAAAAATGAGCCAAGACCTTCTGTGCACAAAAAGGTGTGGTGAAATGGCCTGACTGTGAAGTGGGCAGTAGGTTGCTTCCNTGAAAAAAAGTAAAGGACTACAATTGCATCCAATTGCCTTATATCAATTCAAGTATTTCACATAAGTACTTAGAAGGGGTATGTTGCCTTGAAATGCAGTATGTCTGACTTTGAGCCTGGGTAGATGTTGCCATTCACAGGTACTGTAGTTACTGTGTGAGGATCAGCAGTGCCTCTAGATTAGTTTCTACCAAATGTTTAATTTGTTGATCTCTGTGGTTTTGTTGTTCTTCCTTCAACTCCACCATCAAGAACTACATAGTCAGGAATTGGCTCTATGAGATTGTAGGTTAACAGAAGTTGGGAACTTCATAAAGAACAGTGGTTTCTCTCTGTAATCATAACTGGAATGGGAAATAGCGCTCCCATTCAGAACTAATGCTTATGCCTATATCACCTATATTACTGCTGTTTTCTTCCCTTCCTCCTCTGTTTTCTACCTTTTGGTTTTTCTTTTTTAGTAGTGAGTCATAATCCGCATTTGTTCTTTCCAGTTTTCAAAGTGATGTACATCAAGGTCACTTGCCTTCTTAAAGTTTTATCCCCTTTGGGGATAAAAACAATGCAGGAATGTTTGTTTTAGATAACTAAATTAAACAAAAAACTGGATTATCCAATTATTGTTTATCCAGGAACTGGGTAAATCCAGTTCCTAAATATTTTGCTACTTAGCTGAGCCTTTTCTCACATTTATTATCTAGCAAAACTAGTGTGTTTACAGGCAAACAAAATGTTGAAAAGATCAATCAACAATATATTAAGAAACATGATTTTAGTAAAGTTTGCTAAATAAATATCAGCATTTTACAAGTTGTTCTATTGACAACATTCCAAGAGACTAAAATGGTAACAGTTAATTAATCTTTCCCTTGGTTTTAAATGTAAATCAATGAATATCGGCAGTATCAGAGAACAGCATTTTGATGCTATTTTTGTAATGCATAGCAGTGAGTACTGTAGAAAGGTGAAGATTTATTAATGGAGAAGTTGGTTTTCTGACTCTCTCGTGAGTTAGCGTACTAATTTAGTCTGGTGCAACTGCTATAACATTTGGTTTTTTGTGGCTAAATTGGGGACTGGATTTCTCAAGCAGATGAAATGGAATGCAGAACTTTTAAATTTTTTGTTGTAGTAATGATTAGATTCATAAATAGAATACATAGCTGATTCAAAGCATATATCACCTATGCTTTCTCAGGACCCTTAGCATGGTGGTTGTTCATTTGTCAAAACTATTTGAACACCTAGAAATGTAACATGGGTTAGTATAGGTAGTATTCTTGTCCTTATATGTCAATGTTGTGTTTGATAATGATGTGAGGTCTCCATGAAAAGCAAGGTAGCCACCTGACCTGGCTTTGGTTTGATTGGAATGGGCTGCCCAGGGAAGTAGTAGAGTCCCCATCCTTGCATGTTTTCAAGAAGAGAGTGGCTGTGATACTGAGGGTTATGGTATAGTGGGCATGGGGGTGATGGGTTGATAGCTGGACTAGATGACCTTAGTGGTCTTATCCAACTTTAATAACCCTATGATTAGGGGCTTGAATACACTACAAATTAAAAATATGTATGTTGCAGACTAAGATATAAAGTCTGTTTGTTAGTTCTTCTGCTTAGTACATCCTGTGACTTTCACTGTCAGTGAGCATCTTCTCAAGATCTGTATTTTAATGTTTATTTTAATGCATTCTGGTTAGCATCACTTTACAGGATAGCACCTTGGCAAGAACGTGTATATATGTGTGCTTCTGACCTTATGTTGTTTTTCTTGGTTATTTCCAAAGGTGTGTGATAGAAAAGGCTATTGATGGGCAGACTGTGTTCAAACTCACAATATCTGAGAAAGAGACCATGTTTTATTATCGCACAGTAAATGGTTTGCAGCCACCAATAAAAGTAATGACACTGGGGAGAATTCTTGTGAAGAAATGGATTCATCTTAGTGTGCAGGTGAGTAAAAGAAAACCTCTTTAATATTAGTTGAAATACAACATCTGTGTGAGAATGGCATAACTGTATAAATATCTTCACTATAAGGGATAAGCTGGGAATGTGACAGATAACTCTTGAGTCGCGTAGGTAAAGATATTAATTTTTGAGTGCATATTGAGGTGATTGCTAATTTAACCCTGGAAGGAAATGCTGTACACATTTGCTGAGCAAATAAGACTGAAAATACTTGCTCTTTAGAGCAATAGTATTTTCAGTGAAGAAAAACTACTTATTCTCATCTTAGCAAAAATCATGAGTCTCTGAGATTACTCCCTAAAAAAGACAGTGTCATCCTTATGTATGCATACAAACATACTTAGAGAAGCGTGTCCCATTTAATTCTAAAAACTTCTTACAGTGCATGTAAGTGAATATGTATAAGGGTTTCTTCAAGCTCAATCAAGCTTGTTAGTTAGAAAGCTATTGCCTCTTACTTTAAAAATACATTTCAGTATTGTTAAAACACAGTCCTTGTGTTCTAATAGTCTTCTGTTGACACAGCATTTTAATAAGTGTACAAATATCTACTGAGGATAAAGCAAAATTGAGTTTGTTAAAAAATTAAATTAAAAAAATCAGCAAACAAATGCAGAAGAAATTAAAATGCATTCAGTTATTTGAGTGCCTTGTAATTCCCTACAGACACTCTAGTAAATTCTTGTTTATAAGCCAAGTTCAACTAATAATTACAAAACAAAATTATCAGGTATTGAAACGTTAATCTTCTCCTTCCTTCATTTCCTTTATCTGGTCTGCTAAATTTCATTTGGTTTACAGCACAATCAGGAAGAGTTTTCTTGCTTTCTTGAAACTTGCTAAAAGGTATTGACTGTGATTTGGATTTTTAGTGCTGATCTTGTCACTCTTAAGAAGTATCTAAGCTGACGTCTTGATTATTTTTGCAGTTTTCATTTTTCCAGGATAACAGTGTGGTAGTGTGAATAAGATTTTTGCTGTTGGATTAAAAGAGTGACCTTAAGGTAGAACTAATGAACTTTACACTTCGAACACTCCAAGGGTGCTATATTACTGCTGTTGCTGTCAGCCACGTTTTGTACTAGTCTTAGAAACTGTTAAAGCCTGGCATAGAAAAGGAGAGAGTGAAAGGGCTGGATTTAAATGTACACACTATTTTAAATTGCATTGCAGAGAGCCTTCAAGTGCTCCTTAGAATTTAGTCATTTGTTTCTTTGGGCTGTTGTTCAATGCACAGGAGGAATAAAGATGTGCGGATTCTAGACCCTTACAGGGCCTACAGACTTAATTTTTCCATGTTTCTGAGCTCAGGGTAGAGCTTTACATTCTGTGATTTGTTGTGTTGTTCATCTCACCGTTAGAGATGATAGTGGCTGCAGCATGATCTGTTTAGCCATAGGTATGGCTGTTAAACTTCAGGTAAAGTTTTAAAGTTCTTTAAACTTTTAGCAGCTGTCCAAAACATTTTTTCTATAGTGTCCTTCTCCATTTATTTCTCTATGAGAGGAACTGTGCAGAAATACAGGGAGTGTAGTGATAAGACAACAGGATAATAAACTAAAAGAGTAGATTTAATCTAGACATGAGGAATAAAATCTTCACTGAGAAGGCAGTGGCACAGCTGGCCAGAGAAGCTGTGGTGCCCCATCCCTGCAGGTGCTCAAGGTCAGGTTGGATGGGGCCCTGGGCAGCCTGAGTGGGGGTGGGAGCCCTGCCCTCAGTTGGGGGTTGGGGCTGGGTGAGATTTAAGAAGATCCCTTCCAACCCAAACTGTCATGTAACTTTTGCTCAGAATCACATTCAGATGGAAGTGTTTATGCCTTCAGACTGTAATATTTGATAAGATGGTTCCCAGACACTTGCAGATTTCAGCTTTGTCTTCAGCTGATGGAAAAACCCTTCCGAGAATAATGGACAATGGTTTTATAGACATCACAATAGAAGAACCTGGAGTCACACCTAAAAGTACAAAATCATCCAGTCTTTGCGCAAGTGTGACTTCTAACTTCTCTGACTGATCACCCTTCTCCCTAGACTATGATTTGGCCGGGGGACTGCAGCGTGAAGTAGGTCCTTGCTTGCTCTGTGCGTGAGACACTGTAGGTGAAGGCAGCAGGGGGAGCTGCGGCAGAGTGCAGCCGTAGGCGAGTTACTGCTGCTGTTTTACAGCGTAGACTTTCTCTTCTGTTGAGGCAGAACTGACTCCTGCAAAAGATTAGCACGCTGAGTTCTGTGACGCTTTTGTAGATGTAGCCTGGATTTTCTAGTGGAGACTAGTGCTGGGACTAATGTCAGTAAATTAGAAAATTCTGGAGTTTTCCTCCAGACATGTTGGTTTTAAAGTAGGTGTGGTGTCATCAGTGGAGTTGCTATATAATCTCCTACAGAAACAAAAAGGAAATTGTTCTATTAGAAGTGCCACATATGTGGCTGTGATATTAAGTCACAAGCTAAATGAAGAATAGATTCAGCAACTTTTTCAGTACTTATCTGAATTTGGCATGTGTCAGAACATTGTCTGGCAACATTCTTTTTATGGGAGATCTTACCAGAGCTGGATGATGCATCTTGATGTAAAAAATCTATTCAGAATTGTTTGGCACCTTGCTCGATGTCAGTTTTTGGCTGAAAAGAAAAATGTTTGTGAATGTTTTATGAGACAACCAAATACCATTTCTGATAAGATAGTTGAAAATGTGGAATGTATATTGTCATGTACATGATTAAACTTGTATTTATGATGAAAGGTATAACAAAAACTAAATACTGCTCCTTTATCTGGAGTTGTAGAACACCTAAAAGCCTGTGGGTTTGAGGGGAAGAAGATAAAATGGGATGCATCTATTCTAAACAGGATGTTATATAAAATATATTCTCTATGTATGAACCATAGTTAGAACAAACTGTTCAGACTTTTTTATTTACTTAAAATTTTTAGATAATATGGCTCAGATACTATTGGTAACTGAAGATATACGTGGTAATACCTCTCTTGTTTATTATGAAAATGTTTTAACTGTGTCAGAGTTATAGGCATCTAACCTATGGACTGTAAAAACTTGTTTTCCCAGGAATTCAAATCAGAAGCATTAAGTGCTGCAATTAATATCCCTGGATTTGAATAGACATGGCTTCACTAATAGAGGAAGCATATTTTCTCCTTATTTTCTCTGAGACTATAAGAAAATGTAGTTTTTTCTCTCAGTTCAGCGAGAATGTGTCTTTGTAGGGAATGCAGGTTGTAACCGTGGGTCGAAATAGATGGCTTGTAAGTTCTGTTGGCTGTAAGCCTGATGAGGTTCTTTCTGTAGAGTACTGTAAGGTATCATTCAAAACAGTCATAGTATTACATGCTTGTCTGGTAGACAAGGGAGACTGTCTACTTTGAGGCTGGTTTGGTTGCTTTCTATCTTTGACTGGAATAACAGCTAAGGGAAACTGTGGCATTTAGTCTCAGTAACAGTGTTCATGGCAGACAGGTGAATTTTTGTTGTTTTTGTGTTTTGGTTGTGATTCGCAAGAAGAGTGTGTGTGATGTAATGGTTCATGAGAGGGGTCCTCAGCTGAGGATTAAGATCCATCGCCATCTCTGAGCCACATGTGTGCTTATATGAAACTGATTCAGGCCAAAACTCTCCAAAGCCAGGCTGAGCTGTGAACCTGAAGACTCTGAAGTTAACATGATGAGCCAGAAAAATGGAGATATTTGTATGTGAATGCTAGGAGAGAGAGAAGCTTGCAGTACTGCTGGCAGATGTGAAACTGACCAGAAGAACAGAAATGTGGTAGGGTGGCAGGTATGTCTGGAGATCAGCCACAGGAGTGTATGAGTTATTCGGGAATGATAAAAATGCAAGCTAAATGGTGGGATGACATCAGATAGTAATTAAATAATAAAGAAGAAAGGGAAAAGCAGACTAAAAAGAGTTTCTTCGGAATAATGTAATTCTAGGAGAAAGCTAGTAAATGAATTCTGCTGAAGTAATACAGGATTTTAAATTCTCAAGTTCGGATTTAGATGTGTCATTCATTAGAGAACTACTATCGAGAACTGTGTTGTTGAAGAGACTTGTGCTCTAGTTTATAGCTGGGAAGTTAAAATCCCTCTAAAAAGAGGGCCTAAATATTTCTGTTTTCATGCAGAAAGGTTTCTTCACTAATCAGAGATCTAAGCAGGAAGTTTGGATTCCAGCTTTGTTATGTGATGAGGGCATTATTAGAGATGTTGATCTCAAAAATAATACTCATTTGAGGTAGAATAAACAGAAATGGTTTTGTAGTTACACTTTTGGGTTTCAAAAAGAACAAGCAAACAGGATAATTTCAATGAAACAAGATGAACTGAGAAGCCTAGACGTTAAATGGAAAAAGTCCTGAGTGTTCTTCAAAATAAATGACGTTAAGAGGATTCTTTGCCCTTAAGATGGGAAAAAATTGAGGTACAGTACTCTGGCTTATGTGAGTGAATAAGCACCTTTGCAATTAGAGATGACAGTCTACAGGCACAGGGGAATGGGGGAGGAAACTTGCAGAGAAAACTACGTAGGAGTAGAAATAAAACTGTAAAGAAGTCAAGCTGAATTAGATTTTGCAATGACAGTTAAGTGGTAAACAGGTTATTAAGATCTTAGACATAAGAAGGCAAAAGATGTGCTTGAGGTGAAGGATTATTTGACTAAGGTCCCAAACCAAACAAGTGATGCAAAGACAATTGCTCAGCCTCTCCCACGAGCACATTGTTGCCCTGCCAGTGTCTGAGCAACAGCCACCATAGAAGACAAACCTCCAACTCCCTGACATCCTTGTTCTATTTCATTTTATTGTTAAATGTTTTATTGTATGCGATAGCTGTTTGGTCTGTTTAGGTCAGCTGTGTCCCCTCCAAACTACTTGCCCAACCATAGCTTACTTGCAGGAGTGGGATGGGTAGAACGTAGTGGGAAAAGAGAGGGGCTTGGAACTGTTGAAGCACTGTTTTGCAATAGCCAAAATGCTAGTGTGGGTCAGCACTGTTCTAGCCACAAATCCAAAACACATTGCAGCACGAGCTGTGATGAAGAAAGTCAACTTCATCCCAGCCAGAGCCAGTACAAAGAGGAAGGAAAAAGATCTTGGCAACACAGACCTATTTGCCTTGACACAGTGGCATATGAGGATTTAGAGAAGATTTTTGAAAGAATAGATAAAGATGTGGAGGTAAATGGAAAATGGGATAAAATGAAACATGGATTTACTAAAGATAGCTCATCACTGTCTAACCTCTTAGCTTTTTTTTGATGAGAAAACTGATTTTCAAGCAAAGTAAATCTGTCAGATTTCCTCTATCTGGAGTTCAGTATTAGTATTGATGTGACACCCCATGAGAAGTTGTAAGAGTCAAAGGAAATGCTCATGGGGAGGGGTAGGAATAGATACTGCTCAAAGGAATGTGTAATCTACAGAGAAAAGTACAATTGAATTCTTTGAAAATCAGTCTTTGGTTGTCTCTTGTATTATGTTTTCATTAATGATCTTGGCAGAAATATTAGGAGTGTACTGACACTATCTGGTAGCATCATATGGACAGGCATAATCAGACGAACAGGAAAAACTGGATGACTGAAAAGACTAGGGTAACAGGCACAAAATAAAGATTGATATTGTAAAATTCGAAGTATTAACTTTGAAACCTCACAAAATCTATTGCAAAATAGTCAAATATCAGAAATGGCTGAAGTAATAACCCCAGGTAGCAATTTTGAGTTGCATGATGCGGCCTTTAAAATCATGTGTTGGGGAAATGTATCTGGAGAGATTTCTCAAGTTGTGAGAGAAAAGCATTATTGCTGTTGTTCCAGTCTGAGGTTTTGTGCAAAATTCTGTGTATAGCTTCAGATGTTCATATTTAGAGAATATAATTCAGAGTGGAGATACTAGACGTATGATGACAGTGAAAGGTGCTGTGTATGCCTTACAGATGATTTCAAGAACCTTCTTTTGGGATTTGACTACAGTGGAGAGTAAGAGGTCTTACAGTTTTCTTCTCTATATCTGGAGAATGATCACCACACAGAAAAAAAGGAGCTATTTAATTTGGAAATGGAGTCTGTTTTATTTTAATAGACTATTTCTGAAACAGTCTTCTGATCAGAATACCAGGGATAAAAGAGTTAATTTTTAAGCACATTAGCTGTCCTAAAAAGGACAGTGTGATACAGTGCATCCAATAGGACAAGGGAATTTGTATCACCAATTTGTCAAGTTGGACTAGGGATTTTTTTCCTTTTGGTGCAATATTAACGATAGCAACCACTGCCAGAAGAGTGTTGAGCATGAGTCACTAACAGTCTTGAAATAGACTGTGAAAAAGGGTACTTGAGACTTAAATGGCATCAGTCTAACAGTAACGTCATTCTTTTAATAGTTTGTCGTCTTCTTAATATGTGGTATGTTGCTGACAGAGCTGTTGGTGATCCATTTGTTTGCTCTTTAAACTCCATAAACATTTGAGAAAAGTCATCCTTGAATAGTTCTGCTGAGGTAAGTTGAAGTGGATTTGCTACAAAAGTGAATTTTGACCACTTTTCACACTCTCCAATTAATGGGACTTATTTTTCTTTAATGATGTCTTCCTTTATCTTTCACTGCTTACAGTTTGTAAAGGAGCTTGTTTTTTAACCTCTGCAATATATATAACAGGTCTTTAAACTGTGAACCCTGTTTCCTAGAAAGTACTGTCACTATTCTAGGTGATCTCAATAGGTGAGGATCAAGTCCTTGAGGCTTCTGAGGGTTTGAGAGTCCTGTGTTTGATTCTGACTTAATGATATTTATCACTGTTGTCATAGGGCCATATTAGCAAAAAAAAGCCCTTGATTGTAGATGCACAGTGGAATTAAGAATACATAGAATATATATAGTAACTTATTAAATGAGTCTAATATGCACTGAAGTGAAGCCTCAGGAAAACTTGTCTTAAGATCTTTCAAAGGAATCTAAAATTTGAAAGCATAGGAATGCAAGATTAAGGGTAGCTGTGTACCTCATCTCTGCATAGTGATGCCAGAATCAGGTCTGTGCCACTTAGTAACAGCAGCTTCACTATGTATTTTTTTTCTTAGTTTTTTTCTTAGTTTCACTGTTAAGGGTTTCTTGCTTTCCCTTTGATACTTCAGAATTTATTTAACTAGTTAAGAAGGGTGGAATTTAAACATGAATTTTCAGATAAATCCAAAGCTGCTGAAACGGGAGATTCTTTGAGAACATGTCAGATTGATGTATTTGTTTCATATGTAGTGTCTGCAATTATAAAAATCTTTTTACTAGCCTTTATTTTGCCTGATCATATCTGTGTAACTCTGCCATGTTTTGGCAGACTATAGCACATTAAAAGCTTTAGAAAGTAAGTTTAAAATCTAAATGAGGAAAGGTAACCATGACTGAATTACTCTCCTGGGAGTAAAATGCTCTTAGAGTGCCTATTGAAATCAGCATTATCATTTCAATACATGTCAAATATGAGTCATTTCCTAGTTTAGGCAAAATTTCTTTATAAATCTTTAAATCTTCCAGTTCTTTCAAGAAAAGGTTGAAATACTTACAATTTAATGAGACCGCTTTATATCATAACTGTTTGACTATCGAGAGCAAACTTGTCCTTTCCAATTTGTGAAATACTTTTTATTTTCTACACAAGTGCTTGAATACTTTTTAAAAATTGTATCAAAAGCAGATAACCTGGGACTTAAAAGTAGGAAAACATTTTCTCTATACATGCTCTGTGTATATATTACTAAATATAGGGTGTTTTTAATGGTGTATATTCCCCAGGTTTAGTAAGAATGTTGGAAAGCTGGGAGGCATTTTAACTTAACAAGTCACTTTGTTTTCCTACTTAGTATCCATTTGGAATAGTTTGTCACTCCCAGAAAGGGAGGTGAGAGTTTGAATCAACTCTGCATATTAAGGCTTTTGATCTACTAGTTGCAATTGTGTGCTGAAAATATTTCAAATCATATTTAGTACCATGCTCCCAACAGACAGAAATAAAAACTATTACAGTCTCTCTAATGTATTTGGCTGTCTGTTCGTTGAAACAATAATACACTTTGTATAAAGTGTTTCTTTATACAATGGCTTTCTTGGAGATTGGTTTGTCACTTAATCTGCTGTGATTGCGGCTTATTAAGATTCTGCTGCTGAGCTTGCAGCCTTTGGGATCTCTTGTACAAACAACTTGTTGTGCTGCCTCCAGAAGTCCTACTGTGGTGGTTGCCTCTTCTCCTGGGCCACAGTTACTAGGATATAGATTGGTTTTGTTGATTTGAGAGAAATTTGTCATAACTTCAGCTCCTTAGGAAGCAGACATTTCCTAGATCCATTTGGGATCCTTTTTCTCTCCATTTATCTCTTAAAACATGTGCATCCTTTCTTTCCTGAATATACGCTCCATGAAGTTCCTACACATCTGGAGATTTAGAATTACAGTTTGAAATCTGCCTGGGAACACACGACAGGAAGCTTCATCAATGCCTGGATTTTAATTTTGGAGAAAGGCAAAAACAGATGTTTTATCATTGCTGTTCTGACTAGAATTTGCAAATATTTTTCAATTGCAAAGATAAAACTAACTGAAGCCTGCACAGAGTGTATATTATATATGGTAGGAAAGGAATCAAATCTTTGTATGACCAGTGCTGAAGTTTTGACTGATTTGTGGAAGTTTTGCCTGATATTTTTTTAAGGGGGGGAGTTAGAGATATAAAATTTAAAATCCATCAAGTTTCAATTTCTTTGTTTCTTTATACAGAATAACGTGTGGCAGGCAATTAAATTGTAATTTTAATAACAGAAGCACTGTGTTAGGAATGATTTGCATTCTTTAGTCTAAGATTTTTTTAGCCATCCTACAGTCTTTAATATATTTTTGGCATTTTCTGCAAAAGAAATTTTGGTGGCAGCATGTGAATCTAATAGGAAATTTGTCAGCTGCTTAGAGGAGAATGTGTTGGAAGGTGAAGAACAAAATAAAATATGTTCAAGTGTTCAGTTCAATATTAAAAATAGTAGAAATTGCTTAGCTAGAGTTAAAAACAGAGAGGAACAGATCTATCCTCACAGCATGCTATAAATTAAACAATGATCATTTGACTCATAACTGTTTGCACATTGCTTCTCTCAGTACTTCAGTTTTCTAGCAAACAAAAAATACCATTTGACATAGGAACCCTCAATTCTGAGTTAATCTACTATGAGCAGTGTGAGTATGTGTTCAAGTGGGTTACCAACTATATATACTGCTTCAGTCTAATGATTACTCTTGATTGTACATTTGTGTGTGCACTTTGGTTGTACGGCAAGCCAACTTTGAGAGACTGGAGTTAGCAACGTCTACTTGATATGACTTGGTATAAAAGATGGAGATAACACAGGGTGCATCCACATTAGAAATTCTGTGTGCATGAAGAGTTTATGCAGGTTTGCATTCTGTTAATAAATGGAGACTTGTGGTATACACAGAAGGGCACTGCTGATGTGTTTTTGTTTGATACTTTTCTGAGGAGACTAAGCTTGATGTTTAACCCTGGAATATCATCACTTAGTGCAGACTATCCTTCATGAAGACAGATGATCCTCCAGCAGGTAGTTCTCAGTGTGCACAGTGGATGAGTAGGGAACTGACAACTGGTTTGATCTTTACAGATTGAGATGGACCACAGATACTGAACTGTTGTCAGTTCTTCATTATTTATGATAGTTACTAACTAGATGTTTCAAGTTTCTTGCAAAGAAATTTTCTTGTTGTTTTAAAAACAACAATTGGATATTGCCAAGTAGAGCAGCTTCTGCCTTTTCTAGTTTATTAAAATAATAATGAAATTTCTATATCTAGTTCAGGTTTCTCTATCTTAAAGGCGAGAACTTAAGTCAGAAGTCTGATCAAGAGATGGAAGATGAAACTGACATTTTCTTTATGCAACTTCCATCATTTCTGCAAACACTTTCATGCATATTTCTTGCGTGCGGCAAATGGAAGGTGACAAATTACATGCGTTAGGTCTTGTAAAATGCAAAATCCATACATGAAGTGGCAGTCTACAGAAACAATCTTGTAAGTCTCTGCATATATAATTCCAGCTTGGCTGGAAGTGATAATTGCTGGCATGGGTGATGGTGAAAGACTCCTGTCCAGGTATCTCATTCCAAAACCTTAGCTTAATAATACTGCAATATTTGCATTGTGTAAGAACAGCTGCATTGGTTTGACAGTATTTAGATTTTTCTATCCTTCTGAAAGAGTAGGTGCCCAGAAAGAGCTTTTTCTCAGGTACATCTGTCCTCTTTTCTGATAACCAGTATCTTTGAAATTACTGAAGTGAGGCTGTTGAGTAGTCCCTGACTGACCTACATTTAATTTAGCAGTCTAATTTTTTTATACCTTATATTTTTGGTGTCTCTGTAACCCTTTGACAATGAGTTACTCATATGTAACTATGGTTTATGAAGCTCTTTGTTGAAAGCAGACTGGTTGTTAAATTATTTTTAACTTCTTTAGTTGGTTGTTTCCCATTTATCATATGCTGTTTGAGAACTCAATCACAGGTTAATTGTTATAGTTGCTTTTAAACTGGAGTACTAGTTTGATCTGTACTTATACTGAAGTCATTCTGCTCTTTGGTCATCCTCGTTGATCTTTTCTTAAGCTTTTTCTACTACAGTTTGTACTACTACAGTTTTTGGGGATGCAAGGGTTGGAACTCATCTTGTGTCACTACAGAAATATGTAGTGCAAAGTATCTGGAATAACAACAGAGCTGTGTGGATTTGTTCTTCATTCTTTTTCCTATTCAGTTGCCATTCAGCGTTTTGCTCATTAGTGTATTACTCTCTGTGGTACTACAAGACCCCTTTTTTTCTGAGCACTAGCAGCTCAGAAATTAATGTTCACATAATTTTACATCTTTTACTTTGTGGTTATTGATGCATTTAGTCTGCTGCTTCACTGCTTATTCCTCAACTATTTTGAGATCCTGTGGTAACTTTGAAGTAAGCTTTGACTTCAACAGCATGGATGTATTAACTTACAACCTTTTTCTCCTCACTAACCACTGTTTTCAAGGCTATGCAAAATGTTGAATAACAGAGGTGGTTGGAGTTACCTAAACTTCTGTCTGTATGAAGCATGGCCATTAAATCTCTGCCCAGTTCCCAGAAACCTTGCTGGAAAAACAGTATATTATACTGGTTAGTCCTTTCTTATCCACATGTCTTAACTCCTTCAAGGAACTCAGAGTTGGAGCCTGATTTCCTTCCAGAAAAGCCATGTTGCTTTTTCCGATGTATAGTATTTAACCATTTTTTTTCTTTCAAACAATCATATATTGACTTGACTCACTGGATTGTGAGAACAATTGCTCCAAGACTTGGTCACATACTGTCTGTAATTTGAGTTTCTGCATTGTTCTTTAGTCTCTTCCACTAATTGAAAATCATAGGTTTTCCTATTTTTGCTGCTTTTTGATCGCTTATAGCATATAACGACTCAGTAAACTGGATTGCTGTTCTTTTGCTAGAATTTCAAGAGTGCTTTATTTGAAGGACTTTTATCCTCCTTCTTAAATCGTGCTTATTGACATCTTCATCTTTGCTGTTGATCAGTAATCTCCCTGACCTGTCTGTGCTAAAGCTCAAGGCCTGTGTACTAAGGCCTGCATATTGTGTAATAAGGTACACAAGAAACCACTGGGAACTTTCTGAGGAGCCTTCCCTGGTTCTCTCCTTGCTCATCTGCAGTAAAATGTGGTTGAGGGAGCTGCTGCACAGACTTCTTCCTTTACCTTTTTCCAGGGATAGACTACCAATACACAATCCTCTGAAGTCAGGTTTGGTCTTTGTTAAACTCAGTCTACTAGTTTTGATCTCTACTGCAAAGCTTTCATGAAATGCTTAGTAACCCAGGAGAAAAGCAGCTAATTTACCAAAAAGAGAGTTACAGTACAGTGAAAGGAAGATAGTAGAACATAAAAGGTATGGGATTGAAGTAAGTTTGCTGGGAGGAATACAAATGGAATCAGACAATTTCATAAATACTAGATCATGTAATCCTTAAGGGAGAAAATAGGACTTTATTTGCAAAAATTGTATGTTTCTTCTAACTGGATACATAAAACTTCTGTGATGAGGCATTGATGAGGGCAAGAATACTCATTTTCTTACGTAGTTACAAAGCTAAAGAGAAGGATTTCAACCATCCATCCCAGCATAGCTGTTCAAGTGCTGTAAAACCAGTGCATTCTTGCATCACATTTGGGAATGGCTTACGAGCGTGAGTGTGGAGCAGCTCAAAGTGGTGCAAAGTTCTACACATGTAGGCAACTAAAAAGCCCAGAATTTAACCTACAACTGATAGTGCAATACAGGGTTAATAATTACATTTTAGTAACAGTTCTCTTCATTTGTGCAGGTCTCTGCTTATTCTTTCACTATTGTAGCACAGAGAATTTATTCAGAAGGGACATTTGATTTGACATCTACACATCCCTAATTTACGTGATTACAAGTAATTCAGGAAAATTCAGAGTCTGTTTGTGCTGTATTTTTAATGGAGGGGGCACAGAGATAATGTGCATTGAGATGATCTAAACTGTACAGTCAGACATTTTGTTTCAATTAATTTTGGCCAGTCTATTTTATGTAGCTGTTCTAGCTGCTAAGAAGAAGCTTGTCAAATCCTTAATATGTCTCTTCTTACATTACTATAGTGATCTTTAGAGCATGGATCTGATTTGTTCTATGACTTAGGGAAAAAAGTCATTATGTAGAAAGAAAGTAGTTCTTCTCTGTGTATTTTCAGATCTGATGACTAGGATCCTTTTATTATGCTTTATTGTTTGGAACTATTTTGCAATACCAGAGTCTCTTTTTACATCTTTCTGTGTAAAAATAGTAGTTATAATAGTAGTTAGAGCAAAGCTTATTTGTGAGTTACTTTAGTTTTCTACAAAGTCTGTATTTGAAATCTTGACCCCTCAAGTTCTCCCACTTCTCTACCAAGATATGTTCATTCTATCTTAAGGCATCATTAATAGATTGAAACAAGAGCTAATAATGGGTTGACACACAAAATAAGGAAAAATTTTCAGTAGTACAGTGCTGGCTGGGATAGAAAGGGGCAGATCTGTACTTAACTTACATGCTTTCGAATGATTTAGTACTACAACAACACTGGTGATATACTCACCAACAAAAGAGTAAATGAAGATTGCCATTCCATAATTGGAATGTGTACCTTGTGGCAGAAGGATCAGTAATCTCCAACATTCTGAAACAATATTTACTTATTTAAAAACTAGTTCTATAAAAATGCAGACCATTGCAAAATCTCTTTTCACATTGATCTTTCTTTGTCTTTGGCCTTGTTTATCAGATAATTGACATTGTGGGTTGTATCACTCAGTTTGTAACAGTACTAAAATTACCCTTGTCCAAAAAATAAATGACATACATGATTCTTATTTGGTATCTTTCTGCTTGCTGTTACTTACATTTTCCAATTTCAAGGCTTTATTTATGAAATATCTATAGTTTGTCTGAAGTCTGTAAACCACTGGGCCACTCTGCTTTCCAGTTACCTTCTGATTTCATTGTTTGGGGTCAAGTTTGTATTAATACATGGCTTATTATTGAACAGAAAGTTAGTTGATTCAGGAGCAGTCCAGGGTCCCCTTTTTCCTCCTTTTTTTCTAATGTAAGTTGTTCTTCAGGGAGTTCAAGCTGAACTAGTGGATCTATGAACAAAAAGAAAGACTTGGATTGAAGGAAAACCATTTCCCGTTGAGAAGGGATTAACATTGTAGAAGATAGTGAAAAAGAAAAGTAAAGGAGGGCAAAGAGAAAAGCTAAATATCTTTTATACAAATGCTAGGAGCATATGTAATAAGACTGCTGAATTGGAGTGACATGTTTTCAAGGATAAGAAAGATATTATTGGAATAAGAGAGACAACCAGGAAAATGAAGAGGGATTTAAAATGCCAAGATACCGAATTCTAGTGAAGAGAAAGTTAATATAAAGCTGGAAGAGATGTAACAATATTGCTAAGGGATGATACTTAATCTGCAGTAGAGCTTTCCCCCCTCGCTTTCATTTTCCCCCAAAGTTCAGTAGTTTGCATACAAGTTAAGGACAATTTGATGTAGCTGTAATTCTTGACCGTTGTACTAGACTTACAAATGGTTGGAAAAAAAACTGCTGAAACAATAAAAATATTTATTAAGATGTAAGATAGATGCCAAGAAAGCCAGAACTTTAATTTGAAGAAACATTATAAAGTATTGAGGAGGATAGGTTACTAGAGGTCAGTTAGAATTAACTGTGTTAAAACTACAAATGAGAGTATGTTTCCTCTTTTACTGTAAGGTTGCTCCTTTCGTTCAGTTATAGAAACAATCTATACAATAAGGATGCAATCACTATCATGGTGGAAAGACTGCAAATATAAATTTGTATGTGGAGGTAAGGAGCAAAAATGATCATAAGATTATGACATTTGAAATGGTCATGGGGTGAGAGTATATACTAGATGGAGAAAGCAGCCCTAAAGTTATTGATTTTAGCAAAGCTAACTTTGAAGGGAAGCAAAATGCTCCTGAGACTTTTGCCTGCAATCCTGTGATGAATGGGAAATCCACTCCACACAAGTAGAGAGTACATAGTGTATAAAACACGTAGAAAGGCCACAATTAAAATTCATCCCAGTTAAGTCAAGAAAAGGAAAGGCCGATATGGGCCTGAGGCAAAAGAAGGAAAGGCAAAGAGACAACTTGCCCCTCCCGACCCTATGCTTTTTCTTTCCCCTTCGCTCTTCTTTAGCATTTCTTCTGCTGTCCCTTTATCTTCTCCAGCCCTTCTGTTTCATGACAGTTCAGTCACTGTGGTCCCCTGATGAGGTTTCTTCTTCAGGTCTCTGTTTTTCTATACGCTGGATTTCTCAGAGCACAAGCACAACTGTCTTGTGTGTTCAGAACGTGTGAGTCTCTACTTCCCCCAACCTTAGTACTTGCATTCTGTATCCCCCTTAAACACAGTTTCAAGATTGGAGTAATTGACATTTCCTCTATCAGAGTTTCCTTTGTTTGCAGCTCTGGGATGATTTAAATTCACAGTATGATGAAGGAAGGAGTGAGGCAAGAGGGGCTAGAGGGGAAGGGTAGGCAAATAGGTGCATGTAACAATTCAAGTAGACAATGGGGATGTACCAAAAAAAAGCTGCTTTAAAAAAAAACAACAAAACACTGCTGTGCTGTAGCATCTACCACTCAAGTAGAGGGACTTCTCTAGGAAAGAAGGGTCAAACAACTAAGTAAGAGTTGCAGGTGGTATTCATTTGTCTTGTGCAAAGTGTACTGGATGCACAGTTTGGGACCTAGCATACTTTCTATTCTCCAACATCCTCTTCCCATATACATGTGTTATCAGAAATACTGTTTCAAGAAGATAGCTGTGAGGAAGGAAGTAAATTGATTGTATTAAAGATCTGAAGCTGAGAAGATGTAAAATGCCATAGCTTAAACTGTAGTTAATTTATAGCAGCTGAAGGTCTGGCCCTTAACAAAAGCAAGCATTTTATTTTTTAAAAAAGGCAAATGTTATTCTTTAAATCTGAACAAAGATGTTAATGACAAAAGAAGTGGGTTTCAGAGAGATTTACCGGGACAGTGATGAAAAAATGAATGGACTTTTTTTGTCAGTCAGTTTGCGTGTGTGCGTATATGTCACAGTGATTTGTTAACTGCAGAAATTGACTATGGCCCCTGACAATGACCATGTGGTCTTATGGCAGCCAGCTGATGACAGACTGACCAGTTTTTGAAGATGGTATGAGGGATCGTAAAGTTTAGTTCCCTGTGTATTATGATGATAGTTGCATCTATATTTAAAGCTTTCTGTCACCGGAGCACTCTTGGTGTTGTCAAACTGTCTATTGGACTGGATGAGCTGCAACTTCTTGCAATTGAATGTCAATAAGACCAAAGCAATTTTGGTTGATTCATAGAGCCAGCTTAAGTATGTTCACTTGCACAGATTACATTTGACAGATAGTTACCTTCAGCTGAACTCTGTGGTTAGAAGCCTTGGTATACTCTTGACAGTGAGCTTAGAGTTGATGCCTTATGTTTATTTCATATCCTGTTTTTGCCTTCCTAATACTGCATGTGTATGTCTACATTTAAATGAATTCACAGCTGAAGTACTAGTCAGTCCACTTGTTATCTCTGGACAGAATGTTGTGATGAGTCAATTCTGGTATTTTAAAAATGGTGTGCTTTTTTTTTTTTTTTTAACCATTCAGGCAGTTTTAATTTCAAAAGGCATCTGGTTGAGGATTTTTTATTTGGAACTCCTGGAAAAGCATATGTTATGGTCTATTAACAAGAGTAAAACCAGGAAAAAAAAAAAGCAGAAGGTAAAACTAAAGATGAAAAGGTGTTATTCCTTCTGGAATGTTTTTTTGGCATTCTAATAGTTTGCTGGCTTGCAGGAAAATATATTCAACATAGGTGTTAAACCCTGTTGTATCAGTGAAACTTAAGATCCTCTTGTTTCTGCAACAAGATTGTGCATGGTATCATCAAATAGAGATGCATGTGCATTCTCTACAAATCTTGTAAAGAAAAGCTTCTTTCCAGGTCTTTTCTTGTAACAGTCCTAAAATATTCTGGGATAACATACAGTTTAATTCACTTATTCCCCTGTTCCCATTTATGGTGAACTTAGGTATTATGAAGCTTTATTTGCAGTATACTGAGGAAGAACTGAATTCTGAATTACTTCAAAACATTTTCCTGTGCAGCCTTCTACTCAGCTTAAAGCAGCATCCTGATTTTGAAGAAAATTCAGTGATTTAATGTCAAATAGCTTGCATCTGTGCTGTTTCTGCCCACTAACAATTCAGTAGCTCCTTTTAAAAGATGCAGGTGGTTCTTCTATAGAGCTTAAACAAGTGATGAAAGGTAAATTTTGGAGTTTTTACATCCTTTTTTTAATGACCATTTGGAGTGCAACATACTTGAATTCTGACATGAATGAACAAAAAATACTTTATAAATTAACATGTTTGTAGTCGCTTATTTTAGCTTGTTTGGAAAGCTCTGGTGATAGGGCAGAACTAAGTTTGTGTTTTTGTCTGTTAGATAATGAACCTCAATCTACAATTATGTTGGCATAATTTCCTTTTAAAAATGACTGGTCAGAAATAAAGGAATTATTATAATACCCATGAGCACTCTTTATAATATTAAATTCCATGACAACACTGTTACTTAAATTAGTGAATGGCTCAAGACCTTTTTGTTTTATTCCTGTACAGTGCTCTTTAAGCCTGAGAACCAAAGATGTGTGAAAAATGTCACTTTAGAAAAAACATCGATGCAGATTGCCTCTATCTCCTATGTTCTTTTTCCTTTAAGCTTGCAAACAGATTACTTCCAAGGCTTGAAATACAGAGGGATGGATGGTCTGGGCATGCTTGGAGGTTCAGAGTTCTAATAGATGAGATCTTAAATTTTTTTGCATAAGATTTGAATATTGAAACACAGAAAATTAGAAATGTGATCTAATTTAGCAATAGTAGGTGAAACAAGAACTGTGTACATGTTTTTTCTTTGCTGGAATATAACGGGCAAAAATCAAAGAGCGTAAAAGTTTTAAGGAACTGTAATAGCTATTTAAGGCAGTACTCCTCTCCTCAGCTTGATCACATCTGGACTGTAAGGGTAGGGAAAGAGTGACCAGATTTGCAAATGTCACCAGTCTGATTAAAGTTAAACAATATGCAGAAGTCCACACACAATGGTAGATATGTCAGGATACCCTAACGCTCTGGGAGTAAGCTGAGCAAGTTCTTGTGATAATGGCCATTGAGCTTAGTTCTGCTTCAGCTAGAAGCTCCTTGTGCAAGTCATCAGCAGGTTTTTACTGGTATAGAAGGTGTTGTTTTTCTGTTAAGTATTAAAGTATTATGTGGTCACTTTTCTTCTTGGTTGCTGTATTTTGATTTCTGCCCCCCCATTCCCATCAATGTGGTTATTAGCATCTTTTATTGTCTGTTTGAGAACGAGTAATGAGGCAAATTTCTTCTTGTGACGTGTTCTTGCTCTCATGTCTGCTCCATAAATTCATTATCTTTTGCTAAACTTTAGATCTGCAAAATACCCCCTTGTTGTCTCCATTTTCATTCCAAATAGAAAACTAAAATTTGAAGAGCAAAAGATTGAAAGTGAACTCTTTATATGTGGCTGTAATGAGGATGGGGGAGGGGGTAAGAGTACTATAGATTTTGGTGTATGTAAGACATCTGCCCAAACATTCCTAGCAAACATGACTGCCAAAATATACTTAACACCTCAAAGGTATAGTAATGCTTATAGAACTTATTACTGAATTATCCATTCAGCTAAGGTTTTAAACTTGGTTTAGACTGCATGTGGCATATACTATAAGGAGAGAAGCAATACCAGATTATACAAGCAGCTTGTACACTAGAGCTGGTGGAGTGGAGTCCTGACACAGCTGCAGAACTTGAGCTGTGGAAACTATTGCATCTATTTATCTACCAAAGCAGTCTTAAGGTGGCTGATGGGGGCTTATCTGTAGGCCTAGGAGGAGTAGAGTTTTAGAATGAACTTTCTTATTTTTTTTATTATACTTGTGAGAAAAAATACTTATTTTGGGGGCACATGTGCTGTTCCTATTTATCTTTGTGTGTGTTTAAAAAAAGTTAAATGTGAATGTAATAAGCTAAATATGTAAAGATCAATAAATAGTATAGTAAGGAAAACTAGAAAGCAGAGAGGCAGAACTAGGAGGAGGGAAAGGCGCCTTTAAGAAGGATGCTCAAAATGCTTACATCCTGAAATTTATTCAGTGAAGAAAAGTGTTAAACTGTGGTAGAAAGTGGTCTGCCATTTCTGATGTACCAGTTTGGGGGCACGTGGTTCAATTTTTAATGATATGCAAAAGGCAGGTGTGGTTTTCTTTGTCATTGACTCTGCTTGAGTTACAGCATAAGATAGATTTGGACTCATGCTAATGGTTTCAGACAGTGTTTTCCCACAAAACATCTGTTTGTCCACTTTGTATTCCTTAAGTCAACATCACTGACCTTTCCTCTTCACAAAAATTCACTTAAAACATTAAAACTGCGTTGCAGCCTTTGTAACTGGAGCTTCAGGAAGACTTGCAATTATGCAAGAAAATATCGAAGTACCTATGTATGTGTCTCGTCTCTCTGATATGCAAAATCCCCTTAATGCATCTTCTATTAACTGTTATGCTTCTGATTCTCATGTGTTCTTAGAGTAGAGATGTGAACCCACATGTCACCCAATGGTAGAATATGCTGTATATCTTTATATAAGCAGGCAAAAAGAGCGTATTTAGACAGGTTGAAGGTGAAAAAGATTTTTATGTTCAAGTTTCTGATTACACTATTATAGCAGCATCACTAATTCCCCTCCTTCCACCTATTGTCTTCTTTCATCTGTTGTCATCAGTGACCACTGTTGATTTGTTGACTCTATTAAAGTATTCAAGGAAGCCACAGGCCTGTCATTTTGGTCATAACCTTAATCTGTTTTCTCACCTTGGGAAAAAATGTGTTAATACACTGTCTGTTTCTATTGAGTGAGCTCATTGAAGAAGTTCTTGTTGCAACAGATATGCAATATGTTTAGAAGAAAAAATTGTTTTTTATGAGTCTTGGCTATTTTAACAGATAGCAAGCTGTGCTTAGGAAGCAACTTTTGTAAGGACCATACCGAATTAAGTGAGCAATTTTAACTGAATGCTGTGTAGTAATTTTTGAGCTATGTGAGTCACAGCTTCTTCTGATCTGTCAGAATCTGATTCCTCATTATTTCTGAATGATTAAGCAAATCATTTATGCTAACTTCTGCTTTCATTTATATCTCTGTAAATCCTGTATAGCTCTATTGACTTCAGAGCTGCTTAAGGTTTTATAGCAACTAGGGGAGGGGTCATTTCTGTTTCTGCCTGTTTGCTGTTCTGGAAAATAAATGGAACAGTTTTAAATGCCTTGCCAGGTAAATTGCATAGCTATTCAATTGCTGTTCATAAAGCACTTCAAAATTCTTAGAATTTTGTGTAACTGTCTTTATAATAATAAATTTCTATTTTTGAGAAACTCATTGATGTGTAAATAGAGCTTATTTAAAGGATAAGCTAATGCAGATTTTTTTCTGCAATTTATTTTTGTTCAGTTTTTGCTTGTTTTCTCAGTAGAGAAGCAAGGTCTTAATTTTAGCTTGGATATAATTTTAGAATTTTGTTTGCATTTGCAATTAACTAAATTTGCATTTGTAATTTAAAAATTAGCAGGCTTTTTTTCCTCCAGTTTTAGTTTACAAATCTGTAATATTTACCAGGATACTGTGATACTGTTTGGTGTCTGGTGTATATTGTAGTTCCCTGAACTGCACCTTTTTCATCATGTTTAGAAATAGCAATGTCCATTACATACACTGGAATGTATTCCTTTTTCTTCTATTTATCTAATGATGAATGTTTGGTCCTTGTTTGTTCTGTTCCTGCTATTGCCATCAGAGACTTTCTTTGATATAAATAGCCTTAAGAACTGAAGTTACAATTGAAGTGTTTGGGCATCACTTAATTGGCTGGAAACCTAAATAGGCAATGGTTGGTATCATTTGGCTTGAATGACTGGAAAATATTTTGCTGCTTTTATTTTTGGTGTCAGAGTTCTTTCTATTGTGGAACTCCTCATCTATGGCCTGTCAATGTGGTAAGGAATCTATATGATTTCTTTCTGTCTTGCCAGATGGTATGATCTAACTATTAGAACAGTAGATGAGAAGAAACTTTAAGATTAAGGTTATTAGAAGCTATGATGAGTAAGAGTAAAAAATGTATATTTAACCAGTAAAAGAGATGAAAGTTGCCTTAAAGTTACTCCCTTTAACTTACCTGACATACTGTAATAAATCTTTCTCATGCAATTAAATATTAGAATAGGAAAAATAACCTAATGGGTAATACAACACTTGTTTAAAAAAAAAAAAAAAAAAAAAAAAAAAAGCAGTAAGCATCTCTCTGAATCATACAATAATATTTGTAAATTCTAAAATATTTAGGGGAGAGACTGATTCATCTGTTGGTTTTATATCAGTGCAGTGAAGTCCTGATACCTATTTAGTGATTTGGAAATCTGCTTTGTTTGGGGAGTTCACATTATTAAACAATGGTGCATTAAGGGTTCTTTTTCACTCTACTTTGTCTTATTTATTAGAAATAATTTTGTACAACATATGTAGATAGTATTAATATTAAGATTTTTTTAATGGAAAAACCATACAGATGTAAGAAGATTGTAGTGTCTGCTGAAGGAGAATTCACTTTATTTTACCTGAAATGATGCAATTTGATTCTACATAGATGAGATTAAAATGGTCTCAGCTGCTTTTATATGTACATTACAGGACATTTCAATGACAGGATGATTTGTGTGAGTAAAAAGTGTATGATGCTTAATTAGTCCAGATATTACACATGGATATAGTTATGTAATTAATGTGCATGTTATTACCTGACAGCCCAAACTGTATAAACTGGGGTCCTGGAATTCCCACAAACTGATTTGGTCTGAAAAGTAATAATTGTAGCTCAGGAAAAAAAAAAGGGGGGGATCCATATAACTGTTTCATTTACTTGAGACCCCACATTTATTCTGCCTTTATGCTAATAAGGAAGGTTAGGTTTCTTTTGCCAGGCATATTGAGTGGTTTTACTGAAATACTAAATTTTATTTAAAAGAAAAAATTAGAAGAAACAGCCACCGTATTTTTTCAATCAATCTCTACAGTCTGTGCCTTTGGGAACTACCAGTTTTTGCATCCAAGGAACAGCAACTTAAACTGATGTAAAGAAATCCATGGGAAGTTACTAAGTTTATAGAAACCATGCTAGGCTGAAAAATTCTTAGAGCTTCCAGTGCTTTGAGGGTCAAAGAGTATTCAGGAGCAGTGTCATTTGTCCTTACTGTTCTCCCACATGCTACCCTTCTGCTTTTTGACCATTGTTAGTCCCATGGTCTTTGCTCATACAACTGCTCTGGATTTGACTGTAGTGCTTTTTTGCCACGTAGGTTGCTGCAATATAGTGGAAGTTTCTGTAATTAGTTACTACATAAAAATACTTGAATTTTCTTCTTCCATGATTGCTCAGCCAGATCTAAAGTGGCAACACTTATGCTAACCTCCATTGTTTTGCTTTCATGTGTAGATTTTGAGATGAGAAAATGATCATAATGCCTTTGCTGTCCATATCTAGTTTCATAAACAGTAGCTTGTCCTTCAGTGATTTTTTTTCATTCTGCACTGTGGTGACCCATTAGGTAATTTTCCCTAGGTAGGCAGTGGTTGGATTTGGCATTATTTGGAAAGAAGTGGTTTGAATTGGCTCAAAGGGCAACTGACTTGTGAACGAGGACCTAAGAACTTCATTTTTGGATGTACTAAATGAACTTGCTTTTGGCTTTGTTGGCCCAGCACCTCTCATCTTGAAAGTTCTTCTGGATCATGACAATAATGCTATTAGAGGAAAGGTTGTGTGTATTTTAGCATCTCAGTGCACCATCATATGGATTTTCCATTGCTTGACATTGGTATTAAGCTCTGCACTGGTAGAAGCTAATGTAGTTGCAGACTGAGTTTATTTTAGTAACTAATCCTTGCCAACTTCCCATGAGGTGATTTGCTAAGTATCTGACAGATGGGGAAGCAGAAGAGGGAGAGATGGTTTTAGAGCTGGGATTAGAGATTTGGAGTTCCAGACTTCTGGTACTGTGCTCTACAGCAAACAAGAGGTTGTGCTTTCCTACCCATCTCTTCTCACTCTTTTAGGGCAAATTCCTATAGAACTTTTATTTATGAAGACAATAGGGGAATAATCCCACTGTCTTAGTTAGATACTAGTAAAATTAATCTTTTATTTCTGTGATATTGTATGCAATTCAATGCTGATGGTCAGGAGACCTTAAATAACCACATCAAACAGCAGATATGGTGCCAACCTTCGTTCTTATTTAGCTTAGTCTAAACTGACACCAAACTTTGAGATATTCCTCTCCTCCCACAGTGGAGAGCCACTGGGATTTTTTTCTTTATCCCACACATGGCTTCCCTCCTACATTTTCCTCCCATGTCAGATATTCATACCCCCTTTAATAACCAGCAGGGGGATCATTACACTGAGCTACTGCCAAATGCATAATGACTGCTGCCTTTGCCTTACACAGTCACTGCACTACTGATATCCAATTCAGCATTGTAAAGTGCTTAGGGCTACCTTGGGGATGTGCTATATTAAACCCAACTATTCTAAATCCTATTTAATATAAAGAGATTGTTGATGGGGGAGGGGAGAGAGAGATTTAAAATTGTCGTTAATCACCTATTTTCAACAAGTAAAAATACCTGATCGTTTAGGGCCCAATTCTGTCACTCTTAAGCCATAAATAGTCCCGCTAATTTTAATAGGGCTGTGTGAAGGCAAGCACTCTGCTTACTACAGGGGGATGCAGAATGGGGTCCTACAGAGGCTGTAGCTGAGGTGGTAATATTGTGGTGAGCTGTTGGGAGTGAGTGAGCCCATTTCTGAATTCCACTTACAAATGTTTTACAGTGAAAACAGGAAATCAGAGACATGCTTCATATCTGGCTAAAAATAAAGATACTCTTAAACTTGTAAAAGACAACATTTTTATTTGAATGATATGACAGAGCTGCCACAGGAGTGTTACCTGCTATAAAGAAAGCTTAAGAATTATTACCTTTATTAGACCAGTGACACTGAGCTTTAACCATACATTTCTAACTTCTGTCCCTCTACAGAGACAATTTTCTTTTCTTAAATAAACTGTCATGCTAGTGTTAATATATTGTTGGCTCCCTCATACTCTGAGAATACAGCTGATATAAAACATGTATATGTTAGATTGGTAATAGTATCTTTAGTGTAGCTGACTAGAACAAATGTGTTTCCCTCATGGCTGTGCTAATGTGATAAAGGAAAATTGGCTGTTCATCAGCTTTTGGCTGGGTAAAGACAGTAGAGATGGAACCACATTCTTTTTTATGCATTAATACCACTGAGAACTTTTCACTAGTTATATTTCATGTGCGGGCATGTTGTGCAAAGATGTTGTAAAACATGAGATAATGCTGCAAATAACAAAGTAGAAAAGCCTGTATCTTTTATGATGATAACAGTCAAACACCAAATGACACTAACAGGCTGTAAAAAATGTGATGCAGAAAAAAAAATGCAATGCAACCACCATATACGCATATATGTAGGATCTTGCAAATAGGACATCGTATGTTTAGAGGGTTTTGAATTAAAATTAAATTAAAAAAAAATGTTGCATTCGGGTCATTGATGTGTCAACATAAAGAATAATTTAAACGGAGAGAGATGTATTTTGAGTGGTTAAACTCACATGCAGTAACTTTTAGAACAAATCTCATCGCTTAGTAATTATGATAATAGCCTTCAAATTTCCATCAGTGGAAGGACAATAAATTTTCCTGTCTAGATTTGGGAAATATGGACTGAATGTGGAAACAGCAATAAGGCTCAGCATGCATGTATATGTTTGAAAGTAAGGTTTAAGGAGGAAAAAAATAATCTGTACAATTTGATGTGAAACCTAAAGGGAAACAAAACAAGCAGGAAATCCTATCTTATTTCATATTTTCTTCCTTAAAATACTTACACGCTCATGTTGCCTGAGGCACTGATGATGATCATCTGATTTATAGATAATTGTGTCTGTTTATCTTGGCCTGAAATTTGAAATGCTTTATTGTTGGAATAGCATTTTGAGTGCTTTTATTATGGTTTCAAAACTGATATTCAGGTTTCAACTTCCCTTTTTGCTACAAGTTACTCTGTTTTTTAAACCTTCTGTTTGTTCTCATACATCTACTGGTCTTACGGAAGCAATTATTCCAGGTTTATTTTTGTTTAAAGTGGGTATCACAGCAGGCTGAAGCACCCTAGGTTTATTTGGCCGCCGTGGACATGACTCACTAGGCATGCACGTCTGCAAAATGGAACTGAAGTTCTATATGTCGGCAACAACAAAACAGTGCTTCAAAGTTCAAAGGCTACCAAGCTGCTGTGTGAAATATGCTTCACACAAGCTAAATATTGTTAAAATCATGTAATTTCATTTTTTGCAAAAAAATCGCTTTCTGAAATGAGACAAATTTAAGTGAGTTATTCAATAAAGTTCAAAAGTTTTGAATAAGTTGAAGTTAGCTTTAGTATTTCACATCATTAACAGATAACTGTACCTGTTATGACTTTTCATCTTATCCCTGTATTTTTTTTGCAATTAAATTACTCTGTAAAATGCCAGACTGAAAGGCACTTCCATGTTATTAAACTTTTACCAATTTTATGTAACTTAAATATGGATTTTTAATGCAAAAAAAAAAAAAAAAGTACTTTGCAAAAGCTCAGCATCGTTTGGCTTTGTGGAGCTGGGAGAATGCCATAAACTATTTCTATGAACATTCGCTCAAATTTAAAATGAATTGGCAGGGCAGGGAGTGCTTGCAGAAAACAGTACCCTGTAGTGCCAACTGAGCACTCATTCCTAGCCGAGAGTTCCACTGATGTAACGGAATTACCCACTGGGTGTAAAGCAGATGTAGCAGTTTCTATACCATTCCCTTCAGCCCTTGTAATAAGAAACATACTGGGGCCAGGGAGACATTTTGGAGGGGTGTTCAAGGCTTGGCTGAGATGTGCTGTGTTTGGTTATCCTGAGTGTGGTAGATGGTCCCTTGAGGCCTGGATGAGCTGATGTGTGTAAGAAGAGCTCTGACAGCTATAGCATGTGCCTATGGCCTGAAGTGGTGAAGGAGCTGTAACCAGTCTTGTACCTTGTGAAACAGACCCTTCTTTTTTTCTCTCTCCCCCCTCCATACCAGATCAGTGTACTGTACATACTTCTTCGATTTAACCACAGTAGAATTTTTATAGTCTGTGCATCTGAATAATGATCTTATTAACTGGATTGCTAATGAATGAACAGAAAAGAGATAACTTCTTTCAGTAGGTGCCAAAAATAAAGGCACGATGCCAAGTAGGTCAAAGTAATGTTTATGATTAATCAGTGATACCTGCAACATGCAGTGAAATCAAAAGGGTTCTGTAATGAAGCACACACTTTCCAATTTTCATTGATTCCATAGGTGCATCACAGCAGAATTAGTTTCTTCTTGAATGGCTGGGAAGATGACAGCACACCTTTTGATTCAAGGATTCTTGTGGGAACAGTTGCAGATACTAATGCTGATGGGACACTGAAAATTGGTCAAAGCATCACAGGTAAATCTTTCTATTTTAGTAGAATGGTATTGGTACTATTCATCAACATCTGGAATTTCATGTGTGCTACAGCATGACATGAGCATTGTAGAACAGCTTCAGGATGTTTTCTTGCTCTCCTTAAATTCTTGGCTCTGCAAATGTAAAAACACTGACTATTGCTTTTCAGGAATGTGCAGAATTTGAAGCTAACTCCTAAGTATAACTATGTCACTTGGCTTTATTGTGCTTTTGGGTAAGAAAGTCATTGCGTCCTGTTTCTTAATGCTTCTATTTGTGATTTTGATTCTGAATACAAAATAACCAATAAATGTATAAAAGAAAAGAGTATTTTAAACTGCTTTTTTCTCTTTATTGTATAAATTGATAGGTACAGTTGTACCTACTGTATCTCTTCTCTAATTAGAGGTGGCACATGGACTGGCTCATTACTTCTGTCTAATGAGCCGATCCCTGTGCCACCTCTCTAATCAGAAAAGAGATAGGTACAAAATGTTCTTATAAAGTTATTATAAATCATTCTTCTTTTATTAAAAAAAAAAAATAAGTTACTGCCCTCTATAGTTTTGTCCATATCCAAGACGGTTTCATTCAGGGGGGTAATTGTGCAAGAGAGATCTCTGTGCTGGATTAAAGGTGCTCTCAAGCAGTGAAAAGCTGCCTTCTGCTCAACAGGATTTGATTACTTATTTATAGTATATTTTCTTAGGTTTAGAGCAATTTGTTGGAAGGATGCAAGACTTTCGATTTTACCCAGTGGCACTTACAAACAGGTAAAGAACATTTTTTTGTTTAAAAAAAAAAAAAAAAAGTGTGGTGATGAGAGAATAGATAATGTACTTATTCCCCGAAGTATTGTGCTTTTTAGATGCGGTTTACTGGACATCAACTCAAACATGATTTTGATCTTAAAAATCTTGAGTTAAAATAAATTAAACAATATAATGTATTTTGCTTTTTAATTGTTGCTTAAGTATATGTAGTGAAACTCAAAAGTAAATAAGTGCATGCTTTCCTTGCTAGTGTTGTTCCTGTTAAAACCTGACTTAGCAGGTATTCTAGCAGAGAGTAGATCCAGTTTCTAAGTTCCAATGCTTATAAGCTATCTAGGTGTTATCAGCTTGTCATAATTCTGATGTAGTGTGTGCTGGTAAGCTTAGGCCTGTTAAATGAGACTTGCCAAGCCTCCCCAGAGCTTCCTATAAGCTGCAGGCAATTTCTTCCGTAAATTTCTGCAGATGGGATGCTGCTTCTATGTCCTCCTTCCTTCCAGAGAGTAAAGTCTGCTACTGTTCCCAGATATGCAGCATTGTGAACAGTTGTCTCTAAATGTTTAGCCCCTGCAGCAAGGCTTACTGGTAAGCTAACCTCCCTGTCATGGATTTCAGTGTGCATCCGCAGTTTGTCAGGCACCGTCTTTACTCCCACCTTCTCAGAAGCACTCATGGGAAAATGCCTTGGTCTCAGGGGAAAGGAGGAGAGGACAGAGGGCCAATCCTGTTTAGACCAGTCCAAAACCAATGAACCGGTGATCCAAAGGAAGAAGACAGACATTCTAGCTGGTCAACATGCTGATTTTGTTACTGTCAGCTTGGCTCCTGTGCTTGGTGATTCCTTTCCTCTAGCTTCAGCTTCCCCATGGCATCAGACATCAGTGTACTGTATTCTTGACACCCACCCTCAAGCCTCTACCCCCAAGAGTTATTGTCTTAATTCTTCACTTCTTTCTATATTAGATAGTTTTCATAAGTCACCAATGACTTTTCTACCTCAGCCTGTGTAGCCCTTAGCCAATTGCTTTGACATTCTCCATCCCCTAGGCCAAATTACAGTTGCCACTGCAATTTCTGTTGCCCTCCAGCCTCCCTTCCTAGCGTGTCACAAAGAGATGTTACTTATGCTATCCAGCTCTTGCTGGATTAATCTAGTCAATTCAAACTGGCCAGAAAAAGTCAGCTCTTATTTGTCTGTGTGGTGCTACTGGGTAGGCTAAGCACAGCAACACTTGTGACTGCAGACCTTAAGGCTACTTAATGATAATGTTTCGATAAGATGTAGAGCAGTTTCCTAGGAGCACTGATGTCTGCAGGACATTACAATGAACTGATCTACTGTGAATTTAAAGTATTAATATGAATCTGAATTCCAAACTGCATGAATATCGTGTTGGTTGTATGTTCTTTTGGAACAATGCTAGATCTACAATACTCTGAACTACAACTGAAGTCACTGAAAAGAATATAGTTTAAAAATTGAAAGATAAGGTATTTTACAAAGTGTTGTGAACTAATGATTCATAACTTTGTCAATGCAGCTTTATTCCCACAAATAACTCAGGTCAGAATGTTTATGTGGGATAAACTGTGAATAAAAGTCTTTCTTGCATATGAATTATTTTAGGTCTATGGCTATTGGAAAGGTCCTGTTACTCTGTTCTGTAGGATCTGTAGTGGCTGTTACTGATGAAATTAGGGAGATGGGATAAGTAAAATTTTTAATTTAAAAAATCCATACCTTGTGGGCTCCCCAAATCCTTTTACACCAGAGTTGAACAAATAAAGGTTTATGTAATCTGCCCATGTCATTCATTTATTACTTTGCCTACTATTTCCACCTATCTATTCGGATTGGTAATGTCACTGAGAACTACAGTGGTTCAACTGCTTTTTGGCGTAGGCTGTAGGAATCTAATAGGGTGATCTCAGAGTGGGGCAGCTAAATGAGTGGGTATATGTTACAGTTGGCTAAAAGGGAAAATATTTTTATCTACATTTTCTAGGGTGCAGCATGATGCTTCTCATGCTGTCTTTTTGGAGGGTTTGAGGACAGGCATTCAACTCATCTGTGGTTATGCCTCATAAAAAGCCAATGCTCTGGTATGCTTAAGAACAGTCTAAATCAGTGACTGGAGTCGGACATAATTAAATATTGGTAGGGTTTTTCCCCTTGCGCCTACGGCTGAATTAATCCTGAGAAGATGTCCTGAGAAGGAGTTTTTTTCTCTTGGTTCCTTTTATTTGTGGAGCTCCATATTATGAAGGTTGAACAATGAAAGCAACTCAAGCACTTTTTCATAGATGCCTTCTGAAGATGCCTGCTGCTTGCTATTGATTAAGTAGGGACCCTAGGTGGCCTGATTCCTAGCTGATTGCCCCATTTATATGAGATGAAAACAGGCCTTAGGGCTTCTAGAGTAATCTAAGTTGAATTTTATTTAATCTATGAGCCTAGAGGCACAAAGTGACACTTGTCATTTTTTATCATGTACGTAATTACTTTATGTGCCATGACAGAGACATTTTGGAAGTATTCTCTGGAAAATTTCCTCATCTGCATACCCAGTCAGAGTGCCGCTGTCCTGGAAGTCATCCCCGGGTACACCCTTTGATACAGAGGTACTGCATCCCTAACGGTGCAGATGATACAACTAATGACAGAGTGCTGAGACTAGATGCAGAAGCCCATCCTCTGTATTACATCAATGATGATGACATTGGGACCACCTGGATTTCATCTGTGTTTGCTAATGCTACAGGTCTGGATCGTGGTGTTTCTATCACAATAGATTTACAAAATGGACAGTATCAGGTAATGAGAAGATTACATTTGCTATTTGTTAATCCAAAGTAGGAAGAGATTTCATATTCACTTTATTTAAAATTTTGGCGAAACTCAAACTTTATGCTTTAAGATATTTTCCTTAGGATGCCAGAAAGGAAAATTCCATTATCAGCAGGAAGCAAAGCCCTATAATTCTTGCTATGGAGTTTTTCTTTTGATGTACCTTAACTGTTGTTTTAAGCAATAATCTGGACTAGGTATACCAGTATGAATATCCTGTTTGAAGTAAGCAATATTTAGAAATTGGATGCTGTCTTTTAACTTGATTTTTTTGTAAATTTCAGTTTGATTTTTGTAAATTTCTACTTCAGTTTTCTTTTGAAATGTGAGATGTAATTTTTCTGCTTTTAGATATGAAGCAGACTGCAGTCAAATTAAGTTTTAAAAGTCTATAGCACACTGGCATGTCATAAGAGAACTGTTATGTAGCCTAAGTTTTTTCTTCTTTGTTATTAATGTGGAAAAGGTAAAGAATATGATGGCAGGTTTTGGCCACATAAATAAGAATTACTCTGTTATTTAAAAGTCAGTTCAAATATATGTGAAGCTTTAAAACTGATTTGGCATGCGTATAAATTTCAACATTACATGCTGAGGGAAATTCTTGTCAGCACAATACAGGTATCAGGCTGGATACCAAAGTGACAACAGATTCCTTAAATGCCCTTCATTTTTGTCAAAATTAATATCAGAGTAACAAATTATGGGTGGCTTCGTATTTCAATTTCGAATGGTCTTCAAGAAAACAGTTTTAATGCAACAGTTCAGTTGCTCTGCAATGTCTGAGAGAACAAAAAGCTTGTTTAACAAAAACTGTTTCCAAATTCAAGACAATGTATAGACTGAAATATTGGTTTTGTATTCTGTAGATGTTAAAGTAGACTGTATTGTTGCATTGAAATAAAAAAAAAAAATAGTGTTGAAATTCTAATTATTTTATAATGCAGCCAATAATATTAATTCATACACTTGCCCTCTTCTTGTAGGTATTCTATATTATACTGCAGTTCTTTAGCCCACACCCTGAAGCAATAAGAATTGAAAGGAAAAAAAGAGATGATCTTAACTGGGAAGACTGGCAGTATTTTGCTAAAAATTGCAGTATTTTTGGAATGGATAACAATGGATCTCTAGAAAAACCAGACTCTGTCAACTGTCTCCAGCTTCCTAGGTATGAGTGGATATTATCTTCATATTACAGATGCTCTGAACAGGTAGCATCCTGACACAATTCATTTCCATGTCCTACTGAGATAGAATCTTTTAATTTGGTATACTCATTTATTATAGGCTGCTAGGTATATAAAAGATCCAAAATCTGACCTTTCGATTGAAGATCACCAAAAGGTCATCTGTCATTTTTATCAGATTTCAGACATTGAGGAATGTGACACAATTGACTTATTTTTTGAGCTAGACTTCTGAAATTGTGTATGTTTGTGTTGTGTGGGACTGTTATTGTCAGCAGAATTAGGGAACAGTGAGATAAAGAGTGGAGAAAGACACAGTTATAACGGATTGGTTATACCTATGCAGGGAGTATGAACGTATTCCTTCTGATCAATTATTCTGTGATTCTGTGATCTCTGCGGCTGCAACTTGTTCTGGAGCTTAGAAAAGAGGACAAAAACTTAAGAACAAAATGCAGTCATTTGACCTTACTATTAATCATGCAAAACATGTGAGAAATGGGTTCAAAATTAAAAAGCTTAAAGTTACAATTTTTCTAAGCAAGAACAAGACTAAAATCTCAGGCGTGAGCCAAGAAAGATCATTACTTCAGAAACACGTTGCAAACATTTTTACTAGACTGTTAGTGTGTGTAATCTTAAACGTTTTAACTTGTTATACATAAATATAGCATGTAACTTATAATATGTAATATAGTTTTATACACATGTGCACATATACATGAATCATACAAATGAATCTTTTCCACTATAGGTATTTGAATTCACCATCTCTTGCCTAATTTCAGATGCCAGACAGAATTAGGCTTATTTACTACTTGTCTGGAAAACAGTCAGAAAATACAGTACCAGGTGCTGTAGGCATTGTTTTCCCTTTATTCTGTTTCACTTCTGGTGCCTTCCTAAGACTATTTAAGTGTCTGCCATCTTTGTTCTCCAGGAGTTCAGAATTCTGTAGAGAATGCAGGAATCTTTGGTTAAAAGTTAACGAATGTACTCTGTAAATGGTGAGGATTCTGTGTACTGAAAGAAGAGCTAATGTTGGAATAATGTTCTATGTCTGTTTTCCACCCCATGCTTTTAAGTGCCAAGACATGTGACCAAGCTGTCTGTGGAGGTTTTAGACAGGAGTGTGTTTATACCTTGGTGGACAGAACTTCTTAGGATGGCATGGAGGGCAAGTGACCTTGATTTTGAGATCCCTACTGTAGCTCAGAACTTCATAGTTTGGTGACCATGAGCTAGTGCCTAATGGACTTTTTAGTTTCCTTGAGGAAATGAAAGCTAAGGTTGTTTTTTTCCTCCTACATCTTGTACCATCTCTCTAAGTAAGGAATCACAGAATGGCCCGGTTTGGAAGGGACCTCAAGGATCATGAATCTCCAGCCTCCACATTTAATACTAGACCAGGCTGCCCAGGGCCCCATCCAATCTGGCCTTGAACACCTCCAGGGACAGGGCATCCACAACCTCTCTGTGCAGCCTGTTCCAGCACCTTACCACTCTCATGGTAAAGAACTTCCCCCTGACATCCAGCCTAAATCTTCCCTCCCTCAACTTAAAACCATTTCCCCTTGTCCTGCTGTTATCTACCCTTTCAAAGAGTTGGCTCCCCTCCTGTTTATAGGCTCCCTTTAGGTACTGAAAGGCTGCAATTAGGTCACCCCGCAGCCAACTTTTCTCCAGGCTGAACAAGCTCAGTTCCCTCAAACTGTCAAGGAGTTGGTCATTATCCTTTATCTGATTATCAGAGGCTTTTGTATCTTTGCTTATTTTGAATGTAGGCTGATTCATGGTTTAATTTATCTTGTTTTACTGTTTTTCTGAGAAGCTGCTTGTAGAAACTCTAAGATCTTGATAACTTGTTTATATAGGTGATGCCGGCCTTACAGTTCTGCTTTTTCCTTCTGGTACTTCCATACCAAGACTGTGTCATTCATCAACTATTTGTACAAGCCTTAACGTTTCCATTACAGCTCTCTGTGTCATGGAAGAAAAGTGTAGCATTTAATTTTCTGTGGAGGGATTGAGAGAAAGTATTCCCCGAAGGGAACACACAAATATATTCTGCTGAGATTTTTGTTAAGCACTGAACTGGATAGGGACACAGTAAATTCAAAGATTCTTCATAAAGACAGAGTAAGGCTTAGCAGACCCGGTCTAACTATGAATCTTATCCTTAGAAGGCTCAGAGTTATTCTGAGGTGAAGAAAATTAGTTTTGAATGTTGTATGTCAGTGCCAAATGATATGTGGATGCCAGTTTTTAATGTGTAGGCATGCAAAGAAGCAGACATTCTAACCTGTTTTTAGTACAAGTTCTACTCATTGATAAGCTCTGCCTAGTAAATACATCAACGTGAGATATCATTCATACCAAACTATGTAAGCATGAGATCTGTATGTTCTTGTTTCCTCAACATTTGCTTGACTTCTGAGGAATGTCTTTCCTCTTCTTGGGCTTAATCATATAGTTTTACTCTGAACCCCACTGCATTCCACTAAGCTCTCTTTCACTGCATTCACTGGAAGGTAAAACGTACTATATAACTCTGCTCACTCATTACCATGAAATAATATATTCCAGTGGCTCTAAAATTCATAATATAACTATCTGTAGTTTTTCTTAATGTGTTCAGCAGATAAATAATCAACAGTGTGGGCTTCTTTAATTGTATTAGTCATCAGAAGAAATTCCTTATGCTTGAACTACATATAGCATCTCTAAGAAATATGAACTTAAACTTTTAAAAATTTAGTGTAGATGCCGCTGTATCAGTGTTACACTTAATTTGTATTTTGAAGTTGTCTTTTAGGTGATTCATTTTAATAGGAAACATAGGGTCCAGAGAAGAGTGTGGCAGCCTGGGGAAAACAGACATTTCAAGTGTTTTCTTTTTCATCCTTGAATTTTGGTAACTAGGAATTCTGTGGCATAATTTATCTGATCTTTACTCAAAATCCATAAAAAACGATGTACCATAATATGGAGACCTTCTCTGAGGGGGGGAAAAAAAGATACTGAGGGGGGAAAAAAAAGATACTGAGGGATGGAATCTGTAATATATGTGACGTTTGGGTTTTCATTTGTCTGTCTTTCCTTTATTTAAACAGCTTTACTCCGTATTCTCATGGTAATCTAACTTTTAGTGTTCTTACTCCGGAACCAAATCACCGACCTGGTTACAATGATTTTTACAATACCCCATCTCTCCAAGAATTTGTGAAAGCTACACAAGTGAGGATTCATATGCGTGGCCAGTATCATACCAATGAGTCTTGGGTAAATTTTAGGCATAGATACTATGGAGTTAATGAAGTTACAGTCAGTGGAAGGTAGGTGTTACTGAAACTCTTTCTATCACTGCCTCCAAATGCTAAAGCTGTGCGAAGTATGTAATTACTTGCCTAAAATCTCATGAGGTTGTTCTGCTTTTACATTTGTGAATAAGAAGGCAATTTGGTCTGAAGGAGTACATCAAGTTTGATATGATTGGTGTGCTGTTTTTTTTAAAGCATCTGCTCACATGTTATTTCAAAATTAATAATGCTTATTACAAAAATCTATCAAAAGCAGTCCTTTCCTTGGAAATACCTGTGCCTCTAGGCAAAGGCTTGTGATTGAAACCATGGTTCGTGCTTTGTCCAAGTTTCATTATAGATACCCAGACATGACAATTTCAACAGTTGTAATACACAGCTCATTCTTTGTTTTGGCTTCAATTGTCCATTAAAACTGGGCAGCTGTGAGTGTAAGTGTTACATTATCTGTGACTGACAACTTTATTGTATATGATAAGTGTTCTGTCTTGTGAAAGGACTAATTATGCCCTGTAAATAACATGCAAATTTTGCAATGAAATGTTTCCATGAAACACATGGTGCAGATTTTTGTTAATAAGTATTTCTGAAATTCTTTTGAGAGAAAGCACCCTATCAAAGTTCACGTTTACCTTAAACTTTTCTACACTGCTAATGTTTTGATTATTGATTTATGTGTTCTGATAATTCTTTTACTAAAACAGCTACAGTAGTCTTGATTATGTCATAGTAAAATTATTTCAGGAGTGATTTCTAAAGCAATGCCATGCCTCCAGAAGATCTTCTATTCAGATAGTGATTGTTACTTTCTATGAAATAGTACTTTATAAAGGTTTTATTTTAATAATAATTGGGCGTTTTAACTGAGGTCAAGTAATCTACATTATTGTGCTTAATGTAGTTAAGATTTCTTAAAGTATAGCCAAATTGTAAGGGTTAACATTGATGAAAAATTAACCTTTTTTAAATGCGTATTATATATTAAAATACAGTTTTAATTACCTATTATGTAAGGTAAAAGTAGCTGTGATACACGATGGTTTTAATTTTCTTGGAAAGCAGATCTTGATACTCACAAATGTGTTCAGTAAAGTCATTTTTTGTAAGTTACTGTACTTAAGAACATTCTCGAGTTCATTATTTGTTCATAATAAAGAGCCAGACGATGTTTTTAATAAAACAAAATTATCTTCATGATCATGTTATGTATCCTTGCAGAGGTGTTCCATGTGTTCAGTTTTTATTTTGCTACTTCTTGTTCTTTCAGGTGTAATTGCCATGGCCATGCTGATAATTGCGACACAGCGATGGAACCGTACAGGTGTCTGTGTATCAAGGAAAGCTATACAGAAGGAAATAATGTTAGTCTTGTCTTTGTGTCTACTTCACGTATGAACCCTGTCAAATCTGGTATTTTAGACCTGGGAATGTGTATATATGTATGTTAGTGTTTCCCTAATTTTCATAGGAAAAGCTGCTATAGTAGGCTTTATATTAAATTAAAATCACATGCACAAAAAAAACACACAAAAGCCCACTTCCTTCAACAGGCATTTCACCACAGAATGTTAGAGCTGCGTTCAAGAATTTGATTTGTTAGAGGAATATGTCAGTTTTAAACATTAGATACAAATGTGAATTTAAGATATAATCAGGTAAAGATTATGGCTCTATCTACTATACCAACTAGCAAATGATCTCTAGAACAAAATTATATTGAAGACTTAAGTCTGATCCTAGTTCACACTAGTTCAGTTGTTAGAGTGCAGAAAACAGAAGCATGGAATTCGTGTTCCAACTTTGTTTCATTTGAAAGCAAGCAGTTCAAGTGGTGTAGGGCAGCTCCATGATGCAACCCAAGTGGTGTGTGTTTATGCTAAAAAATGCCTAATGCAAGGTAAAATGCTAACAAAGGTCTACCTTTTTGAGAGTTATATAGATCCATATGAACATATGTAGATAGCAGTCTCTGAGTTCAGCCAAGAGTGCAGTATTTTAATAGTTATTTTTGAGAATACGTCTAAGTTAGGAAGAGTTTTAAGCATTTTGGTTTTAATGTCTTTGTCCTGGTTTCAGCTGAGACAGTGCTAATCGCGCACAGAAGTTTTTGTTGTTGCTAAGTGATGGAAGTTGTTTTACTGGGAGTCTTATTCAATGTTTTGACCCAAATCATGGATCTGGGCAGTCTTGTTTTAAAACATTGAAAATTGAGTTTTGAAATTATGTATTTAAGGACAGCCTGGAAATGTTGATTGTCCATACATTTTACAGTCATATATAGCATTTGGCTATACTTAAAATACTCTATAGTAGCTTCACAATTGTTCTAATGAAAGAACAAATTTGATATTTATTTTTAATGCTACATCTTTTCAGTCAGTAGCTGGTAAAGTTAAACCTCCTTTTGGAATTAGAATTCAAAGGACATATTAAAAACAAACAAACAAAATATATGCAATCTAGAGAACATGTTCTCACCCCTGCTTTGCTTTGCTCTTAATAACAGCATTTCTCAATAATAAGGGATTTTGCGAAGTACAGTGCGTAGCTGAAACTTGTCAAGTTGCAAAATTTTAATTTCCCGACTAATTTTACAGTTCTTGGTCAGGGAGAACCAGAATGAGTGTCGTTAGTATGAGACATCTACAGGGGAAAAAAAAAAAAAAAGAAGCTGAGCATTTTTTCTCGTGAGATGAGAGACAAGCTCCATGAGGTTTTATTTCTTCTTTCCTAGTCTGGACTCTCAATCTGCAAATCATTCTTAACCTCTCCCTTTTCCCCATAGTCCCAAATTTCATACCCACATACTTCTTCAAAGCACATATTTTTTATTGTTTAAAGACAGAAATCCCTCATGGTGTGTCAGATATCATAACATGGTGATGTAAATAACTAAACTAATATCATTTTTAATGAATTATGCAGGTTTTTAGTACCTGGTATTGCTTTTCTATGCTATCCAGATGTATATGCCAGATAAATTGAAGATAGTAATTTTAGCTGTGTATTAAGTGTAAATGTGACAAGGACATACTCTACCATATGTTAAGAGCTAGTTAAGGGATCTTATATTTCTGGTCCAAGATACTCTACAAAATAATCTTCTCAGTTCTGATGACTCACTTTAGCACAGGTTGAAAATTAAAGGACGCTGCTCACAGTGCCATTTCTTCTCAAATGTTTGCCGTGCCCCCTTCCCTGCCTGCACCAACCCTCCACACACGAAGAAAAGTTTGCATTTGGAAAATTCCTTCAATTAAGCACAAATGCTTAATTGAGATTCAAAATAAAATTAAAATAATAAATGGTATGAGAAACACAGGTACGTCTATGAAACAGTTTTATCAATTATCAGCGATAGAAACTATAATGGATTTCGATTGTTGTTTACATGTTTGCCTTACAGAGATCAAAACTTAAGTTGTTTGGAATTCATCTAAATTCTGATAAAATTCAAAGTAGTGATATATTTGCAAATACAAATTCTATTTTATTGCTAATTCTGCTTTATTTCATCTTTAGTAGAAACTGACATCATTATTATAGAATCATAGCATCATAGAATCATAAGGTTGGAAAGGACCTACAAGATCATCTAGTCCAACTGTCTTCCCATTACCATTGCTACCACAAGCTACTAAACCATATCTTCTAGCTCCTCATCCAGTTGCCTCTTGAACACTGCCAGGGATGGTGACTACCACCTCACTGGGTAGGCCATTCCAGTGCCTGACCACTTTCTGAGAAAAAAAGTTTTTCCTTGAGCTACACCACCAGGCTGAGCAGCTCATTCACCTGCTCACTCCTCACACGGGTGGAATCCCTGCCACCCTCCCCCGGCAGCAGCAGGCTCAGGTACTCCCTGCAGCCAGAGACCTGAACAGCCACGTTTCTGGGCAGGCCCTCCATCTGGGTTGCCAGGGTCGTCTTGGAGCAAGTCCGCTGTCTGGAGATCATGTTTAAGCCCGTGGTCTCAGAGTCTGCCAAGAGGAGAGCTGGTCTCCTGAGCAAAGAGGAACAACACTTAGCCTGCTACTTGACTCACCTCCCACACCCACAGCTGTAGTGCCGAATGGGCAGTGTGGGCTATGCTCACTCCCTGAACCTCCCTGTTCTTAGTGGGCAGTGACAATGGTTACTCACCTGCTGTGCTCTGTGGATGGAAGCTTCTGCCCTCCCAAGGTTTTTTAAAGCTTATCACCAGGTGTCAAGGTCAAGGGAGGGTGATGACAGGTTTGTAGGGCATTTAAACTGTGCTGCTAATATGCCAGCTCCACCCCTGCTTGCTCAGCAGCCCGCCCACAAGCTGCCAGCCCTGCAGCACAAGCGCAGTGCTGTTGCTGGCTTCGAAAAAGCCTTAAAAAGAGCTTTTTTGTTGGCCTTTTTCACTCCAGATCCCTGCCCAGTGCAGTCTTACCTGCTCTGAAGCTAGTCTCTGCAGCAAATGACCGAAAGAATTCTCATTGAAGAATGAGGAAAATAATTAAAATCCTTAATCTTATTCATTCAGAATAGAGTAATTCAAGCATTTAAATTGTAGTTATAATGCAAATACATAAAATCAAAAAAGTTACACTCAGTGGAACAACCCTTTCATGTTGACAGATAGTACCTGGTAATGCAGATAAGTCATTAAAATCTATTTGGTTTGTTTTCACAAGGTACTGTAAGTCTTGCAAGACTACTTGGTGAACTTCCAGACCTATTAAATATTTATAATGAATCCTTACAAAGTAACATTTCACAATGTGTGTTCTAATTAAAAGGACATTGTCAGTTTGAATTTTTTTTCACCCACGTGAAAACTTTACATTTCTGTTGAATTTGCTTTTAGATTGTAGATAATATTTTATAGATTTCTTTTTACAAAACTAGAAATCCCCTAGTAAATTTTAAAAGGATCTTTCACATGATCCTAAACACAATATCAAATACACTCAGATTCACACTTCTTAATCTCTCCCAGCAAGCACAGACTGCTTGCCTCTTATTTTTTCACTTGACTCATTGCTATTGCTGTTGCTGTTCTTTAACACCTTAATTTTGAGAAAGCCTGTTTCCAATAGGCATAAGCATAGCAAGGAATAGAATGTGACAGAAATAGAGCTTGTAACGCAAGTCCAGTATTCAGTGAGATTCACTTCTTTGAAGTAACTTGTTCTTATTTAACCTCAGTATATTTATTTTTGAGGTTAAATAATTATCAATAATAAATTTGGTGGAAACACTAAAATGTTTTCAGCTAACACAATTAGAGATATCAGTAGCCAGTGCATCCAGTGCAGAACTTTTCAACTGTTATGTGACTTTAAATTTGGTATTGTCCTTGTTTTACTACAGGAATATCTCATATATTAGTTTGTTTATTTTTTATTAATGTGGAAAATTGTGACAAGCCCACAAGCATCCAACTTGCTAATTTTTTATAAGTTTACAGTATAACTGTATTAAAATTAAACTATTGATTCACAGTTTAGTTTCAAAGCCACTAGATCTAATGATACCTGATTTTTATCACAGAGCAGAGAAATAAATGTCTGTCAACAAAATGCTATATGATTGCTACAAACCATATGAGGTGCATT
This sequence comes from Pavo muticus, assembly GCA_016647715.1. Taxonomy (NCBI): domain Eukaryota; kingdom Metazoa; phylum Chordata; class Aves; order Galliformes; family Phasianidae; genus Pavo; species Pavo muticus. The sequence goes on from JACDJE010000013.1 coordinate 900,818, forward strand.
AATGCTAGCAATTATAGAAATATTCAGTAATAATCGATGATTGCCAGGCAGAAAATGACCTGGGGGTGCTGGTCAGCAGCCAGCTGAATGTGAGCCAGCAGCATGTCTAGGTGGCCAAGAAGGCCAATGGCATACTGGTCTATATCAGAAATAGTATGACTAGCAGGATGAGGGAAGTGCTTCGCACTAGTGAGACTACACCTTGATTTCAGTGTTCAGTTTTGGGCCCCTTGCTACAGTAAGAATATTGTATTGCTGGAGTGTGTGCAGAGAAGAGAGATGAAGCTTGTGAAGGGTCTAGAAGTTGAGTTTCTATCCCTAGAGATACTCAAAGAAACATATGAACATGGCATTAAGGGACATAGTTTATTGATGGGGCTTAGTAGTATTAGATTATTCATTGGACTTTTTTTCCATCCTGAGTGATTATACGATTCTATAATGACTATGGTGTATTTCAGTTAAGTTGAAGTTTAGAAATTCATAAATACTGTATAAATCTAAGTAAAATATTTTCAAAGCATATATACATTAATGAATAAAATTGAGTATATTTTGCCAGATGGGAGGCTCCTAGACTGTCCCAAGTAACTAACTTAGTCTGCTGATTTGCTCCAGTATTTGTTGGAGATGACAGAACAAATTATTACATTCTTCTACCTTAGTACTTTCAAGCTACAGACATATATTTNAAAAAGCAGAGCTAAAGCAATTCTTTTAATTTTTCAACCAGATAAGGACTTCTGTTATGATTATTTTCCTGCTGTAACAGCTACACCAAATAGCAATCGAGCCGCAGGTACTTCATTTCCTTTCCTTTCTCACACGCATTCTCTTTCCACACACCTACAGCCACCCCTTGTTGTATGTGTTTTTCAGGTCTCAAGAGCTCATCTATTTTGCATTTAATCTAGGGAGATAAGCTCTTCTTTGAGTATATTTTCTAAATTCATGTATCATGCTTTTGGTTTTGCTAAGTTAAATGTCAAAATCTCCCAAGAAAACTAAATATTACATAATGTACTTTAACATTATTAATAAAAAAACAAGCATTTATATTAGCTGGCATTCCTCTTGAGAGGTCAGCAGCTCTGTTGCACAAACTGGTGTCACCAGACTGAGGAGAATCTTCTTAAGGGCAAAGAGATGAAATGTTCAGCTTCTTCATTTAGTTTGTTCTGTAAATGCCTTGTGACTATTTTGGGAATTAGCTTGGCCTCATAGGAATGTAAACTGAAGCACAGGGTGTCTTGATCTTGGCAACGTTTGTACACAATTTACAGATGTGAATATATGCTCAAAAACTTGTGCTGTCATGTGAAAAGTTTGAAACAGCCCAGGAAAAGAGCAAGACAAGCAAAAAGTGTTAGCCTTTCTTTATAACCTGTGATCCTCCTTTAAATTGATGATGCAGAACTTCATGCAGAAAGGTAATAGTAATAGTAAATTATAATAGAAGTAGTTATGTAAATCACAATAATAGAAAATAGAATTTAAAAGAAATAAAACTACTCTAATGAATGTTTGAGAGGATATGAATGGAAGTGAGGGTGTGATTGGACACAATAAAAGCTTCAGGTCTTCAGAGTTTTTAATATAAATAATTAATGATATTAAACATCTACTGTCTGAGAACCAGATATGACATGTTGGTTTAACAAATATGGGATAACTAAGCCCTTTTACGTTGTTACAGTATGTTGTTGCGTAAGAAGCCATCTAAATCTTAGTTAAAAGTCAGCATGTTTAATCATATCAGGTGTTGGAATTAATGATTCACAGTACCTGAGTAGCTGTAAATATAAAGTATAATAACTAGTCACTCAGTGACCACTTGCAGAAGGAAGCAAGTAAAAAATATCCTTTTTGGTAAGCTATATGCCATAATTTGTTTATAGAGAGAGGCCTGAGTGGCAACTGGTCATATTAAAATGAAAAGAAATAAAACAGGCTGATGATTGACTGCTGTTTTAGAAACAGAAAGCAGAAAGACCTAGTCCAATAGTTTTACATGCCTGAAAACTTTGAATAACTTTTGACGTGTCAGTGCAAGTTATGGGTTTGTCCATGAATCCATCCTTGGAAAACTGTTGTAATTTCACAGTTCAAAGACCCAGGCTTCTAAAACAAATCGTGTATGAGTGTCACTGAGATAGTGAAAGAACTTGTTCCTGCCTCTGATACCTTGTGATTTGTTGCACCAGTACTGATATGTTGAAGGAACTGTGAAGTAGTTGTTATTCCATATATATTTTCATCCTAGGTTTTTAAGTTTTACTTAATAAGAGATATGAGGTCATAGGCAGATAGTAACTAGTGTTATGACTGTCACTGCTGTCACTGCTGCATTTCAGAAGCTAGGAGGCGCTGTTCCAGTCTGAACATATTTTCTAGGGGCTTGTCTACTGCGTAGGATATGTATTTCATTTAATGTGAAAGAAAATTGAGAGACAACTGGGCTGGTGCTTCAGTGTTGCTGAGAGTAGCTGTTGTAAATCGTACTGCTGTGTATATTTATTGAACTATAGGGGTTTTACCATATTCTTTATGAATGCTGAAGTGATTAGCTATTGTCTTATTCCTGTTACTATTTAAAAAGTCCCATGCAGCAGCTTCCTAAAAGATAAATTAACCCTAGAATACCTAGTAAGTGTGGCTACATCACTCTGAAAATGAAATTTTCAATTGAATATCCTGAACAAGTCAGAGCTTTGGTAAACAAGAATGCATGCAAGACTCATCAGATGTAAAACATGCCTTCTTCCTCTCTTTCTAATTTCTTAATTTATTATTTACTGAAGTCCTATAGAGTCAGAGTCTAGAAGAGAGTTATGTGGAATTGATGCTTGATTTCAAAATAGCTTTGAATTTTAATTCTGGAGGATTTAAGTGTGAATTAACTTGCTGAGCAGCCTGACTGTTAGAGTTACTGTGTCAGTATGCATTTTGAATTTGTAGACTTTGGTGTGGCTTCATTCAACTTCATCATAATAAGTATAAGTGAAAGAGGAGTTGAGTAGAAATATATTTTATGCTGCTTGACGATATCTATACCGATGTCTGAGATCTCAGTTGTGTCCCATTATTGGAATTTGGCATTCTAAATAGTACCGCTTATGTTCTTTGTCAGTCAAGTTCTTTGCTGGTCATTTTACCATGCAAAACAGCTGTTGTACCTTTTACCAGATTGCTATTTGGCATATGTATTTTTAAACCCTCTTTAAAGGACTGCACTTAAAGGGATGCAAAATATTTTTAGAAATTGAGGTACACATAGTGTTGTGACATAACACTGTTAGATTTCATTTCTGTTCTGTCTTCCTTAATCACTTGGAGTCATTTTGAGAATTCTAGCTTTTTTTTCCTAATCAGACCTGGATTTTTGAGTTTAGAAGCAGTTCAATCTTCTCTGGGGAGATTCACAAGAGAAAGGTATAGTTCAAAGTTCTGGCTAACATGCTGTCTTGACAAGTAGTCAAATGCTGAAATGAGAGTGCTGTGGATAAGCCAAGAGGAAATTTAGACAACTGTCTTCAGAACAAGATTAAGATACAGTGAAATAGATATTGCCTAAAATACTTATTTGGTTAAAGAAGTAAAATGGAGCGTAGGAAGGAAAGTAGTGTGTGATTAACTATCCTGTTAAATATATAAACTTATAGGGCAGCTTAAACATATATGGTTAGGTTATGCACGCCAATGGATTTTTCAATAATGCAGTATTCCAAAATGTGTGAGAAAGCGGCATTCTAGACTTTGGTTCATAGAATCATTAAGGTTAGAAAAGATCTCTAAGATCATCTAGCCCAACTGTCCACCTACTACCAATATTACCCATTAAACCATATCCCTAAGTACTACATCTACCCTTTCCTTAAACACCTTCAGGGATGGTGACTCCACTGCTTTCTTGGGCAGTCTATTTCAATGACTCACTACTCCTTATGAAAAGTTTTTCCTAATATCCAGCCTGAACCTCCCCTGGTGCAACTTGAGAATGTTCCCACTTGTCCTATCGCCGTTACCTGGGAGAAGAGGCTGCCCCTCCTCAGCACAACCTTCTTTCAGGGAGATGTAGAGAGCAGTGAGGTCTCCCCTGAGCCTCCTCTTCTCCAGACTGAGCAATGGCAGTTCCTTCGTCCATTCCCCATAAGACTTGTGCTCCAGATCCTTCACAGCTTTGTTGCCCTTCTCTGGACACTCTCCAAGACCTTGATGTCTTTCTTGTAGTGCGGGGCCCCAAACTGAACATAGTGCTTGAGGTGTGGCCACATCACAGCTGAGTACAGGGGGATGATCACCTACGTCCCTGGTCCTGCTGGCTACACTATTTCTGACAAAAGCCAGGATGCCATTGACCTGCTTGAATACCTGGGCTCACTGCTGGCACATGTTCAGCCGAGAGATGACCAACACTCCCAGGTCCATTTCCTCCTCACAGCCTTCCAGCCACTCTGCCCCAAGCCTATAGCATTGCGTGGGGTTGTTGTAACCAAAGTGCAGGACCTGACATTTGGTCTTGTGGAACTTCATCCCGTTGGCTTCAGCCCAGTGATCCAACCTGTCCAGGTTCAGCTGTAAGGCCTTCCTACTCTAGAGCAGATTGACACTTCTTTCCCATCTTGATATAATCTACAAACTTATTGAGGATGCACTCAATTCCCTCATCCAAATTACCAGTAAAATATTGAACAGGATGGGCCCCAGTGCTGCCACCTGGGGAGCACCACTCATGACCAGTCGCCAACTGGATTTACCCCATTCACCACCACAGTCTGGGCCTGATCCTCTAGCCACTTCTTTACCCAGAGAAGAGCATACTTGTCCAAGCACAGGCTGTCAGTTTCTCCAGGAGAATACTGTGGGAGACAGTGTCAAAGGCTTTGCTGAAGTCCAGGTAGACTACATCAATAGCCTTTCCCTCATCTAATAGGCAGATCACATAGTCATAGAAGGAGAAGATGAGGTTGGTCAGGCAGGATCTTCTTTATGTGAACCCATGCTGGCTGGGCCTGATTGCCTGGTTGTCCTGCAACCTCCATGTGATTGCACTCAAGATGATCTGTTTCATAACCTCTCCTAGCACCGAGGTCAGACTGGCAGGCCTGTAGTTCCCTGGATCCTCCTTACTACCCTCTTATAGATGGGCGTCACATTAGCAAGTCTACAGTCATCTGGGACCTCTCTGGTTGACAAGAATCACTAATATATGGTGGAAAGCTTCTTGGCAGTCACCTCCACCAGCTGCCTCAGCACCCTCGGTTGTGTCCCATCTGGTCCCATGTACTGACTGTCCAGGTGGAGTCATAGGTCTCTTAGCTGTTTCCGTCTCAATTGTGGGGGATTTATTCTGCTCTACATCCTAGATTTCTTAGAAGTATTTTAACTGCTTGGAATTAAGATAATAAAGTGTCTGAATATCATTGGATTTTTTTATCTAATGGCTATGGAAAGAACCGAAGAAAACAAGGCGGCTTGATTGTTTAAAGTATGTACTTGGTTTCCCAGTATAGCACTGGTGTCATATTTAACATATAACTAGAGAGTTGGGAGATTTGCTGTTTTGTTAAAACTTTCTTGAAGTCTCATGAGATAAATGCACATTAAGAAGTGCTGGCATTTCGGGTACTCTGTACACTGTGATCCACCACGCATTTGGCAATATGAGGACTAATGTTTCATGAGATCAAATGGTAATTGTTACTGTACTTTATAAAGGTGCAGATGCTGTTTATAATGCATTCAAATAGGTGCATCTGGTGAATTTAATCTTCTGTACCTCAAACATAGTAAGGCAGCATTTTGTATCATTAGAGAACTAACCAAATCTGAATTTGAGGATGTTAGTCTGTGTAGAGTATATGACTGATTATTATTTTTTCCTTTTGTCTTCCTTCCTTGATTTTAATTTGTTGTTGAAGTAATTTAAGAAGAATAAGGAGGTGAGTTTTATTTCCCTACATGGTTTCTCTCTTCTTGTCTTTCATATTTTTAATGTGTAAATGGAAGAAAAGCAAATAAAGCAAAGTATAAATACATAAAATACAACAGATAGTTTAAGTTTAAAGTAATAATCTTTTTATTTTATTTCAGTGTGATCGTTGTTTGCCATTGTACAATGACAAGCCTTTTCGTCCTGGTGATCAAGTTCATGCCTATAATTGCAAACCTTGTCAGTGTTACAGCCATGCAGTAAGCTGCCACTATGACTTAGAAATGGATCCTTTTCCTCAAGAATACTACAGAGGCAGCGGTGGAGTCTGCGATAACTGTCAACACAACACAACTGGTAAGTTACAAGATTGAGAATTGACTTTTTGTTCTGTGGTCACTTTTTGGTGAAGTCTTGTATCAGCTGATATTGGTGGGTACATTAAAAATAAATCGTATATATCTCTGTTTAAGTAAATCACTAGTTACAGTTGTGTCAGTACTTAAGCTACAGGAAAATACTTCTGAAATTTGACAAAATCTCATAGAAAACCTATGCAAATGATATTCCAATTATTAGAATGTTTAGTTTCAAAGCCTTTTCCATTACATGTTCTAGAGCATTTAAATCCAGAATATAGAGGCTATTTAATCAACCAATTTAACAGATAACATTAAATGTTGTCAACTTTTGCTGTAATGTCAAGTTCTTGTTTATTTTTTGTGCTTATTTTGTATTCCATCTAAGTAGTATATTTTAGAATACTTCTTATTTTTAAATAATGTTTTATTTCTTTTTTTGGCTTTGTCTAGTAAGGGGAAAAAAGAAAAGTTTCAGGTTTAGAAAAAAAGTTTCAGGTTTATCAATTTTTTTTTAAAAAAAATGTATAGGCATTTGCATGGCACAGCTTTTATATAAGTGTGGTATTATATAACAGATGGAAGTTTAATGGAGTAAAACATAGTTTGTAACAGGTTCATTGTTTCATATGCTCTGGATCACTAAATTGGCAGGTAGAGATGAAAGGTGCATTAAAATGGACGTCCTGAAAATTATAGAATTCTCTCAAAGGAATAGAGTCTTTAATTTTGAATTATACAGCTAATTTTAATGAATTGGAAGCCATAATGCATAACCTTTCCTTCATGCAGGAAGGAACTGTGAGCTGTGCAAGGATTTCCATTACAGACAAGCAGGTGCAGATCTTTCAGCCATTGATGTTTGCAAACCCTGTGACTGTTATGCAACAGGCACGAAAAATAAAAGCCTCCTGTGTGACAATGTAAGTAGCTTAAATACAGAATAATGACAAAGCATTTTAAATTAGCAAAGTAGATAATTACAAGATTTTACAAAGCGTATTTAGATGGTAACTAGTTTATAAAAATTGTTCAGCCTCTTCAAAATAAAAGTTGACTCAAACAAGAGAATGAAAGCCAAGAAAACCCAGAAAGCGATTTGAGGCATATGACCATAGAGTTCTTCATCTGGATCAGAAACAGATATTAAAAAATCTTGACTGAAAAAGTGAACTGGGAGATACAGTAGGAAAAATGGGGGAGGCTATTGCTCAATAAAGCATCAGATAGCTGCTACATTAGCTGCAGTGCAGGGAGAAATAATTAAAAGGCATTAAAGAGTAGATTAATAAGGCTAGGGACTAAAGGCTGAAATGAATTACATGAAATAGGAAAGCATCATTTAAGGAAGTGTTTCCAAATTTGACCTGTGGAAGATGGAATCAAAAGGAATAAGGACCCTACTCGTGAAAATTGTCACACCACAATGCTAATTTTTAAGGAAATTTGCCAAAATTGGGGCAGAATACACTTTTACTGCATAATTTACCATTTTCTGCAGTTCATCAAGGTTTTTTTTCTGCAAAGTGGTAGTTATGTCATTAAGTTCTGAGGTACAGACTTTCAAAACTGATCTATAGAATCACAAAATAAGCTATTTCTGTTAGAATGATTACTCATCAAATGTAGTTAGTATTATTAATATAGACGATTTAGAGGATTTGTGAAAGGCCTTTCTGTAACACTCCCATCTAAGTTATTTGGTCTGATCTTGAAAACTCTATCCCTGTTCTGTTCACCTATTTCATTCTGTTGTTGGTAGGAAGTATGTGCTATGGTGTGTAGCATTTCTCACTTGCATAAGATCTCAGATCTCATACACCTGTATACTGTGTTAATTTACAGATTAGTGTGTAAAGTCATTTGTATGTTAAAGTGCAGACGACTTAAAAAGCAGTAGGAACTTAAACTGTAAAGTTATAATGTGGATTAGTAACGAGAAGGATTTTAGAAGGGTGGTGTTGCAGCACATCCATGAGCAGTGCATTAGGCTCTTTTTGCAGAGAGATCCTTGCTTGAGACTGGTGGGTACAAGAGAAAATTGCTACAGCGTGTTAAAATTTGCCCACTTCTGTGCTGGTTATTGGCATCTAATCAGTGGAGAAAAGATTCGCATTGGTTGCACCCTCATTGTGAACTTCTGGCACAAAATATTTCAGACCATCAGAAAGTCTAAATGAATTATTTCAGGTGCCTAAGTTTTATGAGATCAAAAGAAGAATTGGCTGCCTTTTCCAGTTCTCCCTAACTATTCACACATGAGAAAATTCTGCCAGAATACTGCTGATGTGATCATTCTTGCTCTGTATAGAGAGCTGGAGATTAATTTCTTCTGGCCCTTGCACCACAATTCTTGACTCATTTTCCTGCACTGTTTTTTACCCAGACTGCTCTACAAACGCTTACATATTCAATCAGGCACAGCAATTTGTAGTCCTTTCATGATTCTGTTATAATATGCCATATATAATGGCATGAAAAAAAAAAAACATTCTTTTCCACGGCATTTGTTCCTGGGCAGAGCTGAAAGTGGTGCTATTACTTTTACTTAGTTTTTTAGAAATACCATTCGGGACTCAGTGAATTTAGAAGTCTTTCTTCACTCAACCTTTGTGTTTTGTTTGATTGTTTTTTTTTCTGTTTTTTAATTTAATCATAGCATGCTTATAAATATGTATCATATACTTATTGGTGCAAATAAGCTGTACTTTACTTCAGAGGATATTGGTCAGAGTTGCACATGCTTAATTGCCTCGTCTCAATGTGATGGCTGTGTTGTCTCATTGCAAGACCTATTTTAAAGCATGAAGATGAACAAAATGATAGTTATTGCTTTCTCTGAAGGGTCAAATGGGATTCTCGTGCAACCAAGTCTGCTGCTGAAGAGGCTTCAGATTTTGCTTTTCTGTATATTCCCTAAATATTGCTATTTTGAATTTCTTTGTACATTTCTCTCAATTTTGAATGCATTTTATTTTATCATAGTAGATAATCTAGCTGGTATTTATGTATGCATACACATTTTAAACCAAAGTAGATTTTTTGATAGTTTTTTTTGCAGTTGAAAATTTCTTTGTTCCAAAATTAGAATGAGCATTCCTATGTTCTCATTTTTCCACCTACATGTTTTTCAGCCAATTTATTGTGATTGAAAATAAGTAAACTGAAATGCATGTTATAAGAGAACATCAGGTAAAGCAGCTATTAAGGGCATTTCAGTCAATAGATAGACTGAGTAGAAAAGGATGCAAATGTAAACTACTGCTAGGGTCAGTGAACAGCTTGTGTTCGTACTAGCTAATGGAGACCACAAGGAATCAAGTTATAAAACACTGTATGTATATATGAATCTTGGATTTGCCTTTATGGAAGGGCTTTAATTTTAATAAGCTGAAGGAGAAGGAGCCTTTTACGTCAGTTAATTTCTGCATGGTTTTATACTGTGGAAATGCTGCTTTTCTGTAATATTTTGTAAAATGATTTGGGGGACTTGGCCTGGAATGTTGTGGGTGGAGAAGAAACACTTAATTTTACATTTTGAGCAATTGTAGTAGAAATCCACTGACTTTTGAAAGTCATCTTGAGTGATGACAAGATGAGAGAGTAGGGGAGTAAAAAGGAACTTCATTATTGTTGCTTATTCAATTTTCAGTTCTCAAAGCTGACATACTGAGAATACTCACAGGTACTTGGTGGTCAGACTATTAACCTATCTGTGAGCCAGTACACCGTACAGTTTCCATTTCTTAAAATGAAGAAAACGAAAAGAAAAGAAATTCTCAACCCTCTTGTTCCTCTCCTCCAACTTCCTGAGATTTCAGACTGTTGTTGCGTGCTGGCATCCTTGCCAGATTTGTGTTAAGTTAGAAGATAGTGGGAAGTGTATGATTAGAATTTATATCAACAAGGCAGTATGTTGCGATCAATACCAATCAATTGCAAAACCAGTAATGGCAGGATGAACAAAGAGAATGTAGTGCTGGACTAAATGTACGTATGGACCTCCAAATGTGAGTGTTAGGGCATTTCCAGATGATGGAGGAAACATGCCTCTCTAGTGGTCAAGGGTAAATAATTGAAATGAATGCTCATGTCTATGGGAACTGATATAGTATAGTTATTGGACAAGGAGTAGTTGTTTTACCCTAAAAAGTGATAGGTTTAGATTACATTTATTAAGAAATTATTAACTATGAGGGTGGTGAAGCTACTGTAACAGATGTCCCAGAGAAGCTGTGGATACCTCATCCTTGGATGTGTTCAAGGCCTTGCTGGATGGGGCTTTAAGCAACCTGATCTAATGGGAGGCGATTGGAACTGGAGGATCTCTGAGACTCCCTCTAACCCAAGCCATACTGTAATTCCATCAAATCATGACTATACCAATCTCAGGTTTTTTTTCGGTCATGTGGCTTTAAAACAAGAAGTTTCACTTTAGTAAAATAAACTTATCAAGTGCCAAGTTTTGTTTTTTATTTAGTGAAGTCAAATCACATCTCATGTTGTTTTCTCCAGAATTGGAAAGATTTTCTGTCTATCTGGTAGTGTGTTTCCTCTGTTACAGACAACAAAAATAAGTTTTTTGAAATTAGAGGTATATCTGAAGAGAGGAGATGGTTTTAACTTTCAGAAGGATTTGGATCAGCTATTTTTTTCAGTAAATTCTATGTTATAATTTATGAATACATATGGACAACAAATCTTAAGTAGTCAGAAGATATTTCTGATTCCATGATTTGTACACATTGAATATCTACTAAATAAGTGCTCTGGAAAAATTGTTTGTACTGTAAGCAATAATTGAGACAGCTATATGCAATATATCAGCCATTGTCTGTTTACCCATGTCACTTCAGTCCTTATATCAGTTTAGTAACTGGATGTTGAGAGGATTCTTTAACAGGCTTTTTTTTTTTTTATTTTGTGATTCTAGATTTGATGAGTTAGATTAAAATATTGCTCAGTTAAGGAATTGTATGACTAGAGACTAAAGCAGCATGAACTATTAGGTATATGTAAAAGCCAGAAATCTCAAGTGGTCTGCTTCCCGATTAAGGACAATGATGTTATAACTGTGATTTGTGCAGGAGGAAATTGCTTGCATACTTTTTATAACCATTTACATTCAAGGATACGGGAGTAATGTGTATTTCATTCATAAATTATAAATGGCACAAGGGATTATATGCTACCTCAGCATCAGTGATTTTTCTGTATCAAATAACAATTGTAATTATGAGGTCCCAAGACACTTGGTAGTAATGTTGTGCTGGACTCATTTTCATAGTGAACAATCTAGACAGATTATATTTTATAAGTGGTTTAGTTCCAAGATGGCTGTGTTAAGAGACAAGTTGTTTCCATCTTCTTACTCCTAGGGTCAGATACAGACCTGTCAGGCATAAGTAACAGGAGAAGAGATTGCTTTTTTGCTCTTATATAAGCAGTGTAATTAAAATCTATTTGTTTAAATGACTGATAGCATTTGAATTGGTGAAGGGGTTGTGGAGAGGGCAAAGTTCAGCAATATCTCCAGTGCTCAACCAGTGAAATGCCAATTAACAAAATCTTTAAATATTAATTGCTACCAGTATTAACAATGATACTGTTGTTTCTAGAGTAAGCTGATTTTACAGGTATTACCAAAATTAAATATAAATAAAAAACAAAACAGTTTTGCTTTGTAAGTCAGTTTAATACTTATGTGGTTATAGAAATGGTTTGTTCTACATGTTTTCATGTAGGTTTCTGTACATATAATCTGCGGTACACCTATTTCTGTACTATTATAAACATCTGCAGTTTATACATTTTTGTAACAGTATCTATTGCCAAGCATTTCACAGTGCTTTGGGATTGTTTTAGTGCTGCTGTCCTTACAAAGAAATTCAAGATTTATTATTTTTTCCTCTAAAATTCCACCTAGCTGTTTGAAACATGTGAGGTAGGATAAAAATCTGTGTAATATAGTGTATGGGAACTATTGAATCATGGCCTGAACCTCTGATTGACCACCTGAGGCAAGCACTGAGTCAGCTGCGGGAGCACAGGTGAAGGCAATTCGCCTGTGCGACCGGAAGGGGTGGAGCCTGGTTCCACCTCTCTTAGACCCCGTTTAAGGGCTGACTGCCACTGAGGAAGGATCTTTCTCTGGAGATTGCTCCTTGTGGAGTTTCCTACAAGCCTACAACACCAGCAAGCACTTTAATTAATTTCTGATTGTCTTTTCCAACATGATAATCTTACTAAGCCTAAGTTCTCTGTATGCTTATTGATCATCTAATACTTTACAACATCTGTATACTTATTAACCTTACATATAGAATGCATTAGAGTGGCAGGTTTTCCCTACCTGATATTCGTATCTACTTATAATGCCATAATTAGAATAGAGGGCAAAGTTAGATTGAAATTATAAAATTGTATTAGTTGCTTTGTATTTTGAAAGCTGAACTTAAACAGCTATCTCAAATTATTCTTTATGGTTTTTTTTTTTTTTTTTTTTTTTTTT